>OZ010595.1:19876923-19924423 GCA_963932145.1 Acanthosepion lycidas | reverse complement strand
TTCTATTCATAGTGAATCGAAGGTTCCGGGCGCTAAATGATATAGACAGATGAATTAGAATACGTATGTTTACGGTAAGTTAATGGTATATTTTTGTCTACATTTCTGAGATGAGGTGTTATGAACAGTATTTCCATTATTCGCGCTATTGTCCTGCTCTTTGTCGCCATATCTATTACAAAGTTTCAGTCATTGTAACCTCCGGCCTTCTTCAGATAGTTGGAATGTCGAACTGAACCCTTTATTTCGCTCACAAGTTTAGACTGTTCTAGTTCCAAGTAACCACGTTTAATGGATGTCAGTTATCAATTCTCTCTTGTTAATTCCCCTCTCCAACTTCTCCACTGCCTTAACCAGCTATTGAACTTAAACACTTTTGGTCCGCTCACTGGATCTAACCAACGCCAGTGAATAAAGGCATTACCCAGGCCTGCAAAAATCTTCAGATAGCCATCAGCTGATTTATACTTAACCCAATATGTTTATAACTGCATGTAAATAACAATGGATGTCTGCCGGACTGCATTTAACTATTTTTACACAAGTTTCTGTGTTAACTATTTGCCGATAGTTGGGACCCTAACAGGTGCTACCACCCCGGGTCAGGGTGGATATGGGAACACCAGCAATTATGAGGTGGTTCAACGCTCCTCAAAACCTCCTGATTAGAGGCCTTCCTGTTGGGCGTAGTTTATCGTCTTACCCTGGACGCGGATGTAGTTTATAGTCTTACCCTGGACGCGGATGTTGTTTATCGTCATACCCAGCACGGTTGTCACGGTGTTCCCTCCTTCCAAGTCGCTAACTCTTATAATATATATAATTTGCCGGATGATATTTTGTCAAGTTTCAACCCATGCGAAGTAGTAAAAAAATATCATTAGAATCGTATGAAGAAAAGAATATTTTTCTGACTAGCTTCCGTTTACATGTTAAATTGTGTAAAACTGATTCTCGACGTAACCTTTTTTCCTTTGATTCATTAGTTTACTGTCAAAATTTTAACATGTTTCGGCTTTTGTATTAGGTTGGTGCAAAAATAATGTCGTTTTTTGACGATTTTTTTTGATTATCGTTCACCATTTATCCAACTTTTTTTTACTTCCCTATTTGCTTTAAATGGCGAACGACTGTTGAGTAGTCGACCTCAAGTTCAACAGCAACTTCTCGTGTGGTTTTGCGAGTATCGGCTTCAATTAAGGCTTTCAAATGTTCGTTATCAACCGCAGTCGGCCTTCCGTGACCGTCTTCGAGGCTCTCGTCACCATTGCGAAATTTCTTGAACCACCGTTGTGCCACACGTTCGTTAGTGGTTCCTGGGCCAAACGCATCATTGATATCACGAGCTGTCTCGGCAGCTTTTCGGTCTAGTTTGAACAGGATCAAGAAAATCGTGCGGATTTAAATTTTGTCCATGCTGTCAAAAAGCCTGCAAAAAAATGAATGAAGAGATTGAGAACGGTAACGAATAACAGGATTCGATAGAGCGAAAAACGCCCTTCAAAATGCTATATAACATGGCTATATATATATCAATGAATTAATTCAGAAATCATATATAAAAGTAACATCTGTGAGAAAACGACATTATATTTGCAACAACCTTATAGTATGTGATCATTCCACTACACGGATTCTTTTTGTTTTCATTAAATTATTTTCGAATCGCCATCTTTAGTGTCGCAGTTTTGAATTCAGAAGTTTCCATCTCTTTGAATTGATTCCACACAAGTTTAAATGGTGCAGACTCTTCTTGGATTCATCTGCAAGAAAAATGTATTAATGCATATGGTAAATGGATATATAAAAGAGGACTTTAGCAAAAATCTATTGTAGGGAACCGTGGGTTTACGTGTTGTTAAGTTAGGGACACGTGTGTAACTCCTGATAGGAGTAAAAGGTCCACTACTAGAATATGACGGACTCCAACCAGAGATGTAAAGAAAACAACCGAGACCGATATATATATATATATATATATATATATATATGTAATGAAAAACAAACCACTTTAATGTACCATTACGATAATTTATTTCACCTAAATCCTTTTTTAAGGATTCAGGATCATCAGGTAAAACTTCCAACAACGAATTGAGAAAAAAATGCGATTAGAAATTGGTGGGTAGTGTAATTTTTGTAATTTAATAGAGGGGGTTGAGAGTGGTAGTTAAACAGACAATATAAAGTAGAGGGAGGGGTTAATTTTCTATCTCTCTTAAGTATGTTTTATATTGGAGTAGGAGGAGTGACAGAACCTTGACCTCTTTAGATGGTTAATAAAACGGAAATGAATTGTAGAAAATGTATACAAGTGAGTCTTATGGTAAAGATATATATATATATATATATATATATATATATATATATATATATATATATATATATATATATATATATTGTGTGTATTTAGGCAGCATCTTTTAATTTATACACGTTTCATTAAATAATATAGACAAGTGATGTTTATTTATTTTATGTATCTTTTTTTCGTAACATCTGAAAAGTTTAATAACATTATCGTTGAACGAAGACAGAAATTCACAATATTGATCCATGTTTTTTTTTTAATACAATCTATGCTTTCGGTTTACATAAGCCATTATCAAAGATGTCAATTACAACATATTAAACAATATACGGACAAGACAGTGATGGTAGTCTGTCAATGTTTACTTAGATGATTTCTAAGCAACGATAAACACGCGCATATAAGACGCTAGAAGCGAAAATCGCACCGCATAATGTACCTGAGTACATAAAATAAATAGACAACACTTGCCTATATTATTTAATGAAACGTGTGTGTATATATATATATATATATATATATATATATATATATATATATATATATATATATATATATATAAGTATATGTATTAAACAACAAAATTGACACTGGACATAGACATTAATGTTTGTGTTTGTGTCTGAACGTATTTTGGTGAATGTTAGTACGTACGTGTACGTGTATGTGTGTTTCATGGCCTTTTCCCACAAGTGGGAAAAACGCAAATCTCTGCGAGAGATCACATCCTTTAAATCTGTCCGCTGAAATGCAGAGTAAAAAGAGAACGAGACAATAAATCGCCTAGCATTTATAGTGTAGGGAGAGTAAACAATTTTGACAATTAAGGAGGAGTTAACTCCGACGCTATGACGATGTGGAAAAAAAACGTTTCCGTGTGATGCGTTTCGTCCATTAGGACTTCTTCAGACTAAATTGATGTTTACATTTATTCGACTGCACATGCGCACGAAGGAATGGCGATGTCGAGAATTTTAAATTATTTTTTTTAAATAGGAGGTCAGATCGAAAACGTATCAGTACAGTTGGTCTGGTAAAGGCGAACAAATACCCATTAGGAAGCCGCTTGGCAAAGATTGACGTTGAACTTTGCCACACATAAACACAAAGGTATAATGTTCTTGAATGCTTATAACTTATGACTTGGTATTGATCGCGGCGACAAATGTGACGTTCTAACCCTTGGCTGATTCGCTATCAGCTCCGTCGTTCCCAGCTCACCTCCAACGTCTGGTTATCGAAGTAACTGCTTTGATTTCTAGTCTAACCTACCCACGTTGTGATTTGATCTTAGGTAGACGAAATCAATCAGTCGTCGGGCTGTAGTGCAAGCCGAATTCGAGCAAAGGTGACGCTGCACAAGTATATGTAAAAGAAAATAAAGTAACAACTCGAAAGGTTCAAATGTGTTAAAAAAAAGAATAAAAAGAATAACAAATATCTATATCTGGTTGCTGAATACAGGACTGCCTCTTTCTCTCAAACCGCTTCTATGGATATGTGACACTTTGCGTTTGTTAGGCGAGTCTTAATATCTTACGTTGTTTTTCAAGAAACTGGTTTTTGGTTTCTTCAGGCGATATTCGTAAAACTTGATGGTGTGAGTCTAAGTCGTTCTTCAAAAATAAATTGTTCTTGGTTAGAGGTCTAAGTTGGAATGCGTGGGATCTTTCAGTCAGCTGCGAGGCTGGTAACCGAGCTTGCAGCTCAACTTTGTCTGCTCTGTCACTCTGCGTCTGCCCAACTGCCACGTAACTCCGTTATATGGACACCGAGCAAAACCTGGTGGGGGCCTGTAGTGGTTTGGGTTCCTCGATAATTTCAATCCGCAATAAGGATTTTCTTTGTTTTCGGACAGGAAAATTTATCACTTTCCATTTTTGGAAGTCCATTACTTTTTGTTTGAGAGGGATTCTTAAGAGAATTATTCTTCCAAATTCTTCCTTTCTCATATTGGTATCTCACAGAGGGCGTCAACAGGTTTCCCTTCTTTCTCATAGTGATATCTCACACCAATCCCCTCAGAGGCGTCAACAGCTTTCCTTTCTTTCTCATATGTTTACCTTCGCCCATCGCTTACGCCACCATTCATCCAATGAACGCTCGGCAGTGTGGGTGTGGCTAGTCTGGCCTCAGTTTACAATTATCGCTCAAAGAAAAAAATATCTTCCTTTTTCCTTTCTTTCTTTTCCATGACTAGAACCCTCACGACTCGAAGTGTGGTCATTATGTCTCTATCTTAATTGAATCTCATCTGGAATTCATCAATGAGATTTTTGTCAAGTAATCATCAAGATGGTCAAGTGAATCTCTTTGTAACCTAACGCCTTCGTACTTCTATTGTCAACAATCTGTCCCGGTAACAAACATTTATTATGTCAAGGTCTGGACATAAAGCAGGTGTTCCCTTCCCAAAACCAAATGATATCTACGAAAGATAGTTAATGATTTATTCTTTTCCTTTTTCTCTTTTCCCTTCGTTTTTCTTTGGGGTGGTCTCAGCTGATACTTTTTTCGGTCGCATCCTCGACCTAATTACGATTATCTTCCAGCATTTCGCCTTGTGAGCCACTTGACCAATTTGAAATTTTCATTATTGCATTGGGCAGATTGCTATCTTTTATTCGCCGCGTCACAGCATAAATTAATTCTGACAGATCCGAGATCTTACGAATTTCCTATCTTCTGCTAAAAAAATACTTTTCTTCGCAAATAAAAATAAAATCTTTACCACTTGTCTTTGTTAAAAAAAATATCACTCAGTATGTCTTTCGTGATAGCTTTTTTCTCGCCTTAAGTATTTCTCGCTTTTAATTTTCACGCTTAATTAGTTATCCAAACGTTAAATAGTGTCACACAGGTTAAACAACCCACATTCATTTCGAGACGGTTGGCATTGCGGTCCAGTCTGTGCATTGTGTAATAGTAGACGGTTAACATAGAAAACAAACCAAACATTGGGTAACAGATGTCATGTAAATTACTTACATTTGCTTAAACTAAAAATGCATAAAAATATATACACCGCGTCTTATATGACTACGTGAGGAAGTCTATGTGTCTTGTCCCTGGAATGGGTGGGCAAGCATGGTTCTCCACAACTTCCTGTCTTATTACTCTTAGTAAATTCTGGACACTTTCCCATTACACTTTCTCATTGTTCTATCATATATATTTTTCTTTTAGCTTTTCTAACGCTTCAGTTGTGAACAATAACGGTTCTCCACAACTTCCTTTTTGTCTGAGTATTATGGAATTTATTATCATGTCTATTTGTTTTTGTTCTATAACCAAATCTGTGTCACTTATTTGATTCCTCAAATCCCTTCAGGAAGTGGTTGGACATATCTCTCCACAACTTCCTATTTATTTTTTTCTTAGTAAATTTGGACTATTTGCATCTCTCTTTGTCAGTGTTCTGCAGTCCATATGCTTCTCTGCTTCTCGGTGTTTCATGTAACCAGTTCCTTCAGAAAGTGTTAAAAACATGGTTCTCCACAACTTCCCGTCACTTTATTTCCCTATTTTCTCTTTATCTACCATTTATTGGTTTCTCCTTTATGTGATTTTATGTGGGGGTACACATTTCTCCGTAACCATCTGCCTTTTATTGCTGTTATTAAATTTGGATTTTTACCATTCCTCTTTCCTTGTGTTCTGCTACCCAAATGCTTTTTCTTTTACATGGCAGTTCAAAATACGAACATGACTCTCCACAAGTTCCTCTTTTTGCTGCTTTTAATAATTTTAGAATCTTTACTTTTTTAGTTGTCCTTGTTCTGATATACATATATGTTTCAGGTGAGATGGCTGAATTGAACGAACATGATTCTCCACAATATCCTTTCATTTTCTTCTCTATGCCCCTCTTTACACGTTTAGGATGTAGGACAATAGAGTTCTCCAAAACTTTATGTCTTTTACAGTTCTTTTTTACAACTTATGCCGATTTCTCTTTCTTCTATTCAAACTGTTTGTTTTATGCGAATTATAAATTCAGCATGTTTTCGAAGATGTCTCTCCACGACATCTTTTATTCTCCTACTTTTTATCTGGTTTTCTGTCATACATATGCTTTTATGTTTCATGTTCACTGATAAAATTGACGAAAACAATGCCCTGTCTTTTGTTCTTGTGTCTTTGGTCCCCTTATCTACCCTCATTGTTCTTACTCTGGCGTTTAGTCGTCTCTAGTGGTCATTTCCCTGCCCACATTTTGATGTCCATATATTGGGTGACTCGTTATAACAAGAGAGGGCCCTGTCGGCTGGGGCTTCAGAATACGCCGACTGCACCTCTGTAGAGGGGTAAGACCCACCCCAATGAGGCGTCCTGGGTATGACGTTAAATTGCATCCAACAGCAAGGCCTCTGATCTGGAGGTTTTGAGGAGCGTGGAACTATCTCTTAATTGCTGGTGTTCCCAGGTCCACCTTGACCCGGGGTTGTAGCACCTGTTAGGGTCCCAGCTATAGGCAAATAGTGAACTGCTAGTTTTCCAAGTTTTACTCGCGTCCTGGGTATGACGGTAAACTACATCCGCGTCCTGGGTACGGCGATAAACTGCATCCAACAGCAAGGTCTCAGATAATGTTTTCAGAAAAATAATGTTGCCAGCTCTAAGGTTTTTTGTAAAAAAGTAATGTTGCCAGCTATACGTTTTTTTCTAAAAGAGTAATGTTGCCAGCTATACGTTTTTTTGTAAAAAAGTAATCTTGCCAGCTATACACTGCCAGCTATACACTGCCAGCTATACGTTTTTTTGTGAAAAAGTAGTGTTGC
This sequence comes from Acanthosepion lycidas, assembly GCA_963932145.1. Classification (NCBI taxonomy): domain Eukaryota; kingdom Metazoa; phylum Mollusca; class Cephalopoda; order Sepiida; family Sepiidae; genus Acanthosepion; species Acanthosepion lycidas. Next base: position 19,917,331 of record OZ010595.1, on the reverse strand, counting down.
CAGCTATACGTTTTTTTGTAAAAAAACTAATGTTGCCAGCTATACGTTGCCAGCTATACGTTTTTTTTTTGTAAAGGAATAATGTTGCCAGCTATACGTTTTTTTTGTAAAGGAATAATGTTGCCAGCCATACTTTTTTTTGTAAAGGAATAATGTTGCCAGCTATACGTCTTTTTTGAAACAATAATGTTGCCAGCTATACACTTTTTATTTCATACAAAATAGGCATTTAAAATTCATATAAACTGGATTTGGCATTAAATAAACCACAGTGGTCGATATGCCATAAAACCTAAACAAACAAACAAACAAACAATATAGCAAGAGAAGTGTTGAAGTAACTCAAAGAAATGATTTATCTGAAATTAGCCTTATCTTTCAACACCAAAGCCAGCATTTTAACATTACGATAAAAGGCACGCCTATAAACGCTATATTAAATTTTTGCCAAACTCCGTAAAGAGGATTAAATGAATGGCTGTTATTATAGCGAAAACTATACACACACTCACACACACACACACACACGCACACACACACACACACATATATATATATATATATATATATATATATATATATATAGCTAAAGAAGTTTACGTAACAAAAGAAAAGTGATCCATGAAATCAATCAGCAGTTGATTTTTTCTTTCTTTCGTTTTGAGAAGCACGTGCTGAACGATGCTAAAAAAATTCATATCTATCAATGTTTGCCAAATGTCCCATGGGCATCCCAAGGAAAGATTTTTCATTCTGATTCTCTGATATGAACCGTAAAACGGGAAGATAATACCATAAAAAATTCCAAGGCCAAGAAGATATTGATTTTTCTGGCAAAAATAAAGGTGCGAATAAGACCAATCCTAGATAACTCTTAATCATCCACGGTACCAATCCTTGCAACAAGCCTAAATCTATAATACTCAAGTATTATTATTATTATTATTTCCTTGTTTGTTTTTTTCCTGTTGTATACTCATTTCCTTCCGCAACTCAACCAGAGACTTAAAGTAAGAAATGGCGTCGTGTCATTTTCCTCTGATTATTTCTGAAAAAAAACAAAAAAAAACAAACTATGATCACACGCTATTTACATAGATAAAGTACCTCGTAATGTGTGATCTGTACTTGTGAGCCCAATTGCTTTAAGTCATGGCGTATAAGGAATCTCTTCAATGACTCATTCTAAACATTTTCCAGCCGAGAACTTCAAATGTAATTGAAATTATTGAGGATCACATTATCAAAGATACATTACAATCTATACGGAGTGCCGTGTCAGTAAGAAAGCACATTCTGTTTTTTGTGATCTGTGATCACAATGTCTGGAAGATTAGCTTTTATTGTTCTGTCTGTGTGTTTTGTAAAATATCCATAAAATTGTTACAGGCTATCTCTGTAACTGGGCCTGGGAGATGATCATACCAGATACTTGAAGTTCCTTTTCCATAAATGGAGCGTATTTTCATTGCAGATTTTGGCCCACTCTATCATGCCGGTATTATTATTATTATTATGAATTTTTGATTTGTTTTTTTGTTTGTTTGTTTGGGTTTTATGGCATATCAACCACTGTCGGTTATTTAATGACAAATCCAGTTTATATGAATTTTAAATAACTATTCTGTATGGAATAAAAAACGTATAGCTGGCAACATTACCTTTTACAAAAATACATTATCTGAGGCCTTGCTGCTGGATGTAGTTTACCGTCATACCCAGGACGTTGAATTTTTGATGATTTTTTAAAAATCTCACACATTGCTACTGAGTATGTACTCCCAATCTCGAATATATATATATATATATATATATATATATATATATATATATATATATAACACTCTTGAGCGCTTAGCCTTGGAGCGGTTAGAATGGAGATGGACATGTTTTAGAGGACTCAGCAATTTTCAATCTGCTTGTCTGAATCATCTTCAAGAAGCGAGAGCAAGATCCAATTAGTCAATCTAACAGTGATCTCATTTCACAATCCTCAAACTTGCACGATATGTGGCCTCCTTTGTAAATCACTATTCTTAAATGCCACTTAATATTATCGCACAAACTTTCATAATTGAATCAATAAGCTGTCAGATCCTCATACTTCGAAACCGACGGGGGAGAGTCCATTATATATATATATATATATATATATATATATATATATATATATATATATATATATATATATATATATATATATATATATAAGTTAATAAGGACATCTATTTTGCAATCCAGATTCATTGCAAAAATAATCCGTCCATGTAATCCAAACACAAATTTGACATTCGTATATATGAAGTCTTCAGTCGATACTAATCTTTTTTTAGAATTTCACCCCAATCAAGGCAATAAAGCCATTAAGATACAAGGTGGTTATTGAGTGTTAGTGAATATGGCAAAACCTATTGGTAAGAGATTGAACAATATAAGAACAGATAACGATTGACATTAAATGTAAATTTTCCAAGATGAAATCTTAATGTAAAACAAGAAGCTGAAAGAGCGTACCCAACGATATATGGCCTGAAGTTTGCGTTTAAGCATGAAAGCAACCATAGAAAACAAAGTCCACTTTTATTTTGGGATAGAAAAAGATCCATTGTAAAAGCTAAGCAATGTATTAAAAACGGCAAACTTTCCTTAGAAACAAAGCAGAGATTATTTAACTATTAAGTAGTCTTAATCTTCCTATATGGTCTTGAATGTTGGACAGATTTACTCACAGATTATGAAGAGGTTTTAAACAAAAGAAATATGCTTCAACAGAAATATGCTAATAATACCATGAACGATACAAGTGAGACGAAAGTGGGCTTGATAATTTCTTCTTCACAAGGCATATTAAATGTATGATGGACAGAAATAAAATGACGTATGGTCTACACCTCTAGCTGAGTAAATATATGTTAAATAAGATACAGGAAAGATAGCAAACTATACATTTATTATGAGATACAACGGATAGGAAATTGTAGAGAGCCATCACCGGTACACAGAATATGACTTGGTTTATCTGTTCATTAAATACATAGTTGATTATAGACCATGTATTAAAAACAATACCTCATTGTTTTCACATTGGGTAGTTATTATTGAGCAAACATCAATATTGCTTGTTATAATTTTATGTGAAACCTCCTACTAGGACGTGAGAGAAGAAATCTCTCGCCGATTTAGTTATTTTTCGTTTTATACGTTCCCTCTTTCTCCTTGTTCAACTATCCAAATTCTACGTTTTGTGTGATTTGTCACTTCAGAAACTGATCAAACATGGCTGTCCACAACGTCCTCTCTTTTGCTGGTCTATCAGAGGTTCCCCGAATAACTCGGCAAACAAGCCTATCGAAAACGTCCTGTTTTTTCTTCTTTTGTTTTTCTTCTTTTTTTTTTTGTTCTGGTCACTTTGGATACTTATTCTGTCTTTAAGTGTTCCTCATGAACATTAAGTCTAGGATTCATGAGATTTCCTCCTTTCCTGGATTATTTGTCTGGATTATTCGTCTACAAAAAATTCGGGAAGGACAAATGCGCGGCTAAATATGCATACAGAGTTCTTGAAGAGAAACAGACGAAGTATGGTGCAAAGAATACACACAAAAGCGACACAAAATTGGGATAAGATAAGTTCTGCTAATCTTTGTCTCTATTGTTAACTTGGCTAGTCACATTCCCTGATCCAATCATTCGATAAAATTCCTATCACCAAAACGTCACAGTAGAATCATGATTATGCATTAGTTCATTATACAGTCGGTTATACGGACAAATTAAGACAGGCGTTATTATTATTATTATTATTATTATTATTATTATTATTATTATTACTACTACTACTACTACTACTAGTAGTAGTAGTAGTAGTAGTAGTAGTAGTAGTAGTAGTAGTAGTATGGGCACGAACGTTCGCATTCTGACTATGAAACCCGGGTTCGAATCTCACTATGGTCGATTTGTCAAAAATGGGACATGCTGTTATCGGACTGGAGGAATCAAGGGATCGATTCTAGCGTGCGGCACCTTTGGAAAGTTCCTGAAAAGCATGCCACGGGTTGACCCTATCCTTGTGAATGAAATTGGGTAGACGGAACCCTTCGATGCCGTCGATAGCTGTGCTAGCACGAAGTCACGATTCATCGTGACTGAGGACATGAGCGTGCTGACCTTGTCCAAATTGTTGATCACGTTTGATAACACACTCTTTCCCAGAAACTGTAAGCTCTGCTCAGCATAGCTGCAGTATAAAGCACAGGTCTTCACTGTGAGTGTTGAATAAGCATAAATGCGCCTGCGCAAGCATCTACAATAAGGATTGGTTATCTCTAATAGATGGGTATCCTCGAATACGAGTGGGCGGCTATACATTATTATTAGCAGCAGTAGTAGTAGTAGTAATAATAACAATAATAATAATTATAATAATAGTAGTAATATTTCCCTTATTTACCATAATATATATGATTGTGTAGATGGATATAAAGTGAATATACAAATTCAAGTTCATTTGAACAAGAAAACTATTGAAACATAAATATATTCATGATCTTCACATTAGAGACACCACTGAGCAGTAGTTCCTTGGTTATACGGAACACCTTTTGAAAAAATACTATGTTCGTATTATTCAAAATGCCAAGTAATTTTCGGAATGTTTTAAATGAAATATCATTTTTCAAACACGTTGCTCAAGTTATCGCGCGGTTTCCTTTTACATGAAAAAGTGCAAACCTATTGCACGAACTGCTCTGCCGAAAAGAAAACCACACTACGTCTTTCTCCAATTGCAAGTGTCGTCATTCCGTATCTGTTTCAAAACCACCACTGAAACCCGTAACGAGTTATAAATTATTCTGGACGCTCTGAATAAATAAGATTATGAAATTCAGAAGCCTCTTCAAAGAGAGTTCACGTCATTGAGCGGATATCCTTTCTCATCTTGATGCCTATAATATAAATATAAAAAAAATATTTCTATGAATATAAACAGGTGCAAAAGTGATTCAAAAGTAATACCGTTTTTTATTAATTAACTTTTATTGAACAAAAATAAATTATAGTAGTTTAAGAAAAAAAAATGTATTGTCACGTCAAAAAATATGATTTTGTAAGCACAGGTTAGATGTGACACAAGGCCGAAAGTACAGGGTACCGAATCTCGATCAAACTTAATACTTAATTGTGATGGTTCTACCGATTTATGGTTGCTAACAATTACACCACGTCATAGTGTTCACATTGGCTCTGGTATGATTCAGAAACTATTTCACATGTTTAAAATGCTCCCCCTTCATGCTCAATACAACGCTAGAACCCTACCAGCAACACTTATAAAAACCATTTCATATATTTCTACATTAAATTAAGAAATTTAATCATAAATATATTGTTTTAATTCATTGTTTCCGGTTTGATCCTGTACATTTTCAGTGTACCACACATGTAAAATTCAGGAGTTGTTACGTTTGGCAACTGTGATGGTCACTCAGTTGTTTTACCTTGTCCCATCAAGCTTTTTTTTTATTATTTAACCCCAAGGAAGACAGTAAAGCCACTTAGACACAACGAGTAATGAGAATCTGAGAATTTGTTTCATTCCAAGCTAGTCGATAAAGCAATTAGAACGCAATATATTACTGATTGTTAAATAATAAAAGAAAACAAAACTACTATGAAGGAGTAGAGACAATAAAAGAATAAGAATTAAGAAGACAGAAGATAGGGATTGACATTTAATTCTTTGAAGACCAAAATTGACTGGGATGCAAGAAGCCTGAAGAGAGTTCCATAAGCGAGAGTTGCGATAGAAGAAACAGTCAGTATAAAACTTATAGTTATTTCGTGGTATTTAAAATGTAAATTGATGAGACCTTGCCGGGAATCCAGTGCTGCTCTTAAATTCATAAAGAATGGTACAGAAAATCAGCGTTACAGCGGTTCGAAAGAACCTGAAGCTAAGATGCCAGGTGAGGATCAATAAAATTTTTTATCAAGAATCTCTAAGTTTATCACAGAAGCACCAGACCAGATCAGACGTGGCAGCAATATTCAAAACAAGGGCGAATGGTAAACTTATAAATATTTAAGATAGATTCTTGGGAGAAAAACTGTCTAGCACGTCATAATGAACCAACTTTCTTAGCAGCAATTGATTCAAGAAAATTCATTCCGCCTCATGTCAGCGGAAAACTTTAGTCTGCAATGAGTCCATCTCCTGAGGATTAATCTCAACCACGGAATATAAAAACGGCTGATTTCCGTTGGTTAAAACAGATCAGTCTCGTTTTTGATGTGTTAATATTTTTAAGCCCCGTCTTGCTCCATTTCACAACATATTGGAAGATATTATTTCCATAAGCTGTCAATTTCATTTTATAGAAACAATCAGACTTACTATGAAGACAGTAGTAAATAAAGGCATGTGTGATCAGCATGGATAACGACTTGAGAACTGATAACATCAAAAACGTCATTAATGAAAATGAGGAGAAACGTTAGTCCGAGGATAGAGCCCTGGGGGAAACGTGCATTTATGCAAAAAGTTTTAGATGATCTAGAAATACATTAAGAAGAGAGAGCAATACAAGAACAGAGAATTAAAAAGACTGCAGATAACATAGACATCGTGAATTTAAGCGGAGAACTAGATTTACAGTTGAAATGACTATACTTTTTCCTATCGAAATTCCTTCGATTTGCATCTTAAAAAAATTAAATGTAATGCCAATCGTTATTTCAGTCTTCTTAAATATTATTCTTTTATTATCATCTCTTCTTAATAGATTTTTCTCATAATCTCTAAGACTCTGTATCGCATTACGCCTCAGTGGCTTTATTGCGTTGATTATGTTGAAATGATTAAATAATTTATGCATAATTGTCTGTAGGATCAGTGGAATGGTAATAATATTATGTAAAAATTACCCGCAGTGTATATTATAAGAAATCAAAAATATATTAAAAATCATGGAACGAGTTAGTCTTAGATGCTTCCGCTTAATCCTAACTAGCAGTAGAACCCGGCGTTGCCCGGGGATGTAACAGTAAGAGATAGATCAAGTATCGACCATCATAAAGACTGAAAAATAAAATTTACAAAAATTATTGTTTTAGGTTGACGGACACGCATGTCTTAATTAGTTTTTTTTTTTTTTTTTTTTTTTACGAATTGGTCCACCCCAAACACAAACAAAAACATTGTTTTCAATCGTTATGAGTCTACCGATTGAAAATAATTTTATTATAAAAAATTGTCTTGTAAATGGAATTTTTAAAGCATTCTGAATGTAAAAATAAAGAAAAAAGTGTGCAAGACTATAAGAAACACTACCTGCCAAAAAAAAAGTGATGTTTTGTTGAAATCGGTTGAAAAATGTATGAAATCCGATCCCATATATAAAATAACACACACACACACACACACACACACACACACACACACACACACACACACACACAAACAAACAACCTGGGTTTCATAATAAGTATAACTCGATATGAGTTGTTCCCCTTTCATTCTCGTTATGCCTCTTAATCGTGTTTTCAAATCGATTTCGTGAAAAACAATTGTGTTTTTCCAATTTTTGGCGCTGTCAGAACCACCGCAAGGTAATTTTACTTAGTCCTGTGAAGTTTTGTTAAAAAACGGTTGAAAAATGTAGCAAATCCGTTCCAATATATAAACGTACAGACAGACACACACACACACGCACAACCTGGGTTTTATAGTAAGTATGATTTATATGTGTCCTTTCAGGAACTTGGCGAGCAAGTTTCTTCATAACTTTATATCCTTTGTAACTCTTAGTAAAGTTTGCCTTTTCAAGATCTCTCAGTCCTTGTTCTTCTCTATATTTATACTAGCCTTTTAGTAGGTTACCAACTGCTTTGCTATTCCCCTCTTGCCTTGAATGTGTCCTGAGTGTTCAAAGCTTGCGTTACTCAGCATATATCTCTAAGTTATAAACGCCGCTCTTTTATCACTTAAGTAAACGAAAACGAAAACTGCATTGGATAATAACTGAAGTTCGCGTATTTGGAAAACAACGCATATAACACGCATTCAGTAGAAGATATATTAAATAGAAACATCATAGAAAAAAAAGGCGTCATATAACTACGAAATTAAATCATTGTCACTTAAAATGTGAGTGCGAAATATACTAGCCGCTGTAGGTTTTGATATACAGTTGTTGTAATGGATAAAAGATCGAAATTGTTATACGGTGATCTGAGTTCAAAATTATTGTGGGGACCTACCTACAAATGGACTCTTCCACACTTATATAATACGGCTACCAACTCTGAGTAAAGGGAGTCACCAAATGAGGGTCACCAAGTTGTAGCCATAGAGTGAGTGAATGAGTGAGTGAGGACAGCAGTGAGAGAAAGTACTCTCCAGTCCACATTTAACTTTGTACTACCTTTCCGAGAATATATTATTTAACCTTATATCCGAGTCCGTGTTATCTTTCTATGGTCTACACCATAACACAAATATAGTTCAAGGATACATAATTGATATAATAGAATATGCCTACACCTGAGTTTCCCTTCACTGGAATATGATTGGCTGGTGTCCGTCATAAATACAGACGGACGTGTACGTACGACAAAGTTTAAGTCTATGACGACGCCCATTGGACCACGCCATTGGCTATTCTATTGGTCTAGACGTATTGTTTGCGACTACGACGAGGACCAGTCGATTAATGCTACCGAGTACTACTTGGTTACAGTAGCCCAAACCACTTAGCTACTTCGATAAAATATTTCTCTTTCTGGGACATATCAATAATGCTGCTCAAACAGATACCAATATTAAGAATGTATGATGTTCAGTTTTGATCTGACAGTACAGCGGTTGTGATACGAATCTTGAAATTCAAGATGGTGGAGCACGTCCATCCGCAATGAAAACACTAGATGAACAAAATCTTAGTTAAAAAAAAATAAAAAAAAAGCTACTTCAGTTAATATAAGAAAGAAAACCTGAATTGCAATTAAATATGTAATAAAATCCGACAGAATCATAAAATAAGAAACAAACAGTACATTATATGCATTATTCAGACTATTGTCTTCATCTTTGTCCACACATTTATTACAGCGTTTCGGCCGTTGTATGCTCCGTCCTTCTTCATGTGGTTGGAATGTCGAGGAAATATGGCACATTGGATTAAGGCGTTGGTTAGATCCAGTGACAGGACCGAAAGCGTGTGAGTTCAATACCCGCTTAAGGCAACGGAGAACTTTCAGAGGGAAATTAACAGGATATAACTGATAACTGACATCCATTAAACATGGCACGTGGAACAAGAACAGCATACCCCAGTGAACGAAATAAAGGGTTTAGTTCGACATTCCAACCACCTGAAAAAGGTCGGAGCGTAAAACGGCCGAAACGTCGTAAAAAAAAGGCGACAAACATGAGGACAATAGTCGGAATAATGTAAATAGTGTACATGATATCTCATCTCAGAAATATAGACATATACAAATATCTTTTATATATCTAACGTTTCGCTTTTACTTAAGCTTCATCATAAATTTAGGAAAATGAGTCATGTAAAAAGAGGTTCCTGTATTTCGAGTTCCGTGTGCGTACGTGTGTGTGTGTGGGGGGTTCATTGGTCAAGTACACCTCGCATACTTTATCATGTGGTGTTAGTGTGTGTATGTGTGTGTGTCTTTATCCGTGTGCGCGTCTGGATTCTGCTGGCAATATGAATAAAAATGGGTGTATTCTACTCTATTAATGACGCTGTTGCCATAGCATTAGGGGGTCAGATATAGTCTGGCACAAGGCTATAAAAATGCGGGAACAAGTTTAGATGGATATCCATTACTGCATGTGAGATGACTGGCTTCCCACAGCGATTTACTACGAGCCTTAGATGTGGAGCAAAGTTGTCAATATGGAGCACCCAGTGAGACTCGAACTCGCTATTTACTCGTAATTGCTCTACGGCACATTATATTACCGTCATGTTAACATCGTAAGTTACTAAACTTAGTTTAGGTGTAACGCATGGCCCTAAGTTTATAAAGGATAAAATTCTCACCGCAAATCAATATTTGATCAAGAAATGGATTATCCAAATTTCGCAGATGAAGCACCGAACACACTTAAAAAAATGAATACTTTCACTTTCACTTTCATTGTTCATGTGGGACCCATTTATGGAGGTTTTCACATCATCTAATTTTCTATATCTAAGATATATCTCGTGGGTTTTGTTGAACTAGTGTTTTCATTATTTACATTATTTGGACTGTTGTCCTTATCGTTATTGTCATATTCACGACGTTTCAGCCGTTTTACGCCCCAGCCTTCTTCATATGATTGGAATTTCAAAATAGGCCATTTATTTCGGCCATCTATGGGATTGGGGGTGAAATAAAAGATAGAGAATATCACAGAAAAGATGAAAACTGAAGGCAGATATGTCAGGTCACAGAAATCTCCTGAGCCGGTCACGCATAGAAATAAATAGAACATGGGAACAAGTAATACGGAGTGCTGGAGAAAATCGGTAATAACAAGGCAATTCCAATATGAGCTCTGATAAACATTTTTTACGGAGACATTAGGTATATAAGTCTCCAAAATTCTTACATTGATGTCCTCAAGTACACATGATCCAGCGTTAGTTGGATCTAGTGACTTGACCCAAAGAGTTGTTAGTTCAATATCTTGCTACTGTAGTGTTGAACAAAACTTGGAGAATTAAGCTAAAGTCAGCTGACCGGAAGAGCTATGGCACGTGGAATTGAAGGATCTAACCCGGTGGACGAAATAAATGGTCCAGTTTGAAATTACAATCACCTGAAGAATGATGTAGCGTAGAACGCCCGAAACACCGTGAATAAATAAACAAATAAATATGAGGACAGCAGTCTGAACAATATAAATAATAATAATTTCAAAACCTCCTCTCATATATGTAAACAGACAGTGTTTTCATATGTTGATTGTCAAATGAACCTACTCTCCCATCTTGATCGTAAAGACATGTCAGGTCAAAGCTGGATTCTTCGCAACAAGTTACGTTAATATCGGTTAGGTTTGAGTTAAGTTAATTAGAGAATATTGTAAAGTTTGAGAAGAATTATGATTCGTTGAAGTATAATTGCAACTCCGAAAATAATTGGCTGCCCGAATTGAGTGTTCCGATTCATTATCCGTTATCTCAATTATTCAACTCACAGCACATGGTATTCCCAACCGATCACCCATCTACACCCATATGCAAATGAATTGAAACAACCGCTTTATTTCACCATACGGTCGCGACAGGGTGTAATCGATTTCTATTTTTCTAGGTCATTTACTGTTGTGTGCAGTAATATGAATCTTTTTCGGAATGAATGGGGAATTTGGGTGGCCTTGAAAATATTGCATCATGTGTGTTTGCCACAGTTTTCTATCACGCCCAGGCACTATTGTCTCGATTGTCGATTATTTATCCTACAGGCATTGTCTGAAGTGGGGTTTACTCCAAGTAAGCGTACAAAAATTGTCACGTTGCATAAAAACTCTGGCCAACCTTACCAGTGAGCAAATCAAAGTACTATAGAGTGGCCCGGAAACTCTCCTGATTTAAATCCAATCGAGAATCTCTTGTCAATCTGTAAGGGACGACTTCGTGGAATGGGCGTACTAAGGACTAACATGTGCACTGGGCCATGTTTCATTGAAAAAAAATGCAGAAACATAAATTGTTCTATATGCACCGTTCCTTCAGGACATGGCCGATCAAGGCTCCCCAAAACCTCTTATTCTTTTGGCTCTTAGCAGATATTCTACATTTTATTTTTCACGCCCTTCTTACGTTCAGCCATCCATTTACACATGATCATCAGGGACGTAGCCAAACACTTTTAATACGGACATCTTGCCTACTGAACATTATGCCTACCAGACATCAGACATTAAGCTTATTTAAATTCAATATAGAATGTGTGGTCAATCCGCAAGAAAGGATTTTATGGAAACGACATACAAATAGTAATATGTGCATTGGGTCATGTTGCTTTGGAAAAATAGGAAAAGAGTAAATATTAACTGAATTCGTTTTGTTTCAATTAATTTGCACAATGGTGTAGGTGCTAATCAGGTTGGATATTGCTTAAAGTCGGTAGCCATTTGAGAGTTGTAGATTCTGGGAAATATATTTCTTAAAAAAAAATACATTTCAAATACTGGAAAGTTAAAGGCAGAAACGCTCTAACGGCTATCATATAATTTCTACCTTCTTTACTTAATAGTCAAATATACTCTGAACAGTACACATAATTTCGATATGTCCTCCCTTTAGTTTTAATCAGATATCAAACAACTTCTTTGACATCAAGATATTTTAACAAAATGATTTACAGACATAAATTGCTTCATTTAAGAAGACACGTTTAATCGAAGAATTTAAAAAAAAGTCTATGTTGAAATTATACCCAATAATCATTGCGGGTTAAAATCTTTCAGACGAATCTGGCCTTATTATTAGTAATGGAACAGTATATTTGAGACCAATTTAATTTGCATTATATCTTTTGGCAAAAATAAAGAAATAGATTAAAAAACGTTGCAGTTGAGAAAAGTAACAGAAAGTAATCAAACTTCTGGCAAAGAAAGATAGAAAGAGACTGTGTCAAACACACGTAGCAACAAAATAAACTTGTATAAACACCATCTACTTAAAGCGTATCTTTTTAAAAACAAATGTAAATTTGAATAAAAATTGTTAGAAAGGAAATAGTAAAATACGAAAAACCTTAATTTTATACAATTTACTTATAGTTTTTAACCTGACACTATCGATTAAAAAGTAAACTTCTGACTACAGAAAGCAAATATGAAAAATACAACAAAAAAAGCAGTGAGAGTTTTAAATCAAGATGGCGACTTAAAAGTGGCATTCGACTGTCCATCGTTCTGTTTCCTGAGAAGAAAGCAACCTACAATTATCAACATGATTACAGAGAACCGTCTCTGTATGCTGATCCTGGTTGTGGGTGATTGAGCAAGTGTGCGTGGCGGTGAGGATAAATAGCTTGGGAAAGGAAAGCAAGTCAGATTAAAATGACAATTATGTCTCTTGAGGAGAATCCCGGTTTTCGTTCTTTGGAACTCGATGGCTCCTTAGAATTCGACGCTAAAAGCTCTGGAGGCCGGCGGAAGAGAATAAACAGGAAGACAGTAGAAATGAAAAAAAAAATCAAGAGGAAATAAAAGCGAGAGAGGAATGAAGACAGTGAATGATTAAGAAAGAAAGAAAGAAAAACATGATTCGATTAATATTATGGGATTAAAACGAAAGGGAAATCATTAAAAAAAAAAAAAAAAAACGCTACAGATCGCAATAAAATGTAGCATATCCACAGGGAGAAATTACGCAAGGAAAAAAGTGAATGCTAGAAATATCATAAATACTTGTGTATAAGTCGATTCTGGGTGTAGCTATTTTCTAAATGTTCTCAAAAATAAATCATTAGATTATAAACATGTTATTTGTTTTGTTTTTCTTTACTTCTTACTTTTTTATTATTTTCAGACTGTTATCATCATCTTTGTTGTTATTATCACAAAATCTCAGTATTTACATTATTAAAACCATTGTCCACATCTTTGGCACCATATTTAACAAAACGTTTCGACCGTTGTACGCTCAGGCCTTCTTCAGATGGTTGGAATGTCGAACTGCACCCTTTATTTCGCTTACAGGGGAAGACTGTTTTAGTTTCGCGTGCCATGTTTAATGAATGTCCTTTGTCAGTCCTCCTCTGTAAGTTCTCCACTGCCTTAACCGGGTATTGAACTCACACTCTTAGGGTCCTGTCACTGGAGAACACATGACACAGTGGATAAAGGCGTTGGTTAGATCCAGTGACAGGACCCAAAGTTACCCGGTTAAGACAGTGGAGAAAATAGAGAAGGGAATTAACAGGAGATAACAGATAACTGACATCCATTAAACATGGCACGTGGAAATAGAAAAGTCTACCCCAGTAAGCGAAATAAAAGGTTCAGTTCGACATTCCAACCAACTGAAGAAGGCCGGAGCGTATAACGGCCGAAACGTTGTAAAAATAAAAGGCGACAAAGATGCGGTAATAGTTCGAATAATCTAAATAGTGTACATAATACCTCATCTCAGAAATATAGACAGGAGTGAACGGCTGAAACCTTGTAATAATATGGCGAAAAAGATGAGGACAATAGTCTGAATAATGTAAATAATGTACATAATACCTCATCTCAGAAATATAGACAGGACTGAACGGCCGAAACTTTGTAATAAATATGGCGACAAAGATGAGGACAATAGTCCGAATAATGTAAATAATGTACATAATACCTCATCTCAGAAATATAGACAGATACTGAAAGGCCGAAAAATAAATATGGCGACAAAGATGAGGACAATAGTCCGAATAATGTAAATAATGTACATAATAACTCATCTCAGAATTCTAGACAGATATAAAATTTCAGCCATTACATTCTCTAACCTTCTTCAGGTCTGACGATCCCTCAGAAGAATTCCGAACGGAACCCCTATTTTTTAACCTTTTGTTCCACTGACTATATCTAGGGATACCTCATCTTTTTTTTCTTTTTTTTTCTTTTCTTCTTTAGTTCTGTTTCCAGTGAATTTGTATCTGAAATGAATTGGCGAAGTGCCGAAACGTTTGATACATACGCATGAAGTTCTCTGTAGAAGCTGAGAATTTGTCCAATAACAGTTTGTGAAGTGATTTTTTAAATCATCGCAAACATAGAGTATTCCTCATGAGTCAAATCATCATAAATTACATTTTTCATCTGCTATCAATATGGCTGATTCTGACGTCCAGGAATACAATTCACTCTTGCTTGTTGGTATCACGTTTTCCATGGAAATGAAGTTGAATGACTATAGTGACTCAATTGAGTAGCCTGCTTCTTGGAAAGTGCGTTCAGTATATCGTTCGAAACAATATTTATTCAACGTTATCGTACTGAAACCTCATCTCGATTTCGATAACACCAACCGTCGTAACGTACCATCGATGAGCCATTTCTATAAATATTTTCATGTTAATTGCTCTGATTATTTCTCTACTAAAAACAGAACTCGTGAATAATGTTATACTAAAGTTTTATTGCACTTTACTCTGGCTACTCATCCACTGACGGATTTTACAGGGTGCTTTTTATACCTCGTAGATTTTAATGGTAGTTAACTTATGATTTATTAGTATAGTTTCATATTTTGTACCACAGCTTCGCAAATTTAACTGAAGCACTGGATTGGTATCTAGGTCTAAATAATTTTACTGTTAACATTAGTATTTGTAAACTTAATTTCTATGCTAAGAGTTTCTTTTCTGGCAGCTCAAGCATGTGGACATCTTTTCCGGTCTCCAACTTTCCTTATCATTATGATATTAAATATGTAAATACAATAATAATAATCGTCTTCTGTCTCCTTGAAATCTCTGTTTCTTTCAAACCCAGTAACCCCTTGAATCCTACTTATGTAGGCCTCTTTCGGCCAGGGTTAATCATGGGTAGCATCTTAGTTGTCTGCTTGGTTCGAGCATTGACATCTGTGACTGTAGAGGCAGATGAGTGAGGGACAATCTCTGTTGCAGAAGTCGTATGTGCGTTCTCTCTCTAGTCTGCTGGAGCTGTCGCTTTGCTTTTTGCGGGATCGGCTTTCTGTGGTGACTTGTGTCAGCTTCTCCTCCCCTGACTTGAGATGTTTGGTCAGGGTTCCTCACTATTCGGAACGTATGGCTGCCAGGCTCTTCCAGGAATCTGTTGTGATGTCGTGTTCTTGAATCTTAGTGGCCTTTATTATCATGCTTGGGGAGTATTTTTTAAGAAAAAGAAAACCTATAAAAAAAAAAAACATCTATCCGAAATCATGGCTTTATTTTAGCATGTAGTCTGATATCGGGGAACATATTTTATTTGGGAGTTGATACACGTAACATAATTATATAGCAGACTTTATTTTAATCATTCTACCTTTTGCCATTAAAACACATTGAGTTACTGAGCGTGAAAGAAACGTTAAAAATTATAAAGTAGTGACCATAATTAAAACAACTGGAATCAAGGGGAGAGAAAATGTCGTCTCGTGTTTCATTTCAACTCTTGCAGATCGTAGTTGGTAGAAATGCAAGAAACCGGAAAAGGGTACGAGAGGGTAGTAATTTCGGATGCATCTATCAATTTCAACTGTGAAATGATAATCTAGTGAATTTTAATGTTTACAAGGGAAGATGTCGCTAAGGCTTTAGTGCTTTAATTTTGAAATAGTGTTACTGACTAGACAGAAATAGGGATTCATTGCATGTGCATGGGGAATTCTAGAATTGCGTTATGTGAGCCTATAGAAGAAAAAAAGATTCGGAGAATTGAATTTAAATTAAAAGAGTTGGTTGTTTTCGCAAAATAAAAAGCCAGGTTTATTTAATCTCGTATTTTGTACGGAGTACGCGGTGAGGAAGGAATTCTCTCCTCACTAGTGATGGTAAAAAAAAAAATAGCTAACGACAACCGAATGTTTATATTTATGTAACAGCATGAATGAAGGATTAAAATACGAGTAGAATAATGAAGGAAAATAATTAACAAAAATGGGAAAATGTTGATCTTGTGAAGTCCTAACTCCTTTTTATTATTACTCAATGATTATGCGTAGTCCGAGATTTACGTTAACAAGAAGGGGAGGTAACTTCGTGTGCGAGATTTAGCTTGACACCCCCCCACTCACCACCACTACTACTAAGTCAGGTTTTTAAACAAAGTCAGTTTTTAATGTGGAGACCCGAATGTTTCCACTCGGGCCTCTCGTCATAGCTTGTAGAGTATCTGCCTGGGGACAACTGTATATATAGGAGAGTTCACGATTTACACGACAGCATTTCCCCCTTAAACAAATAGCATGAACGGTAAGAAGTTTTTAGTCTTCCAGTTGAAAATAAATCTTTGTTTTTGTTGGGATGACTCGGAAATATTTCAATTTCGGACTAGGTAATTTAGAAAAATACAGTGTAACCCGGATATAAGAGACCGGAATATAAGAGAAACCCTGATATAAGAGAGATTTTCTATGGTCGCAAATTATTCCCATACTTACCTAAACAAAATAAACCAAACCCGGATCTAGGAGAAACCCCGGATCTAAGAGAAACCCCGGATCTAAGAGAAACCCGGATATAAGAGAAACCCGGATATAAGAAACGTCGTCTCCTGTCCCGACAACTCTCTTATATCCGGGTTACACTGTACGTCTTTAGCTGCCATAGATATTTTACAGAACCGAAAAAGCAATTCTAACACCCACAACTCAAAAATAATACTTGTCTTATTTTGTGAGAGGAAAATGTAATATAAGCGTGTAACAAGATGTAATAACCATTTGCTTTAATAGCAAACAAATGCACAAGTTACATTCGAAAGAATATGGAAGTTTTTTAACACGAAGGGGAGGTAACTACTTGTTCGAGATTTACCCTGGACATTACCTCCACCGACATGACACAATGTCAGCTTTTAACGTGGAGACCCGAACGTTTCCACTCGGGCCGATGGTCTAAGCTGGTCTTAACTTGTCTAAGCTGGTCTTATCTTGTCATAGCTTGTCTAAGCTAGTCATAGCCGTTCTTACCACCGCTACCTAACAGATATTACGCAACGATGAGTGGAACATAATGGAGAACAGAAGGCTTCCGGCACAGAAACTACAACCGCAGCCTCTACCCCGATCTGGAAAACACACCTTCTTCTCCTCTATCAATCTCTCCGGAAAGGAAAGCTCCTGCTCATGCGTTGTCCCTCTTCCTCTTTCTAATATTATATTCATTATATAGCATGGGTATTCCGGATATGTTAATTAGTTACTCTATATATCATTGCAGTTGACTTAATTCTATAGAAAAGTACAGTATTTTCTTGTGTATCAGACGGCTTGAGTACATATTTACCTGGAACAGGGTTCCATCCCTGGGCTGGTGGTATCACGGCTAGGACTATCTTGGACCGGTTCCGGCCTGGACCAGCTAGGACAAATCAAGACCATCTATCACAAGCTTAAACCATCTCTGACCAGCTTGGACAAGTTATGACCAGCTAAGACCAGCTTGGACCAGCGGGTCGAGTGAAAACATTCGGCTCCTCACGTCAAAAACTGACCTTGTGTCACAACCTAACTCATTGGTGGGGTCAAGTAAATACACATACTTACCTGGCACAGGACTCGTCCCTGGGCTGGTGGTATCACAGCTAGCACTATCTTGGACCGGCTCCGGCCTGAACCAGCTATGACAAGCCAAGACCAGGTTTGACTAGCTTAGACCATCTCTGACAATCTATGACCAGCTAAAACCAGCTTGGACCAGCGGCCCGAGTGAAAACAATAGGGTCCCCACGTTAAAAACCAACCTTGTGTCACAACCTATACGACTTGAGTATAATATGACCGCATGTTTCTTAATCTAAAAACAGGGAATTAATCACTTTATTGTGTATAATCAATCACGACAGTACAGCTATTAGTATGTATTATTTTTAAAACTTGTATCGTATTATTCAAATAAAATCTCAATGTCATATACGTTATTCGCTATAATGTTTAATTTCTGATAATATTAAATATCAATAAACCAGATGTTTGTTTACTGGGTTTTTTTCTTAGGATTTGAAAACTTATTTTTGAATTTTGCAATCACGCTCTTTGAAATAAGATTTTTTTAGCTACGTAAAAATCTATGAAATTGAGTTCTTCTTTATTATACGACTCCCACTTGTTTGCTTTCACTTTTGTGTATGATACAAAATACAGTAAGAAGAAATTAAACTTATTTTTCTTTCATTTGAAAGGAAAAATAGAAAACATGTATGGAAAAAATATCTCTGTTCCAAATTAAATTAAATATTCTTGAAAGCGTGAAAAATTCCCTTCCAACCAGATATATGCATTTACAAAAACGAAACAAACTTAATGCAGGCCAATGGCGTAAGAAATAATCATTAAAAATAATATTTAATCAAAATATGGATTAAAAATTAAAATAGACCAGAAAAAGGAAAAGAGGAAATGCTGAAAACAGGAAACGCTTCAAGACATTATTAAAAAAGAATGAAAATAAAATGAAACCTCCCAATTTTCTTTAAAAAAAAATGAATGAAAAGGCAATAATGAATTTAAAAAAATTCTAAAAAATGTTGATTTGATTTTAACCAATTTCAGGTTAAGGAATAGGAAAAAATGAAAGCTTTCTCCCCAAGGAGTCGGCCATGTTGCACTCAAAATTCCGGTATCTGAAATAAATGCAATAAAGCTTGCAATTAAAGAAACAGCTGAATCATTTCATGTTTTGACGGATATGTTGCCTGCTTTAATTACACATTGAAGAATACTACATTATGTCAAGAAAAATAAAACATTAGCGAGTCACTAAGAAAAAAAAAGGTATTGCGCTTTCTATGAAAGGAGATATTGCCAATGTGGTGTTTGATTGATAACGTTGAGGTTTTAGTAATTGATTGTTTTTCTTTTCAATAGATTACAAAACGATTTTATTCCAGTCATTCCAACATTTTTTTCAAGTGAAAACATCCATTTTTACAGCTTCCATCACCGATAAGGTATAATTTCTTTCAATTTTCCGAAAGAAAGCTTAGACAAAAAGAAAAAGAAAAATACATAGGTTTTTTGTAGATACCAACCATCAGCAGTAATAAAATAATTATAACATATGGTAATAAATTATATATATATATATATATATATATATATATATATATATATATATATATAAGAGTTGGGATCAAATATAGATCAATATTTATTTCACATCCATTTTTGCAGTGTCCATCATCGATAATGAAAATTTGATTTCAATTTTCCGAAAGAAGGCTTAGGAAAAAAAAAACCAAGAAAAACATGAAAAATACATGGTTTATTGTAGATACCATGCATCAGCAGTGATAAAATAATTATAACATATAGTAATTAATTAATATATATATATATATATATACATATATATATATATATATATATATATATATATATATATATATACAGAGAGAGAGAGAGAGAGAGAGATCCTGTCGGAGGACGAATAGTTTCTGTGAAAAATTCTCGGACATTCAGGCCCGTAAATGTTTAATACTGTTTATTATAAACAGAGCATTTACTTAAATATTTGTATCTATAAAAAGAATGTATAAACATAAAAATGTCTTAATATCTATCTATCTATCTATCTATCTATCTATCTCTCTCTCTCTCTCTCTCTCTATATATATATATATATATATATATATATATAAAGAAATATAGTCTTAAGGTGTGCTATATTTATGGAATAAAGTGCTCAATATCAGAGATAGAGCGTGTGTAAATATAAAAGTGAACATAGAAGTCAACACTTAGAGGCGACAGTCTGTTTCATGCTATATGCAATCGTCAGGCCAGGTATGCTGTTATTTTCTCGGCTATTTATACATATACGGGTCAGTGGGGCATTGTGGGTTGTGCATTTGGAGCGTCAAAACAAACAAGCACAGCGAAAGATCCAATCCAAAAGGGATGTAAAGTATTATTAAACAGGGAGATTTCGTTATAAACAAAGATTGCGGAATTACAATGTAACATTTATCTTATATCTTTATTATTACTACTAGTTATATTCAGACTATACTTTTTTATCACAACTTTTCGGCCGATGTGCTCTTCAGCCTTCCACAGGCATATATAGATCTGAGAATTCCGAACAGAACAGTTTATTTAATCTACGGGAGTAGACATTCTCGGTCACCTGCCCGTGTCTAGTGAGATGGTCTAGTTATATTATTTTCATTGTTCTGACTGTTTTCTCACCTTTATTGCTATATTCATGACGTTTCGGCCGTTGTAAGCTCCAGCCTTCTTGAAGTGATTGGAATTTCGAAGCACCGGGGTAAAATATTTTACTTCTTTGAGCCATGCCTCTTCCGGATGTCTCAGTTATCTACTTTTAACTCTAATTTGCAATTTTTTGTTCACCAATGCCGTAGCTAGGGATTGATCTCACAACTCTTTTGGTCAAGCCACTAACAGTTGAAGCCATCTCACTAACGCCAACCCTATGGCTGAGATGCGTAGTTGACGCTTTTATACTCTGGCCAAACTGGACCATGTGAACTCAATAAGAAAGAGAGAAAAAAAGACAAAAAACGCACATTCCTTGATGTACTAATATCTTGGACAGAGCAAGCCAACATTCGCCGGACAATATCTCAACTTCAACTCCAAAAATAGATAATTACAAATAATTAAAAATAATTGCAATACATCATCTCAGAAATATAGACATATATCGTGTATTTCTTATTTTTATTTAGTGATGCTCAGTTATCAGGTAGCAGACAATAAACATTGTTGTCTAAAAATATCAATGGTCTACACCCGCTTGCAAATAACACCTCTGATTGGTTAATGTCCGCCAATGTGGAAGTTCGAATTGAGGCCGAAAATTGCACAAAAATAAGTACATTTTGATTTTAAGTAATATTGTAAGATCCTGCTACCACTTTCTTATCAATATTGAATTTTGTACATTTCTGTGCAAAAGGTGGAGAAGAGAGACTACTCAGCTTAGTAAATATTTTCATAGAAAAATCGGTTTCTAATTGGTCAATAAACACACAAAGTAGGCGTTGCAATCCGCCCACGTACAAATATTTTTTCCAGCGCCTGTCCAAGTTTCCCGCCAATTTGCTGAGATCCTGTCACATGATTACATCAAGTGTAAATAGCAGACACAAATTCGCTCATTCCTTTTTACTCTTCCAAATTCCTGCGTAGATGTGATCTTAAGGATTCTCGTCTCGACCATCGGTGGTGAGATGTTAAAATCATATTCACGTCCGTACAAACTTTTCCGACCTACATTACAAATATACAGGACATTTCCAAACATGCAACAAGACTTGTTCTCTTTGAAATATTCTTTTAAAGCGATATTTGATTCAGCATTTATCATTTTTGTAGTTTATTCAACTTTTTTGAGTTAAGACAAAAATATTCACATTCTAAGAGACATAACTCCTACAGATCTTTAACTTCTCTGCATGTACATCATACACAAAATAAACACAACTGTTATTGTTTTAAAATCATTTTGTTCCTACTTGTATTTCATGTTTTGCGATATTTTACATTAAATATAAATTGTGTGGCCATGTTATTCACGCAGCCATAGACAGACATCTAAAAATGGTCCATTTATATCAACATACCACTACATATAATTTAAATTTATTGCATTTTTATATAACTCTATAACAGAGTTCTACAAATGTCTGTGCATGTAAGTATCTTCATATTTTTAGTATCATAACGTTCGGCCGTTGTTCCAGCTTCCTTCCTCAGTTGGGTAATCTACAGGGAATCCTTAACTGAACCCTTTATTTAATCTACGGGGGTAGGCAGTTCTTGACATTGCTTGCTCATATATCACCTAGTTCTTATGTTTTGGCTGGTACTGCTCATTTAATGTAAGGCTGTTAAATAACAACCCGGGGATTGAACTCTCAACCACTATAAAATCATATATGTATATCCGCACTATTTATATTCTGACTATTGTTCTCATTTTTTCTATCACAACGTCTCGGCTCTTGAGCTCTTCGGCCTTCGGATGGAGTATATTAATCTGGGAATTCCGAACTGAGCACTTTATTTAATCTACGGGAGTAGACTGTTCTCGTTTACCTGCTCATGTCTGTCTAGGAAAATCTAATAAAATATTTTTTATTTAGTATTGCTCAGTTATTGCTTGCACATTTCCACAGCTAGGATTAAACTTAAAACCACTGTCAAGAAATTGACAAAACAACGTTTTTACCCGTAGGAGAATTTTCTGGAGTATAGTTATAGCCATAAAACTGCTGTCCATATTGTGATTACTGTTGTTGCTGTAAAGTTGCAGATTTGCTGTCATTTCTCTTCAACCGCAGCAGATAATATACATCTGAAGAAGATCGGAAGGCCCAACGATTGAAACGTTGGGGTATCAACAACAAAGTTCGAATATAGTTTAAATAATAACCAAAAATTCTGATATATTTTACAGGAAAATATTATTTTCTTTTATACTGGAAATTTCCTGAAAAATTCAGTAATGATTTGAGGCAACGGAAACATGGTTCTACGGAAGGTTGATGATATTACTAGGAACTCGCAAAGAAAATTGAAACAAAAATGGTTCTTATAATTAGCACCAGAAAGAGACAGTTGAAATCTCTTGGAGACAATGAGAAAAAAGAGATTGCAGAATATTATACACACACGACTTATCGACGGGGTATCATGGATGGTAGAAAAGAGGATGAGAGTGATGGCATAAAAACAAATGTTACTAAGATCAACAAAGCAGAGGAAGATGTGAAGAGTCATAATCACAGCATACAGATCAAGAATAACATTATCCTACGGATATGCATAAAATTATGATTCCAGCACAGATTCTTCCTGTAAACTACTGCCCTACGGAACAGACTCCTAAGAGAATATTACCATGATCGCCACAATCTTAACCTGTTCAAGTCTAGAGTCTCAACTGTTATCTTGCTCTATTATCGATATAAACTACGCCTTATCGTCACCGTCTAACACGAGTGGCACACGTGCGTTGAACTTTACTCTAAAAATAGGCAAAAAATGAATACATGTCACGTCTTTAGACGGCGGTACTAAAGTATCTGCTATGATACTGTGACAGGTGCTGGTGATTTGGAAAGAATTGCTATCACTTTATCTCCAGTAATAACATCTGATCTAATCATGCGCAGAATTGAGAAAAAGGAAAGAATGTTGATGATGAAGAAAATGCGCTTATTCTTCTTAATGAGAAAAAAATGTTGAAAAAACCTTGAGTCGGAATTCGAAAACAAAGGTGAAATGTTATTAGAGAGTGAGAAGATAGAGAACGTGAACTTCTTCGAAAGTTAAGCTTCGACAATAAAACGTTTTCTCGTAAATCCAGCCTTAATTAGCCCATAATAAATGTCATGCATCCCCTGGAGGCAAATATTTGTTTCCGAAGCTTTTTTTTTTCTTTCTTTACAATTTTTTTGACATCATTTTCCCCTCTTGTCTTCCTAATTCCTGTTATTGATGGCGTTACCGCCTGCGCTTATGGAGTTTCGTCTTCGCCCTCATCCCAAAACCGAACCCTTTCTTTTTTTTCTTTTCTTTTGTTTTTCTTTTCTTTTCTTTGTGATTTCTTGTTGAGATCTGTTAAAGTACGAAAGTTAGTACATCCGCTCATCTTTGGTTTTCGTCTCACTGTTTTTTTCTTTTCCTTTTGTTTTTTTCTTTCATTTCTAATTTATTTCGTAATTTTTTCCCGATATTTTGATGCTTTTTATTGTTGAATATATTCTCTTCTTTTTTTCAGTGTTTTTTAAAATAATTTTCCATTCTTCCTTTGCACTTCTTAACATAAATTTTGATACCTTTTTTCTTTCTTTCTTTCCTTCTTTCTTTCTTTCTCCTCACTCTTTCTTTCTTTCTTAATATCCCACAACTTTCTTTCATTCTTTATTTCTTAATGTCTCTCAACATTCTTTATCTATTTCTTTGTTCGTTTCTTTCTTTGTTCGTTTCTTTCTTTCTTTCTTTCTATTTCTCTACTCTTCCTATCTTTCTTAAACCATATATATGTGTGTGTGTGCATGTGTGCGTGTGTATGTGCGTGCATGGGTGTGTGTGTGTGTGTGTCCTCAGCAAAAGAGCAGACTCTAAACTTGCTCCCGTTCTGATGAACAGTTTGACTCTTAATAATGTTCCCTGACTCGAATATCTCTTCTGACCAAAGGTCACTCTCGACTAAAAGTGGAACCCGCATATTCGTAACAATATCTAAAGATGCAGGTGAAGTCATCGGTTCCCTCTGCACAAATCAAGACATCGCCGCCTTTACAAGAATCAAATCAGAACAAATATAATTTATATCGCTGCCATATCAGGGCTACAGCTATTGATTACGCGATGGAACAAAAGCGTTTACGCCGCCCTGTAGGCTAGGAGTTATTTTCCACCCTGCAACCAATTTCCCCGAAACGAAATGTTGCCAGATTCTAGGTATATTATTGCTATTTCATGGCGAATGCTCAGAAGAGTAACATTTCTTAGTAGCACTAGTTCAAACCTTCATGTCTAGGACCATCTTATGTCGAGTAGACATGCTCGACTATTAGTTATTCTTTACATATTCTATTGGAAAGTAGTAAATTTCAACCAGGCAGATTCCTTCGCTGCATAAACAGATTTGGGGAAAAAGACTCTGACGTGGAATTTACCCGTTATTGTTACACAAAAGTAAATTATTATTATTGTTCTATTATTTTCTTTGGTTTCTGGTGTATACTTATTTCTTTCCGGGTCCCGACCAGAGACCTAAGGTCAGAAATTGCATCATGACATTTTACACTTAGCAGTTTTGGGAAAAAAAAATCGCACATATTTTATATAGATAAAGCCCATCGTAATGTGCCGGCTCTACTTGTGAGTACGAATTTTGTATTATTTTACGGCATGGCCTAAGGAATTCCTTCAATGAGTCTACTAGAATCTTTTCCAAAAAAATCCGAGGGCTCCAGCTACAACTGGAATTGTTACTGTCCTCATGCGCCACAATTTTGACATTTCAATTTCATTTTGTATTTTGATAGTTTTTTTGAAGATTTTCAAAGATAAATTTCAGTCTGCAGGGACTGCATTATAATAAAGAGGCTAATTTTGTCTTTGCGGCTTCAAATCAGGATGTCAGAGAGATTAGCTTTATTTACTCTGTCTGTATTGTAGAGTCCAATAAAATAGTTACAGTTTCTATATCCGTAACCAGGTCTTCTTGTAGTTTTCATTCCGTACGTGTTCTAGATTTTCCAGTGCAGATATTAGCCCACTCTGTCATGTCATGTTTTATATTTAGTTGGTGTCAATACCGCACAAAATATTATTATTATTATTATAATTATTATTATTATTATTATTATTATTATTACGTCCTGCCAATAACTCTCTATATAGCCAATAACTCTATATATATCAAATATCTCTATATATATCCAATAACTCTATAGTAAGGACACACCGTTATGTCCTGGCAATAATTCCGAAATTGTGAACTATTCCAAATTTTGATAACATGGAAAGAGAAGGAATGTCATGAAATGATTTTAGGGAGAAAGAAATAAGAAAAAAGGGAAGACAGAAATGGGTGAGATAGATAGATAGATAGATAGATAGATAGAGACAGACAGACAGATAGACAGATAGAGATATTAATATATTTAGATGTGTATGAACAGATAGATAGATAGATAGATAGATATAGAGAGACAGACAGACAGAGAGAAAGAGAGAGAGGGATATTAATATACTTAGATGGGTATGAACAGATAGATAGATAGATAGATAGAGAGAAGAGGGAGAGAGAGAAAGAGAAAGAAATTGATAAGAAGAGATATTTCATTTTGATCTCAGCCAAAAGACCGAGAAACTTTTTTTTTTTTTCATATCCTACATCACTACCGAATGTAACAGAATTGGATTTGACGGCAATACCGTGGAAAAATTGCTCAAGTTCCCTCGGCACTTTCCCTTTTAGGTATGCCTCAGTCACCGGTCAATAAAACCAGTCCCTCTCAAAGGAGAGGTACTGTCAGGGGAAAGACCCCCTGGGGTTGGGCTTAGAATTATTTGAATCTCCCAGAGGCAAATGGACGAGAAGCTGTGGCAACTGCGATAAAGCGGTATTTTTCGGAGCCACCGTATCGAAAGAGAGAAAAAGAGTAAGCCAAGGAAAACAGTTACCATAAAAAAAACATCACATCATCTGTTGACATATTTCAAAATTATTATTAAGAGAAATGTTCGTAATCCGGAGATTTAACGAGAAGGAAAAGAGGAAAGAAACAAAGAAACAAACAAACAAACAAGTGTTTAACGTCTTCTGCCAATGCCTCATAAATAATGGATTGCATAGAAAAACAAAACATTATTTACATTATTCCGACTATTTTCATCATCTTTGTCGCCATATTTATTACATCGTTTCGGACGTTGTAGGCTCAGGCCTTCTTCAGGTGTTCAGAATGTCGAACTTAACCCTTTATTTCGTTCACTGTGGTAGACTATTCTAGTTCCACGTGCCATGTTTTAATGGAAGTAAGCTGTCAATTATCTCCTGTTAATTTCCCTCTGAAAGTTCTCCACTTCCTTAACCAGGTATTGAACTCACACTCTTTGGGTCCAGTCACTGGATCTAACTAACGCCTTTATCCACTGTGCCATGTGTCATGGAGGGCATCAGCGTATGAATTTCTGGGTAAATAAAGTTGTTCAGTTCGACATTCCAACCACCTGAAGAATGTCGGAGCTTACAACGGCCGAAACATTGTAATAAATATGGCGACAAAGATGACGACAATAGTCCGAATAATGTAAATAGTGTAGATAATACCTCATCTCGGAAATATAGACAAAAAACAAGATATACGAAGAAAGGAAAGAATGAAAGAAAGAAAGAAATATGGGAAGATGTTTAACGGTTGTTTCAATGAAATAGGAATGTTCTCATATTCAAATCTTTTCATTTGTATCCCCTTACTTCTTAAAATAACGACCTGCATTTATATTTATGATTGTTATTGCAATATTCTGTTGAAGTTGTTATACAAAAATATTTAACGATGAGATACGGGGATTACCAATAATTTATAGTCGCAAAATTCGCTATTAATTGAAAACATTAAGATACATCAGAATATTAAAATAGGCAAACCGTAAAATTTTCACATCTTCTTCTTCTTCTTGTTATTATTATTATTATTATTATTATTATTATTATTATTATTATTATTTTCTTTGATTTCTGGTGATTACACATTTCATCCCGGGTCCCGCCCAGGGACCTAAGGTTAGAAATGGCATCATAACACTTTTCACTGACAAAAAAAAAATAATAAAAAAATCACATAGATAAAGCCCTTCGTAGAGTGTGGGCTGTACTTGTCAGAACAATTTTTTGTATCTCCTTGAGGCCTAGATTTCCAGGAATCCCTTCAATTAGTCTACTGCAATATTTTCCAACCAGTCCTAGGGCCCAACTACAACAGGGATTGTTGATGTTCCCATATGCCACATTTTCGAGATTTCTATTTCAAGGTCCTTGTATTTTGACAGCTTTTTGAATATCTTCAAAGATACATTGCAGTCAGCAGGGACTGCCATATCAATAAGGAGACACCGTTTTTTTTTTGTGGTCTTTAATAACAATATCTGGGCGGTTGGCTTTGATTGTTCTGTCAGTGTGTATTGTGTAGTCCCATAGAATTGTAACAGGTCATATCTCCGTAACCGGGTCTGGGTGGTGTTCATACCAATTTCTTTCAGTTTCCTTCCCGTAGAAGTTGCAGATTTTCCAGTGCAGATATTGGCCTACTCTGTCATGTCGGGTTTTATATTCAGTGGGTGCCAACATCGTGCAACCTGATACAAGATGATCAATCGTTTCTGGATATTTATCACAGAATTTTTGGGCTGACACAATATTTTAGTATTTGTGCTTGATAACTCCTAGTTAGCAAGCATTGGTCCTGCGCAGCAAGGATAAAACCATCAGTTTCCGCTTTCAACCCTGCACTGCGTAGCCACTGAGGCTACGGGTTTTGTCTACGTCAGCTTGTTTGGTACGGGCAGAGTATTGCCCATGAAATGGTTTATCTTGCCATCGCTTATGTATCTGGTCGGTTGCATTTGTCTTTGCTGTCTTTTTTAAGTATTTTGCAGTTTCAGCCGGTGTATTGTGCTGTAGTTTCATCTCTACGCCCATTTGAAACTCCATTTTGAATTTGTTGGCTTCTTTCATTACGGAGTAAAGGCGCTTACTACTTTCATGTTCCTTGACGCATATCATCATCCAGTCTTCTGTAGTTTCCAAGTATCTTTAGAGGCAAATTGTTGTAGTTTTGTAAGACAGTTCTAGTTGAACTAATCCTCTGCCTCCTTCGGATCTGGGAACATACAGACGATCAACATCAGCTTTGGGATGATGCATGCGATAGCAAGTGAGAAGCTTTCTCGTTTTGGCGTCCATTCGCTTAATTTCAGCTATTTTTCCTTCATTTGGGGGTGTTATATGCCATCTCCTTCGCTACTTCCTAGGTACTTATAAGCTTCAACATGCTCCAGTTCCCTAATCTTTATGACAAAACCTAAATCTATTAAGGGTGTTTCTGTAATTCTACCTTTCTTGAATGTTACTTTTGTACATTTATCTAATCCGAAGTCCATACCTATGTCGTCACTGAAGTATTTTACAATACTGAGGAGGCCTTTCAACTCATTGTCCTCTTTGGCAAAGAGTTTGGGATCATCCATGTAGAGTAGGTGATTGGATATTGTCTTATTTATTTTGTAACCATAGTTACTATTGTTTAGTTCATGTGTAAGAGGGATTAAGGATAAACAAAACAGAAGGGGTGACAGAGAGTCTCCTTGAAAGATTCCACGTCGGATATTCAGACGGTTGGATATGGCAGTGCCCCGGTGTGACTAAGGTATAGTTTGGTGTTCCACATTCCCATGCTGTGCTGAAAGAAAATTTAATACCACAGGGGAGATTTGTACATTTCCAAAGTTCTAATGATCCAAGAATGTGGAACACTATCAAAGGCTTTACGATAATCAATCCACGCTGCACTTAGATTTCTGCGTCGTCTCCTGCAATTTTCCAGGATCATTTTATATATCAGACGTTGATCTTTGCAGCCATATGAACCTCTTCTGCATCCCTTCTGTTCCAGCGGGAGAATGCTTTTTGTTTTGAAAAAGGAATAAGTACGGTTCGTCAGCACAGACGTGATCAACTTATACGTTGTGGAGAGACATGTTATCGGTCTATAATTTTTCGGGTCGTCTGTTTCAGTTGTTTTTGGTATGAGGTCTGTAATACCTTCAGCAATCCATTCCCGGATTTTATTGGGATTATTTACAAGCTTTGATAATGTTTTTGCAAGAATTTTATGGGTAGATGAGAGATGATACAGCCAGAAATTGGGCAACTTGTCATTTCCTTGGGATTTCCATTTTTGGGATTTCGTTAGAGCTTGCCTAACATCATCTGTGGATATATTTTCCCATTCTTGCAGAGGTGTATCCAGCAGTCGTTCTTCTTCATGCCGTATCCATTCTGCATTTGGGTTATATTACTTTGGGCTGCTCAAAATATTTTCTCAAAATATCCGTACATTATCAATCGATGGTGGCCTTTCGACATGTATAAGTGTTTTTCCAATTACCCTGTAAAATTTCTTAAGATCTGTTCGGAATGTTTAATTTGGCGATAGAACCTACAACGTTTTTCGTATCGTCTTGTTCTCTGTGCCTTCAGCTGAAGTTTCTGCTTCAGCATTTCCTTGATTGATGGAATATCAATTAGGGATTTAATGCTATATTTCCGCTCGATCTTTTTGCATTTACGTTTGGAAATATTAGGGTTTCTTGTGAGCTCATCTAATATAGAAAGCTCAAATCTGATTTGTTTTATTTCTCGTATCAGTTTGGTTTTCCAAGCTGGTTCTCTATGTCTGTTAATTTTATTTATTGCCTTGACCCCAAGCTTCCGAGTCGCTGCTAAAGGTGTTGCGTATATGACGTTGTTAACTTCTGTGATGTTTCCCGGTGGTTTATCTGTTAACAGTGTTTCCAGAGCAGCATTGTATATTTTCACGATGTGCTTGTTAGAATTCGTCATATGGATTCTCGGGAGCTGGTCTCTGTCTGACAATTGTATGAAAGTTACTCTGCTGAGTACTTGGATGACGTCATCATTCGCTTTGGTGATCTCAGCTTCGTGGTTTTCAAGGAATTCTAACTTATTGTCACTGAAGATGACTCCAGGTGCATTTTCTAGAAAACTGCTGGTTGTGTTTAACGTAGAGTCTTGGGTTTCATTTCCTGGGAGATTATTTCGTATTTCATTCACTTTAGCGGCCACCTCATCCTCTGTCGCATTCCTTATTTCTACATTCATCTCAATCGAGTTTGAGTGATGGGTCATCGAATTTTGTCTTATATCTAATTTTATCTTATCTATTTCTGCCTTTGAGAGTCTGTTGTTTCGCATGATGTCCCTACGGATATTGGCAAGGATGTTTGGATTGAGGTTAGGTCTTATATAATTTCCCACCATACTTCTCCATATTTGGTATGTTTGATTTCGTGGTGTTCTTTGCTGGGTTTTCAAGAGCAGTGAAGAAGGATGTCATGACTTGTCGATACTCTTCGCGGCACCATTTCGTTCGTTTACTTTTTATTATTCGAGTCACTTGGTCCAAGGTTGGAAATAATCCGGGTTTGGTCACCTAGTGTCTCTTAGTGTGTGGAAGAGTTTGTTCCAGTGACAGACTTTTCGTCTTCAGACTGGTTCCTCTCTGAGGGACGCGGCCCTTGTTGTCCCGGTTGACTGCCGATCCGGTATGAAATATTATTCGTATTCATTGAAATTGGTAGATACGTTTTAACCTTGACCGCCAAGGGGTAATTATGTTCAGGTTACCAGCTTTAGGACGAGTCTCGAAGAAGATCCAAGAGGATGCCCAAACAATGAGATTGTGGGTTTATTAATATATCGAAGGTAGAATAGTTCATAACAGTGTATGGTATTCAGTGGGGTAGACGATACTAAGTTTAACTTAGTATAAGTCGGAGTGACCACTCCAAGGGGGATAATCAGGTTTTAGTATATATTAGATTGGTGCAAAAATAATGACGTAATAATGTCGTTTTTTGACGTTAAAAATACGTCAAAAAACGACATTATTACGTCATTATTTTTGCACCAAACTAATAGACTTAAAAAAAAATAGGAAAGAAAGAAGTGAACTGAAAAGGAAAGAATTAACTTCAGTCAAAAGGATTTAGTATCATGTCAAACTACAGGAAAAGTATCATTCAAAAATGGTACATTTACCATTTCTTACAAGTTCGGAGCATGGCACAAGTCACTTTCCACAAATGTTCAATTTTCCGTCGCCAACGACAGATACTTATACTTCAGATTGGTAGGGGGGAATATCGAAGAATTCATTAAACAAAGTGGTAGAAGCAAGGGAATAAAAGTTATACTTTTCCGGTCATCTCTCAACCTACTTGCCGCTAAAAGATATATTTTTAAATTTTCACTCAAAGAGATGATAGTCAAAGGGCAGAGCATTGTAGGAAAATTACACCTGTAGCCTTGAAAAAAAAATGATTATTATTATTATTATTATTATTATTATTATTATTATTATTATTATTATTATCTCTTCTTCCTTTGCTTTCTATTGCATACACATTTCCTTCCGGTCCCAACCAACGACATAAGATCAGATATGGCTTCATCATATTTTCCAGTAATCAGTTGCAATAAAAGTAGTATCATTATAATTTGGGCCATAATTTTTAAATTCTTTTTTAGCAAAAAAAAAAAAAAGAAGAAAATATGGTGTCACATAAAAATGTTAACATATCAAATTACGTGAGAAACGATTGTTGAATGAAAACTTAGTCGGGTCACTTCTCTATGCATTAGGACTAATCTTTATTCACAATATGGCCGACACGCTACTTCCGTGTCTGAACAATGGCTGAAATGGTGCTTCTTTTTCCTTAGTTCCCAGTTACAAAGGAATAGCTAAGCCCACTGCACATTTTTGAATCTCTTCTAAACAGTTGACTGGAATATTGTAAATGTGCACATTAATTACTTTTAGGATCACAGCCAATGTGCATTTTATTATTTACTGATATTTCACGATATAGAAGGCGCAAACGCCACTCAGTGTAGAGGCTCACCGAGTGACGTTGTAGGGGGGAGTAAGAGAGTATTATGTTGACGAGTAGGCTTGATATCGATTGTCCCTGGACAAATAGAAACCATTATTTTAGTTTGAACGAAAACATTCTTCCAGGAGTTTCTTTATATAATTGTACCAGCAGTAAGCAAGAAATTCTATGAGTGGAATTTGGTATTTACCAAAAAACAACTAAGGCAATGGGAATGGTTTCCGACCGTTAACACGGCATGGTGGATCCTAGCTGTGAAGGCTCTTGTTCGTGGCACCAAGGAATATAACTCATCTGAACATTTATTATACTAACAGCTGTATAGTCGTGAAAGTATGGCAATGAAAGGCTTGCAGGATGAAGCATGGTTCATCACCCACAAGGCTGAGTATGATGTTTAACAGTGATATTAAAATAGTGTATTTCTACGTTCCGATTTCAAGATCCTCATCATTACATACTGAGTCATATTTTTTGACAGTTAACATTTACCGGAAGGCAGAGCCATATTTATAAGAAGCCTTTCTTTAGTATCTATCTATATTTCTGAGATGTGGTATTATGTATCCTATTTACATTATTGTCCCCATCTTTGTCGCCATGTTTATCACAACGTTTCGGCCGTTGTACGCTCTGGCCTTCTTTAGGTGGTTGAAATGTCGAACCCTTATTTAGCTCACTGGGGTAGACTGTTCTAGTTCCACTTGTGAGTTCAATACCTGGTGAAGGCGGTGGAGAACTTGTAGAGGGGAATGAACAGGAAATAACTGATAACTGACATCCATTAGACATGGTACGTGCAACTGAAACAGTCTCCCCCCGTGAGCGAAATAAAAGTTTACTTCGACATTCCAAACACCGGAAGAAGGTCGGGACGTTCAACGGCGGAAACGTTGTGAGAAACATAGGGAGAAAGATGAGGAAAATAGTCCGAATAACGTAAATAAAGCCCTTCTTTGTTGGTAATCTTTATTCGCTCTTACTGCTGTATTAACATTTATATATCTATTAGTATAAAAAAAAAAGTCTCGCGCAGTAAAGATCTTTTGGCTCTTTATGACTGCTTCAAGATTTGCTTTAATTAGGTTTGGTTTCTGCTTAAGGACGATTCAAACACTGGAAGGTTATTTAAGGCCAGGTAATGTCGTAGTTGATTTAGGTATAGATTAATCTTATATGTAGATATGTGATAGTTTTCGGTACAAGTTATTTATTGAATTTTTTTTTTTTTTATTATTTTTATTTTGGAATGTGCCGCATTTCATCTGCTTTTCACACAGTCCATAGAGTTCTCCTGGAGTCGTTCAAGAATTTAAGAGTCAGTTTAGGGCCTGAATCAGACATCTTCACTTTTTATTCTAAGATTACATAGATTAATAGGTTGTCGTATTGAAAATTGGAGTGTTGAACTCCAATTCCATTCGGGGTCGTTATATTAGGTTGGTGGAAAAATAATGACGTAATAATGTCAGTTTTTGACTTATTTTTAACGTCAAAAAACGACATTATTACGTCATTATTTTAGCACCAACCTAATATTAACTTACGCGAAAATACACCTGGGAAAGGGATGAATAGACCTTTGCTTTCCCCCAGCTAAAAATGAATTAGTAGGACTTGTATCAGTAAATCATTGTTATCAAAAACAAAATCTTACAAATTAAAAATATTTCCTAGCTTTAAAAACTTAATATTGCTAAACCGTAAAAAAAAAACCCCAAAAAAACAAAAAAAACAAAACAAATCAATCCCACGTGTCATATTGAGTTAGCGAGTAATTTACAACTTCTAATAGCTTGACGGTCCCCTGTCCACAAATCTAGCACGTCTTTCGCTTGTTCCAAAATTATTGGTATAGCAGCAGCGTATATAATATATTCATATAAACGTTTTTTTTAAACTCTCGACAAGATCTCTTTTGATATGTTGATGTTGCTGATAGGTGCTTTTAGAGAAAAAGAAAGAAAGACGAAAGAAAAACGAAAGAAAGAGTAAATTAATGAAAGAAGAGATATCAGAAGCGATAACGCTCTCTTGTGATTAACTCTGTTTCAGTGATAAAATATATTAAACTGAAATGTTTAATTTAAAAAAAAAATTATAAAATAAGAAAACAATTTTAAAAATGGCCGCCAGTTCCGTTCTACATGTCCAAATAACATCAATGACAGTAAAAATAAATATTTTAAAAAAATCCTTTTATGCCATATTCAGCACAGTTCAATTGGATACATGCAACCGTAAGTTCTTTGCTAACAGTATCTTTTTTACATTTATCGCTTGTGGAACTCTGTTCCAGATTCATGCTTTCCAGCCAACTTAAATCTTTAAACATTTTGAACGCAATATCAATCGTTACCTACTGTCTTCTTCATTGTACTTATTTTATTATTTTCTCGATTTCTAATATTTTTCTTTTTTTCTTATTGATTCACAGTCTTTCTCACTCCTTATGTCTTAGTGGCTTTACTCAAATGCTTTGACTGAAAATTACTATGAGTATTTTATTGATGCCTTCAATCTGTTAATCTTAATACATAAAAAATAAGTCTTTTAGTTATTATTATTATTAATAATCGTATTATAATTATTTGTCTATGTATGTTTCCTGCTTTGTCTTCCATATGTGACACTATTTACGTCGCTAGAAAGAAGAAAAAAGAAAGGAGAGAATTAAATTTAGGTGATAAGAAGCCATCACGAAAAGGACACTAAGCGATGTTATCTTCTTTCTAACATAGAAAAGTGCTAAATGTTTTTATTGACATTAGCGAGGAAAGTAGGGTCGCGGATGTGTCGCATTTAAATCAATTTATGACAACGATAATGAACATTTCAAGTTGGACAAGCGACCTCCCGTAGAATTCTAAAGAGATAAAAATTAAATAGGTCATCCGCTGACCGAAAAACATAAATGTCCGCTGACCACCATGAAGGAAAGATTAAGCCTTTGTCTATATGCAGAATATCATTGAGAGGAGCATCTGTTTATTGTCAGGGTTGGCTATGATAGCAAAACTATTTTATTGGAACAGTTAATTAGCAACAGAATGCAAATACGTCTAATTGATCACCCACCTGTTTGATGAAGGCCCCGGGTGATAAAGTCCAAGTGACATTTGACTAAGATAAGAGTCTAAAATTTGTTGTCGGGCAGAAGAAAAGAAAGACAAAAAAAAGAAAAAAACGGAAAAAGGAAGATAATTTTTTTTTCTTTGAGCAAGATCTTTTAAACCGAGGCTATTCTGGCCAAACCCACGCCGCTAAGCGCCCATTGGCTGGATGCTGGCATGAGTGTTAGGCGGAGTTAATCATATGAAGAAGGAGGGGAGGACTGTTGCGCCCCCCTGAATGGATAAGTGTGAGATGCCACTGTGAGAGAGAGGGGAAACCCGTTGACACCCCCAGAGGGTATGGTGAGATAACAATATGAGAACAGACCGAAAACAAAGAAGTGGATTGTGGAATAGAATTATCACAGAACCTCAAACCCCGACAGGCCCACCCCGGTTTTGGTCGGCGTCAATATAAGCAGAGTCGCAGCGAGTGAATCACAGTACCAGTTCGAGTTCCAGTTGAGAGGCAGTTGAGTGAAGTTCGTAGTTGGAGTTGCACGCACCTCGCAGATAGCTGACTTGAAAGATTCCAGGCATCACGACCGGAACTTCTAGCCAAGAACAATTTATTTTTGAAGAACGACTTAGACTCATGCCACCAAAATAGTTTTACGAATATCGCCTGAACCAGTTTCATAAATAACAAACAACTTAAGATGTTAAGACTCGCCTAACAAACACAAAGTGTCACGAATCCATATAGCGGTTTGGGAGAAAGACGCAGTCCTGTATTCAGCAACCAGATATAAAATATTTTTTAACACATTTGAACTTTTCGAGTTATTATTTTATTTTATTTTACATATACTTTTGCGGTGTTGCCCTTGCCCGGACTCAGCTTGCATTACGACCCGGCGACTGATTGATTTCGTCTACCTAAGATCAAATCACAACTTGGGTAGGTTAGACTGGAAATCAAAACAGTTACTTCGGTAACCAGACGTTGGAGGCGAGCTGGGAACGACAAGGCTTATACCGAATCTAACCAGATTCCCATCCGAATCACCAAAAGGTTAGAACGTCACATTTGGTGCCGCAACCAATACCAAGCCAGTTGGTCGTCACAGGACAGGATAGCACGACGGACGCAGCCAGTCAGACGTCACATTTGGCGGAGCGACATTGGGGGACGTCACACATAGAACCAGGTATAAACTATAGGCATTAGGCCCTATAGGAAAATTGTCATTTAATTTGTAGCAGTTTGCTTAGTATATGGAATATTCATAGTAGGGCGATCTTCTGGGCAACTTGTATGTTGATGTTACCAGGGACATTGTTAGTAACATTGTCCATTCCTTTTCTTACGATGCCCAGAGCTCTTGTTACTATTGATACAGTCTCAGTCTTCATTCGTCACATTCTGTTAATCGCGATCTCCAGGTCCTTGTATTTAGACAATTTCACGAAAATTTTCATGGAATTGTTTCTCTCAGATGGTACTGCTATGTCAGTAAGCATACACTTTCTGAATTACTTGTCTTTTACGATAATATCAAGTCTGTTGACAGTTATTTCCCCGTCAGTTTGAATTAGCACGTTCCTAAGGATAGTTACACTGTGACTGGTCGGTGCTCATACAATCTGTCATTGGTTTCTATTTTGGGCTTCTTGCATTTCTTTCAGTACACTACCTTGTTATGATTGTAGGTATATTCATTCTTTGCTAGTTCAGGACATCCTGAGATAATATGATCAACAGTTTACATCATATTTTTCGTAGATCTTTGGTTTCGGTTTAGTTCCATCTAAGATTATGTGATAGTTATAGGAGCTTTTTACGAGGGTTTGGTCCTGAGGTGCAATGATTAAACCTTCTGTGACAGCTTTCAACCTGGTACTCATCTGCCACTGTTGTGTATTCTGTTAGTACACACATGATTCCTTAGTTCTTTTTAGGTATTCCCATGCAACATTTTGTTATTACAACGTTTTGTTATTTCATATGACCAAGTTTATTTCCTTTCTGTTTTACTCATTTGCCGTAAATGGTATTCGTATCATTTTTATTGGTAGGATTTCAGATATTTAAACCTGTTGCTTGACGAGTGAAGCTTCTTTTTGATTAGGTTGATTTGGTGTTTTACCACTTGTCGGTTTTTATGATGTATGTTTCCAATCCGATTGTTGTAGGTTTTATTGTTAGTTCAAATTTCATTAGACATCGGACACCTAAAGCTCTTGGTATGAACAACGTAATACTATCTGATTTCGAAGGCGCATCCTCATTTGGGTCAGCGTTTTTCTGGCCTTGGGGACAAATCTGTTGATGTTATTCAACTTCCATTTAATAATGTTGAGGATGTATGTTACTACGACTGTATCTAAGATATAAAGAGTGTTTATTTTATTGGCCTAATTAAGTTCTCTTTCAAGTATCACTCATATAATGTTCGGATGGGATCGTTTTGTTCGTAATTGAATGTGTTATTCCATCACCTTCATTAATTCCTATGTGCCTACAGGTGTAATCTTGATCTAGCTCTGTAGTTTACCATCTTTGAAGGTGGCTTTGGCACACTGGACGATTCTGAACTCCATCTTAGTATCTTCTCCAGTTTTTGATATAGGTTTTTGGCATCTTCTTTGAAGATCTTTTTTTGCCAAAAGAAAAGATTCCTTTTTTTTCATAACGTTAAAATTTGTTATTTCAGCTCCTCTTTAACTTTTTGAACCCCAGTCTTATAGTTTATATCAACGCTTCGTTTTAGTTGTCTCCTTTTTCTTTCTATCATTTTGGTGCTCTTGTCTACATAGAGAGTGACAATTGTACTCGTATTGTATATATTTCTGTTTCTATTGTTCTCATTCCAAGCTGGCACTTTTCTTTTTCGTTTGTTACACTTTTTCGCCTATTGTTTCCGCGATCGTTGCTGAAGGCACGTAAAATAAGATGATTACTTCCTGTCAGTTTCATCGGGCATTCCATTTAGTCCCTCATCTTTTTAATTGCTTAGTTAGCGAAGTTATTGGTTTCTTTCACTTAACTGTTCTTTCTTTCTTTTAGAATTGTTGGCCTTTCCTCGAAAGACATTTTCCCTACATGCTCCCATTTATATCGGATGTATTTTGTCATCAATTTTTCTCACTCATATTCATCATTATATTTCTCTATTTGCTTGTGCATCTCAGAGGGATTTTTACAACTCGTTTCTATTTGATTCTCTGCAAGTGTCTCCTTTGTGTTGTTAGCATTTAGCACCATGATGTTAACGCTTAATCTATATTTGATGTTTTCTCTGATGCTTCCGGGTTTATGTCAGGGATTTTTTTTTCTGCTGGTATCACACCTTACATTGGCTAGTGTGTTGGCATCGATGTTTAGTCTGTTTGAGGATTTTTTTTTCTAGCCAGATATTATAGACTTTGGTCGTTGTCGGATTTAAGGAAGGAGTAGACAAATGTTAGCATTACTTCAATATAATCTTCCATACACCCTAGACCATTTATTTATTGTTCGTTTTCTGGAATTTTCTTTTAAGGAAGATAGGGGGCACTGTGCGGACTATAGTCAGTGTGGTTTACATTTAGGTTTCATTGAGTAGAGTTCGTTCTAGTTGCAGTCTTTTCGATCAAATTTTGGTTCATCACTGGTTATCGCGGGCCTTGTTGACGCGCGTGATGACTGCTGCGCGTTAGTAATATTTTCCTTGTGTCAGTATTAAAGTTTGTTCGTATTTAGCTATATCTGGGGACTGGTTCGTGGGCGCCAGAGAACCAATAATAATAATAATAATAATAATAACAATAATAATAATAATAATAATTATTATTATTATTATTATTATTATTATTATTATTATTATTATTCCATTACGTATCTATTCAGGTTATATTTTTTGGAATTTACTTTCTTTAATATCTTTGAGGTTTAATTTTTTTTTGTTTGGTTTTACAATCTGTTTAATCTACACTCTGTTTTTTATCTCCTTTACCTAGAAAACAATGTTGCTTGTTTCTCGAATGAGACACACTTTATTTCATCTTAGCGCTTCTAAAAAAAAAATGTTCCATAAATATAAGTTGACTTCAAAGAATTTGTTAAAAGACACTTTATGACTACAATAAATGAAATAAAGTGAATGAAAGAAAACTATTTTTAGTTTAATACATAAAAAACGAGAAGTGCTACACAAAGCCACTGAAAGTACACACAGTATCATATTTTTATATATATATATATATATATATATATATATATATATATATATATATATATATATATATGTATGTATTGATGCATATTTATTAAATAATATAGACAACTTTTTTCTATTTATGTTAAGCAAATTCTTTTAATATCGTCTGATAAGCTTAATAACATTATTTTTGAAACACGAAAGAATATCACCATATTGATACATGTTTTTAATCCTATCTAAGATTTCGGCTTACAAAAGCCATCATAAA
>OZ010595.1:19859423-19871923 GCA_963932145.1 Acanthosepion lycidas | reverse complement strand
GTTCCAGAAACATATCTGAAAAACAAACATAAAACCTGATTTCGATATTAAAAAGGAAACAAAAAAAATATGATATGTTTTATTCTTGTAATAGTCCGGCAGGTTGTCATTATAAGTTTCAATATTTTCTTTGATTGGCCGATTGCTAAAAGGTCATCTCACCCAAATTTGGCAACGGTGGAGTTCTCCTAATCTTTGGCTCGAAGATCGATAAAGATAAATTATTTTTATACATCGTACACCCACACGCCCTGCCATAAAGTTTGCGCTGAGAGGTGTGGGGGCAGAGAAATGGCTAGGCTATTTCTTCTATGTCATTGTTCTAGTTTATTAAATTTTCATTTATGTGTTTTATTTTTATTCTTCTAATAATGGTTGCAATTTCATGCCATACAGAGTTCAATTTTCTTATTAAACTTTTGTATAATTGAAACGTTGAAATAATCCATAGTCAATTTTTGGTAGAAAAATCCCGTATACCAACATCACATCAGCATGGAAACCTAATCACTATGCTTTGTGTAACGATGTCCAGATTATTGCTGGGGGTACGGCTGGAGAGTGAGAAAAATTAACGAAGCGGTAGATAAACTGTTGACCATGCGAAATATAGTTTAGTATAGATTTATGGTTTGAAATCACCTGTGTACATATGTGATGGTATTGCTGCGTTTTTGTTTGTTTTTTTTTTGGGGGGGGGGTTGTTGCTATGTTTCAATCAATACAAAGCAAATCTGATTAGGGGTTGCTGGATGCGTAAGAGTTGCGGATTACGATGGTAGATATGACAGATAATGTTTGACCTTTGACGTGAACGATTTCAGATTGTAGTAGTCCAGAAAGCATACTCGTGGGAGTCTCGTTCTAAAATGCAGCGACGCTTCAGTAGATGCTCCCTCATACCAATTTCTGAACTGTCAAAATGAGGAGATGTAGCAAGAGAGAAATTTTTCCATGGAAAATAGCGGCTAAGCAGCGATAGGCTTGTCGTATTGCACCTCTGGGAAAGGGTTTTTGCATTTCTACAATAAAACATGGCCCAGTGCGCACGTTAGTACTTCGTATGTTCATTGCACGAAGTTGTTGTTTGCAGACTGACCACAGATTCTCGATTGATAATCGTGATGCCCCTAAGCACAATGTCTGATATCTGGTAGGCATAACGTCCGGTTGGCAAGATGTTCGTAGCACAATGTTTGGCAACGTCGACTCACGCCCCTGATGATCATGTGTGAATGGATGGCTGAACGTAAGAAGAGCGTGAAAAATAAAAATGTAGAATATCTGCAAAGAGCCACAAAGAATAAGAGGTTTTGGAGAGCCTTGATCGCCCATCTCTTGAAGGAACGCAGCATATAGAAGAATTTACGTCTTTGCATTTGTTCAATGAAACATGGCTCAGTGCACACGTTAGTACTCCGTGTGTTCATTCCTTTGCAGATTGATCACAGATTATCGGTTGAAAAGTATGATGCCCCTATGCATAATGTCTGATGTCTGGTAGGCATAATGTCCTGTAGACACAATGTCCATAGGAAAGATGTCCAT
The DNA here is from genome assembly GCA_963932145.1 of Acanthosepion lycidas. Lineage (NCBI taxonomy): Eukaryota > Metazoa > Mollusca > Cephalopoda > Sepiida > Sepiidae > Acanthosepion > Acanthosepion lycidas. Next base: position 19,870,375 of record OZ010595.1, on the reverse strand, counting down.
AGGAAAGATGTCCGTAGCAAAAGTGTTTGGCCACGTCAAGTCACGACCCTGATGAACATGTGTGAAGGAATGGCTGAAGTTAAGATTGGCCGCAGATTCTTGACTGGATTTAAATCAGGATAGATTCCGGGCCAGTCTATAGTACTTTGATTTGCTCACTGGTGAGGCTTGCCAGCGAGTTTGTGCTGCGTTAGAAATTTATTATGCTTCCTTGGGGTAACGTCTGTCGTAGACAATGGCCGTAGGACAAAAAATCGACAGTCGACACAATAGTGTCTGGGCGCGATAAAATCTGATGCTATCACGGATGACGCAGTACTTTTTAAGGTCAAACAAATTTTATCATACAATCCGAAAATAGATTCATATTACTGCTCACCACCACAAATGACCTAATCTGTAACTGCAGTGGATCTAAAACTGACCGTATGGTGAAAAAAAAAGGAAACTAAAACGATTGTTTCAATTTATTTGCACAAGGGTGTAGTTTTTGGAACAATCACCAAACATAGTGCACACCGCGGCTTGCGCACCCTTTTGGGCCTAAAACTCAACCCGGACCTCAAGTGAGACTCCTACATACGATTCTGGTGCTAAAGATGCTGATAAATTACCGATTACCTGTACCGCTGTCTCCTCGTGCAACCTTCTATCTTTACAGGATCCAGGTTTAGACAGCAAATGGGGTACTGTTCATATATATCGGCAGGAGCTCATGAGTCATCACCTTCCAGTCTGGATTCTCGTTACAATCCAAAAGTGTCTCTGCAACCTTATGGGTGATAAATTGTTTTCCAGCCGGCAACCTACAACAAGCCTCTCGCGGATCTATCGCTATATACATGGAAAGTGTCCAGACGAAATACGTTCCTTAGTCCCACCAGTTATAAATTTTGCGGCACATACCCCCCCATCCTACGCGCATTGTACAAACTGTCCTCAATTCCTCCGTAATCCATTGGTGAGATGTAAGTTCCAATCAAGCAGCTCCTTCCCATGGACCGCTACTTCCTCGATCAGTACAACCATTAATCTGTTCAAGTCTAGGGTCAACCTGTATCTTTCACTTATACCCGCATAAACTGAGCCTTTTTGTAATTCTCGACTGACTGTCGGACCTTGTACATGGTGAACATGATTGTAAAAAAAAGTCGATGATGATACACTCTCTGACTTCTATATCGTTGATTTGGGGCGCTATTACACTCTTGCAACCCCAAGATTTACGTGCACACCTCTAATTGCAGTTGTCCTCGGGGAGGAAGCAGAGGGAAGGGATTTGTTGAGAGCTGCAGGGTATAGAGGGAGGTGGAGAGTAATGATCGCCTACGTTCAGAAATATCATGGCACATAAAAAGAAAGAAGGAAACACGTAATGTATGTAATGTTTATATATGTACATTATGATCCAAAGGCTGTCAGAGCCCTGGACAATTCTAGGGACAAGTGGCATGCAACTCAAATGGACTATGGCGACTAAGTTCTGCTCGAAGACGTAGAATAAGCGAAGGCGGAGAATTATCGTGTTTCAACGTGTTAATTCGACTAGATGGAGAATGATAGACCAGGGAGGCAGTCCATCTAGGGGACAAAAAACCCTGATTTTAAACCCCCCACTGCCTTGCGGTCATATCCAAACACGGAATAGGCTATGGAAGTAAATTCAGTCAGAAAACCTGGAATATTTGGCGGCCAAAAATGACAACTTTACGGCAACTCCTGCAGCCAAACCATCTCCAAATGTAATGTTTTCTATTCCTTTAGATCTTGTCGGTACCGCCGAAAGTCGGGGAGACTTGTCAGCGCACAACCACCATCGCTTCGGCTAGCACACTGCAGAGGTCACTCCAGTTTTACAACCAAAGGACTGAATTTTGACATAGCAGGTACTTAACATTATCTCACGATATAAACGAACGCGTACTACAAAAGTAAATTTGGTTTGGTGGAAGTAGAAGCAAATACGAACGAATCAATGTTATCGGTCCTGATCTGGCATCTCGGCTTCAGTCACTTTCCCAACGCCAATACTTGTATTCCTTATACAATTTTCTATATATCTTCGATATTCACTATTGAGAGAAATTGTGTGTAGGCCTAAAAACAGTATTCCCTTTTGTGAATATCCCTAAGCGTGTACTCCTAGGTAGTATCGAACACACTTCAATAGGATTGGTCTGCGAGCACTGATTTTTTAACTTAACATATATAGTAGCACAAATAATGTGCTTTTCATGGTAACTGTTCTGATGACCTTTCATCTGTGGCACCTAGATATTTTGAATTTAAGCGCAGTAAAATATTAGCAACATGGTCGCATTCATTTACTGCTAAAATGGCTAGACGTAAGTTTTTGTAACCAATTAAATGGTTAAGAAATAAAACAAGAGGTCGCAGATAAATCCTGTATTGAACAGTAAATACAACAGAAGCGACTTGGGAGTGTATGTCCGTTGATCAGCGTTCAATCAATACTACTGTTTATATTTAGTTGCCACCCTCTACGAGGGTAGATGTGGCACAAGGCTGATTTTAACTTGGTCATCCGTTCGCGTAGGATCGGCCAAAAAAATCCCCGTATAACCTGTATAAACGGATTCGGGTCAGTCTGCCTCCCTGGACGAGACTCTGCCCTTCGACACAGCCTCATCCGGATTCCTCTCTGCCTTTGGGCAGAGAGTTCGACAGCAGCTGCGAACTGTCACAGCCTCGAGAGAAGAATCTATACTACTGTTGACATTTAGTAGCGACCCCCAACCAGGGTAGATGTGGCACAAGGCCGAGTTTAACGTGGGTTATCCGAGCCCGTCTGCTTGACAAAAAATCTCCGTAGAACCCGAATAAACGGGTTCGGGTCTATCTATCTCCCCGGACAAGACTCTGCCCTTCGGCACAGCGTTGTCCGGATTCCTCTCTGCAAAAAGGTAGAGAATTCGACAGCAGCTGCGCACTGCCAGAGCCCGGTAGAACAATCTATACTACTGTTGATATTTAGTAGCAACGAGGGACGCATAAGGCCGCTCGTAGGCTCGCCTAAAAAGTCCCCGTAGACTTCGACAGCAGCTGTGAACTGTCACAGTAACAATCTATATTACTGTTCCCTCGAGGTTTCCTTTCTTACTAATTTGATAGTAAGTTTAAAAGTCCGCAATAGACTCATTAGAAAGAGGACACCACAACAGATCCAATCTAACATTTTTCTACTCGCTTGTATATCGTTTACAGGTCTACTTGCTTCCGAGTCAATATTGATCTTCAGAAATTTAATTGCAATATCAGTCGTTATCTACCGTTTTTTAAATTTTTATTTAATTATTATTATCTTTGCCTAACAGTGATTTTTTTAATATTCTTTAACACTTAATAAACCCTTGCATTTTAGTGTCTGTATTGTCTTTATTGGAGTGAAGTAATTTAAAACAATTTCAGCAGTCAGTATTTTTATTAACTTTAAATCATGGATAGATCTTCTGTTGGAGTAGACATTCACATTCAATTCGCTGCATTGTCCTCAGCTCGAACACTGATCTTACAGCAACGAGTAGCATTTATCACAAACACGAGGCTGAACATTATATCTATCACTGCTTTTGGCAGTAGGCCTATGTACGTCTTTTGATATATAGCCTTGATTTTTATTGCTTCAAATGTCCATTTTATACTCCATTTTACGGTGTCGTCACAGCTTTTGTCATTACAACATTCCAGTGTTTTATCACTTTCATGTTAGTGCCGTATTCGCAACACTTGCCGACCTAAAACCTGAAAGGCATTCGTAAATAATATTTTCATGTATAGCTCCAAAACGGCCTTGTCAATCAATTTCACGCCCGGTTGTATTCTTTCGCAGCGAACATCCACTAACCACTGTTTCTAGCACTTCTCCACGCAGGAAATTAGTGTCTTTTATTCTCTACGCGTGAGATGCTTGAAATGACGAAGATCAGGCACTTTTCAGATACAGTGATGCGTCAAGGTAAAGGCGCATCATTGTGATTCGATTAAAAATGGGTTATTAAGTCGGTAGAGCGGCTTGTGTGCGCGCGTAAAGGAGCTTTATTGACGCCTGGTGTTTGTGGGTCGTTGAAATGGGCTATGCTATTCGTCTTATGGCGAGTAGACGTCAAATGATGACGTGTTTATATCTGATATGTCGATGTTTTATCGTCCTTATTTTGCATGCCACAAATCGAAAAAGATAAAATGACTTAGAAAGAAATCAATGCCCCCCCCAAAAAAAAAACGATAATAAATCTAGAATAAAAGTTAAGGCAGAATAACGTACCATCAGGTCAAAATAACCAAACGCAAATGCAGCTTGCTCCGTTTGTTTCTAATGCGATTAATTTGGGGTTCCGAATTTTTCTCCATATGCAAGGGGAGTCTTAATAAAGGGAGTTATCGGAAATTCATTTTTCTACTTCTTCTATGCGCTCTGAGTTTTTAGGACGTAAGCAGACATGGCTTTTTTGCAATTCCCTTTACCTTCTTGTAAATATTGTATCTGTCGTATTGTCTAATCGTTTGTAGCCTAACTTCCTTTTCTCCCTAACCCCCGCGTCTTTCGTACACGGCATATTTATATTTTCTCAAATCTCGTTGTCGCCGTGATTTTGCGTTAATTTGTCAGCATAAAAACAATATGGCTTCCCCACCAGATTCTTTTTGCCTACGGTCGCCATGAAAAAATATATATTTTTTTTTACAAACTACACTTCTGTGCAGGCCTGGTGGAGTAATCGGAAAATACAGTTAATCTAAATTACGGCGATGGAAATGTGACTGTAGCCAGGATAACATTTCAAGACTTGGCTTTCTATATGTCATGAAGTCAAATGATACAAATATAGCGTACGATGTGATTGAGACAATGGCAAAGTAAAATGATTTGAAAGTTGAGATAGCAAGATTGTTTGGAACACGGGTTTGGAATGCCAACATGATTCCAGTAGTGACTGGGGTATTAGGACCAATGTCATTAAAATTATTTGAGATTCCTGGACCAGCTTGTTATACCATACCAACTTGGAGTCTTCGAAAAATTGCCTCTTACGAACATGGAGCACATTTTGAGGAATCATTAAGTTAATGTAGTCAGGATATTAAAAAAGTAACTGTGTCAAACTATAACAACAACAACAACAATAATAATAATAATAATAATAATAATAATAATAATACTTAAGAGAAAAGCGTGATATATTCTTTGACTATGGTAAACACTATTTTGACAGTATGATTTTGTTTAAGATTATCAAACACTGCGTTTTTCTTTGCTTTTTTTAAATCGCATTAAAAAAAACGACAATATTTTTGCACCAACCTAATATATATATATATATATATATATATATATATATATATATATATATATATATATATATTAGGTTGGTGCAAAAATATTGTCGTTTTTTGACATTTTTTAACTTCAAAAAAACAACCTAAATATATATATATATATATATATATATATATATATATATATATATATATATATATATATATATATATATATGGTTGGATTGATGTGAGTTTGTGACCCTGGGTTTCATGCTTCTGCGATCGTCAGACAAAATGATTAATTTTTTTAAAAATTTTTTGAGTTTATGTAGATTGCGTGTATTGGTGTTATTATGGAAGTTGGGGTGGGGAAATCGTCATCGTGATGTCATCGTGCTAACGCAAACATAGATGCATGTCCGTACACCCGTTGAGGTACGCAGACACACATACACATTCGCTCGTCCGCCGGGACTCATACATATATAAACATATGTGGAGAGTATGGGATTTGACATATGTATGTCTATGGGTGCTGTTGTCTCTATACATACGCATTTGTATGTTGAAAATCAAAGATCGGAAGTGTAGCGAAAATTTCTCGTGAATGTATACATGTCAGCAACTAGAGCATTTTTCTATTTTTTTTCGCTGAGTAATATTTCCTCGCATGCACGTATATACGTGTGGTGGGTGTCTGTGTAAAATTATGATAGATAAAAATTGCTATTATTTTTAATTTTAGAGCTGATTATTTGCTTGTTTTTGATGTCTGTGTATATGTAACTGGTACATAAGATATAAATAATAATAATACTAATAATAACAATAATATATATATATATATATTTATGAAAAAATATAGACTGAAGGTGTGCTGTATTTATGGGCTAAACAGCTCAATATCAGAGATAGAGCGTGTGTAGATATAAGAGTGAACATAGAAGTCAACACTTAGAGGCGACACTCTGTTTCATACTATATGCAATCTGACGATTAATCAGAACAATGTGGCCTGACGATTGCATATAGCATGAAACAGACTGTCGCCTCTAAGTGTTGACTTCTATGTTCACTTTTATATCTATATATATATTTATATTTATATACACACACTTTTCACAAACACACACGCGCATATGTATATATGTATGTGTGTGTGTATATATATATATATATATATATATATATATAAGTATAGGTATGGTGTATATGGAATAAATTTCAATAACCAACAAACATTATTCTTAAAATCTTAATAGGGCTTAATACAGGGTACAGTAAATAGAACCATTTGTTCGAAAATTATAACATAAAAATGTTATAAAATCACTACAAAAATAGCCATCTTGTATATATATATATATATATATATATATATATATATATATATATATATATATATATATATATATATATATGTATATATATATCCAAGGTCGGAACTCTGATATTCATGATAGCCTCCTCCTGGAATCCTCTCTGCTTGGAGACAGAGAGTTTAACCTGCATAGCTGGAGTCGAATCACCAACTGCACGGTACGTTTAATCAGAACAAATATTCTAATTACAGTCTTGGTACTGAAGTAATTTTTAATTTAAAAGCTTATTTCCCCCGAACGGCTACTTTGTGGATACGACTCTCATGAAGTTGCTTTCTCAGCCATTACAATCTTAACCCGTTTAAGTCTCGTGTTAACTCTTATCTTATCCACATATCCTCCTAAAATTCCTTTGCTCTCTTACCGCTCAGACAACTACTTCATTATCTCTCGATCTCGTGTGAATTTTCATCTTTGTGCAGGCTGAACATTGGTAATAAAAATAAATAAATAAATAAATAAATAATAATAATAATAATAATAATAATAATAATAATAATACAAACCGATTCAAGCAGTCAATACAGGCCAGGTAAACTCGACTATGACTGAGAGACAAAATATTGTGCGCAAGGCCACGACTCACATATACAGAAAACCTCGACAATTCATGAACCTAACAATTTTATAAGAAAAACCTAAGCAAAAAATAATGAATAACTGAATTTCTTTTTACGACTTACCAACGCTTAGTATGTTAGTGTAAGACAAAACATATTTTGAGTGGTAAGAATAATGTTTTTTTTTTGTTTTTTTTTTTCTGTGAGTTAATATTGCATTAACAGATAGAAATTTTCATCTTTGACCCACATCTAGCGGGATGAGAGTGATTCATATAAATCCCAAGTGTATTTGCGCGTAAGTGGATATATCGACCACTACCTGAATTTGAAACCGGCTCTCGGAGTTCTCATCAATCAAATGAAAACAAGAGAATATATATATATATATATATATATATATATATATATATATATATATATATATATGTGTGTATGTGTGTGTGTGTGTGTGTGTGTGTGTGTGTGTGTGTGTGTGTTTGTGTGTGTACTGCGCGTGTTCTGAATTTCTGAATTGATTCAATAAGACAGGAGGGAAAGTTTAACACGTTGGAAAAAAGAAACGAACGGGGAAGGAAGAATCTGAATCAAATATACCTCGCGGGTATATGTAGGTATACCCGGAGAGCTCGCATATATATATATATATATATATATATATTTAAAGGAAAGGTATATTCAGTAAGACACACAATAAGAGAGGAAGAATATACGTAACAGCAAGAAGAATGCAATTTAAAAGGAGTAAAGAAAAGAAAAAGATAAAGAAAAGATAGCGTAATCCAGATAATTTATGAGAGGGTGAATTGGATGCGAGCATGCGTCCAGAGTGTGAGTGATGAATGCGCATGCGTAAGATGGGAACAAATATTGAGGAACCAGCATAGAAGGAAAAGGAAAGGCGAGCCATTTTCATGTCATCGGGAAATAAAAGAAAAACACGATTATGAACAAGAAACAGCGAAGTGATAAAATGAGGTATGAAGAGAAAGATAATGCTAAATAACTATGTTGATGAATTATTAATAAGTCCAACAAAACAAATGAAAGAGGTGTGGCGCAGAATTCAATCTTAGTGGTTTAGCGTCACACACACACACACGCACATGTCTATATGTGTGTGTGTGTGTGTATATAACATATGCATAAGGTCATAATAGAATTCAGAGTCAATAATAGAGGTAGCTTTGTGCAGAGGTGATATACTGCGGGACTAAATTTATGGGTTGGGATCAAAATCAAAAGAAAATTATACAAATATCTAAAAAAGAACAGATCCAGGGACATAATTCCTAGGTCTTCAGCATCATACTCATGCTTAAGTATCAATCACAGTTTCACTATATATATATATATATATATATATATATATATATATATATATATATATATATATATATATATATATGTATCCTTGTGCAGGTATGCAGAAAATAGAAAAGAACACGTTGGGTGCATAATCCGGGGTTCCTTAGTATTTTTGTTTTTATTTTTAAGAAGACAGTGCTCCATACAGAAGTAGAGCTTATATTATAATAATATTTTTTGTTTTGTTGAATCATATTTTTAAACAAAAAATATTATTATAATATATATATATATATATATATATATATATATATATATATATATATATATATATATATATTCATTGATGCATGTTTTATTAAATAATATAGAAAAGTTTTGTCTATTCATTTTAAATAAGTTCCTTTTATATTGTCTGATAAGCTTAATAACATTATCATTTAAAGACGATAGGAAATCACCATATTGATACATGTTTTAATCCTATCTAAGCTTTCGCCTTACCTAAGACATTAACAAATATTACATTTCAATATATATAACAATACACGGACGAAACAATAATGATAGTCTGTTTTTGTTGGATGAAAAATTTCAAAGCAACGATAAACTCGTGTATACGAGAACGCGGAAGCAAAATTCGCATCACAACTCTTGACGTCACACATGACTACGCGTGAGTGAAAACGAGAAGTATTAAGTATGGGAAACCTTCTACACAAGTATGTCGTAGCTTTGAAATTTTTTATGCAACAAGAACAGACGTTATTGTTTCTTTCGTGTATTGTTTGATATATTGAAATGTAATTGTCATCTTTGATAATTATTATTTATTTTCCAAATTTTTTTAACGTTTTTAAATCGCTCATGAATATTCACTAGGTTTCGTGAAATATTATGGTAAGTTCTGAAGAAGGCTAAGTGACGTAATTCGATCTCTAATTTGTATTTACTCACTCACCCCCACTTGTCAGGTTGTGACACAAGATTGGTTTAATGTGTGTAGCCCGAGTGCGAACACCCGAGCTAGGAACAAACATTTCCTGAGGCCCCGCGGCAGTCGGTTGTGCTGGCCTCGTTACGAGCACTGATCCCTTTCTCTGGTGCACTGAAAAGACGCGGCCTAGGGCAGCTGTTCCTAAGGGCTGAGTACCTCTCAGGATAATTTTCCTCTGTTGCGATCTGTCCTTTTACACCAACAGAATACACCTGTAGTTTATACGGCAACTATGCCGAGCACACCTTAGTTACAATTTCTGCGTCTTATCTCGCCTGATCAAAACCTCGGTCACGATGACTTATAACTTAGTGCTAGCACGGAAGATGCCTACTAGCAGGGACGCAAGCAGGTATTTCTAGACAGTGGGTGCGTTTACAGAGGGGTGTAAGCTTATTCAATTTCAACAATATAAACCTGGACAACGCCGGGTATATATATATATATATATATATATATATATATATATATATATATATATATATATTAATAGACTTAAAATATGGTTTTTCGCTACACAGTTCCAACCATGTTTCAAAAATGGAAGCTGAAATTTTTCGCTTGAGGATGAAATGGAACTAATGTCTTTAATTTAATTACAAAATTAAATTCGGGGCTTTCAGCTTCCATTTTTGAAACATGGTTGGAACTGTGTAGCGAAAACCATATTTTAAGTCTATTAATTTATAATATTAATGCTCTGTAAATTTACATTGAGCACTATTTTGTAAAAATAAAAATATCTATAAGAACACCGGATTATATATCTTACTGTTCTTTCATCTTATTAATATATATATATATATATATATATATATATATATATATATATATATATATATATATATATATATATATTAGATTGACCAGAAAGCTTTCATAAAATTGTAAACGAGTTTTCTTCTCTTCCGCAAATCGTAGGTTACGGGTGAATTGAGCCATTCAGCAGAATAAAACATTATCAATCGGGGAACTTTCGAGCGTGAAATCTACAAAGGTTTTTTCTTATAGGACAGAGAGTTGTGGATGTGTGGTTAAGTGCTTCCTTATCAAACTCAAATCACTTCGTGTATTGTCAGCCATTGTGGTTGTTATCTTGTCAAGGTATGAGTTTCATTTATTTTCTGTCTATTTCAAGAGTCACATTCAATGAAACAATCATAAAAACAAAAGAATATCTGCCTAAATATATATTTAATTTACATACAATATGCATATATGAATATGTATTAGGTTGTCCAGAAAGTTCTGACTCACTTATGAAGCGTAAAGAAGACAACACAATTTAAAGGAGTTAAACCAACATTTATTATTTAAAATAAAGTCCATCATTCTCTACGATCTTCTGACATCGATCAACCAATATTCGAATCTGTCCCAGTTACACATCCTCTGGCTTTGATTCATAAAATTGTAAACAAGTTT
>OZ010595.1:19829423-19851923 GCA_963932145.1 Acanthosepion lycidas | reverse complement strand
TATGAATACTTATGCAACACTAACAACACACACACGCACACACATATATATATAGAGAGAGATAGATAGATAGATATTAGGTTGGTGCAAAAATAATGACGTTTTTTGACGTATTTTTAACGTCAAAAAACGTCATTATTTTTGCACCAAGCTAATAGTGCATTGCAGTAGCAGATCAATATTTAAATATACATTATTAAGTATAACAGACAATGAGTGTCTATTACGTTTAAACATGAGCCGTTCTAAACTTCGTATGGTTGCTTTAATTTCGGGTGAAAATTGCATCTAGACATATGGCTCTGTTGTTAATATTTCGCTCTTTCAAGTGTTATGACGTCATCGAACCACATCCTTAATTTACGACCTGCGTCTGCTATTCCGCGACTGTTATCGTCACATATCAGTATTCTATGTCAATATAGCAGAATATCATCTTTGATGGTGAATATGTTTGAAGATGATTCAATCTTAGTTCAAGAAATAGATTAATAAAAAATATATCGAAATGCTGAACAATGTCTGTCTTTATTTTCACGCGAAATTTAACCAACCATCCGAAGTTTTGAACTGCTTATAATCAAACATAACATTAACATCCATTGTTTGTTATATTTAACTATATATATATATATATATATATATATATATATATATATATATATATATATGTGTGTGTGTGTGTGTGTGTGTGTGTGTGTATGTGTGCGTATGGAAGTGTGGTTATTAACTTATCTTTCTTTAAACGTTATTTTAAGTTGATAGAAGTGGTTGAATTGACACCTGTATATTTCTTTATTTTCTTAAACAGAGAATTTAATCTCAACTGCCTTAAAATGAGAATTTCTAATAAATTAATACGTGTCGCCGATCAGTATATATTAGGTTTGGTGCAAAATTAATGACGTAATGTCGTTTTTTGACGTTAAAAATATATATATATTTTCCTAGTACAAAATTACCAATAATACATCTTCATAGTACAAAATTACCAGCAATACATTTTCATAGCAAAAAGACCTACCAGCAATGCATTTTCATATTAAAAAATGACTAGCAAATTATTTGAATAGTTCTTTATTTTCCATAATTTAGCTACACGTGTTCCGGTCTTTCGACCTTCCTCAGACAAAAGATGGAGATTTACACATATGATTAAAAATAATTGATTTTTTTCTGATGTTTTTCGATGTTAAATATTCTCGATATGACACATTCTCTTTTATGGGTGTTAGTGACCCAAATGACTTTCTTGAACTGGCAGTGAAAAGTTCTGTGTAAAGTGTTATAAAACAGTTAAGATTGCTCCGAGAAATGATGAAGGAGTTATCGGCATTCTTATTTTAATGACCCCTGTGTGTTCTTAGATCTATTTCCATTTTCGGGTGTTTTTGTCAGCATGCGTATATATATGTATATTCCCTCTCCATACATAATCACTGTCTCATTACGACGAAGAATTAGTAAATACATTAAAACATGTCTCTTTAAGTAATTTTTAATAGGATCTTCTAGTAATTACAGATAAGTTTATTCAGTAAATTATGTACCATATGTGATACACGCTTAGGTGATCATGTATCTGACGAAGCAGATTTTTTTTTTCCGTAGTAGGTTGCCATTATTTCTGCGGTTGACCAGTTGCCATCGAGGCTATTTACCCAAAGCTGGGGAGAGAAGAGGAGGATTCATACCTTTCCCAAGTTAATATAATGGATTAGACTGGAATTCGAACTCGGCTCTCCGACTCCGCAATCCGAGCTGCTATCCCCGAGTCTAAGTTTCTTAGCATACTTATTAAAGAAATAAATAAATAAATTTGGCTTCAACCAAGGACTGGAGACAACGTGGGAATCTCCTGCATTTCTTCTGGACGGTCTCTTTGCTGCCATAATCCTTGCCTTCAGTTCATCTTTGGTCTTACAACGTCCCCCGTTTAAATTCATTCCACTGATAGCAATCAAGAAGGTAGCAATGTGAGGAGTTAGGTAGCCAGATTTAAGGTGCGTTGTGGTTGAAGAAATTATCTGCCAGCCAGGACTGCGTCCTGCTACTTGTGTGACATGATGCAGAATTCTGTTATAAGACATATGTTCTTCCTGCAGTCACCCTTTTGACCCAGGTAGCACTACCTTCTCAAGGCACTTGATGTTGACCTCCGTCATGAGTTTGAGGCCCTCACCAATTCGGGAGTTCTTTTCTTATCTGAACGCTCAGAGTGTGGTTTTCGAACTGCCGTACCTTTGTAATCACCATTACGTTAATCCAACTCATTCTGAATCCTTTGAACTGTCAACGGATTCATACCCAAACACGCTGAAAGGTTCGCATTGTAGCTTCTCCATTCAGCTATGGGCAAGTCAGACTGGTAGGACATATAGATTTGGGTCGCGAATAGTCGAGGGGAAGGGCAACTCTGAATTCAATAGATAGGGAGGATAATTCTGGAAATTTCTCTATATTCGGCTTTTCAAAAAATCTAGTTGGTTCTGCAAAAGCCGCCATTACTATAACCGAATATTATGTGCGAGTAGACTCATCCTCATTTCTAAGAAAAGAATTGCTGTACCCTCATAAGTCGACGGGGAGGTTTCCTCTCTCTGTGTGTATATATATATATATATATATATATATATATATATATATATATATATATATATATATATACACACACACACGGGGGGTGTTAGTGTAGCATAAGTATTCATAAAGCGTTTGTGGTAAATAATATTATTGTGAATGAGTTATTCTTGATAAACTGAGTAAATGCAGAGCCTACTCACTCCTTGAATGCGACGCTGGCGTAACGCAAAATGGCGTCTACCTTGATAACCTACAGGACAGTGTCTATTTACGCATGCGCGGTGATGTCTGCTCCAATTTCCTGCCAATTTGCATGAAGACCAAGTCAATCGGTCCTCAAAATATACTCACCGGACAGACGTCATAGATGCACATTTCAAACCAAGATAAAGAAGAAAGCTCCATGCAGAGAAGGCGGGACGCTTAGAAATCTGTAATAATATAAAAATATTCAAGTTTGTGGATAACTATCGATTCGTCTCTCTACAGAGACAATACCAATTGCAGAGTCGACGTTAAAAATCTAGAAACAAGCTGATATTTATTCAGGAAAATTATAACACATCACTATGAATGTGGGACAAACAGCGATAAGGGGACTGGAGACAATTAAATAGCGGGATTCTGTCTGCCTTATACTGGGCAATCTTCTCTAGAGACCAAGACATTCACCGTTTCTTATTTCAACAATAGCAACAATAACAACGCCAAAAAATATCTTTCTTTGTCATTCATTCTTATTAGGTCATATAAATATAACAAAAATATTTCAAAATGATCTTCCAAAGTTTGTAGAAAAAAGCTACACACACAAAATAAAAAATAAAAAATGGCGACAATTTACCCATCGCAGTATCTCTCCCTCTCTCTTTCTCTCTCTCTCCCTGTCTCTTTGTCTCTCCCTCTCTCTCTCTCTCTCTCTCTCTCTATATATATATATATATATATATATATATATATATATATATTTTAAAAAAATATAAAAATGGCGATAATTTACCCATCGCAGTCTCTCTCTCTCCCTGTCTCTCTTTCTCTCTCTCTCTCTCATAGATGAAAACAGAAAACTACAAACGACACTACACACTAAAATCAGCTACACCCACAACTATCTACACTTTAAGTCTTCCCACCCAAAACACCTCAAAGAGATCCTTCCCTATTCACAAGCACTTAGACTCAGAAGGATATGTTCCAACAATGAAGAATTAAATAAACACATTGAAAATCTGGAGCATCAATTCACAACACGTGGCTATAAACAACACCTAATCAGGGAGCAAATAAATAAAGCAATTTCCGCACCTAGAGAAGACACCCTAATGTACAAGATTAAAAATAAATCTAGCCGCATCCCTCTAGTAACCACTTTCAACCCCACTCTGCCTCTACTATCCCAAATAATCAAACGTCGCTGGGAAATACTACATCTCAAACTAGACCTAAAAAATGTTTAAGGAACCTGGCCTTCTTGCATATCGTAGACCTAAGAATCTAAAAGAAATCATAGGTAGTAACCACATTTCAGGGGACAAGGTAATCCGTAATAAACAAAGAACAAAAACAACAGGATTTTCCCAACCATGCAACAACAAAAGAAGTTTATGTTGAAACCATATTGAAAACACGAATTCATTCACTAGCTCAGTCACTAAATCTACTTTCAAAATCTACCACGATTCTAACTGTAGAAGTCATACTATAATTTACCTCCTACAATGCACACTATGCCAGAAAGAATATGTAGGAAAATCTGAATGGCCCTTTCACTACAGAATTAACTATTATCTTAAACGAATTAAGTCGACTCCCCGTGAAAAATTGTTACCTGTAGAACAACATTTCCCCCTGGAAAAACACGATTTCGAAACCCATGCCAAATTCACTATAATTGAGAGAATAGAAAAGTTCAGAGCAGATAACATTAGAAAGAGTCGCATGAAAATAAGTGGAAACAACGTCTAAAAACAAAATATCCAGCCGGGCTAAATCACAAATTTAACAATATAAAGATATAACTCAACAAATAAAAAAACCTCACACAAGACAGACGGGCTTACGGAGGTGCGGAGGCCTCACACTTATACACTCACCCACACGAATATACACACTTACACACATCATACTCACTCACTCCCTAATGAGCCAAATGATAACACACACACCACAGCAATACACACACTTACACATATCATACTCACTCATTCACTGAGAATCAAATAACACACACACAAACACTAAACAGAGACACATCCCCTCACCAGGTCCAATAAAACTATCAAACTGATCAGAGAATTCAGAGCAACATGTATCTATCCAGCTCTTATCTCAAATAACAACTTAAAAGAGACTGACCAACACAACGAATGTTAAAAGATTCATGTTAAAAAGATAAAAAAAAATAAAAAAAAACAAATGAAAACTACAGACAAAAGTTCATTTTCTCCATCAAGACATTCATTTCTGTAGTTTAGTGCTAGCAGCAAGCAGAAATATTTCTCCTCCCGATGATGGCCATTTCGGCCGAAACTAGTCGAGGAATCTAAATGGAATAATAATAAAAAAAAACAAAGAATATTAATCTACAATCCAGTGTGTCTGAAGATTTTAATTTTTTAATTTTTTTTTATTGTTCAATATATATATATATATATATATATATATATATATGAAGAAATCTAGTCTTAAGGTGTGGTATATTTATGAGATAAAGTTCTCAATATCAGAAGTAGTGTGTATGCAAATATAATATATATATATGTGTTATATATGTGTGTTTGTGTGTGTTTGTGTGTGTGTATCGTGGCCTGAAGATTGCGTCTATACATGAAACAGACTGTCGCCTCTTAGTTTTGTCTTCTATGTTCATATATATATATATATATATATATATATATATATATATATATATGTGTGTGTGTGTGTGCGCGCGCGCGTGTGCGTGTATAATACATGTAAATGTTACTGGTCAGGGTTGAATCGGACAAAGGAACAGTTTGATTAAAAACAGCTCAATACACGGGTGAAAAATTCAAAATAAAAATATGACATGTAGAGATTTTAACATTAAAAAAAGATCTTAGATTTTGCCGACGCAAAAAAGATAGACGCTTCTGTCTAACCTTTTTTTTCTGGTTGGAGATTTTTTTTTTTTTAAAGGTAATTTGCATTAACCAGAAAAAAAGGCTTAGACAGAAGCGTCTATCTTTTTAAATTTGAATTTGAATTTTTTTTTTCAATGTAACTATAACAACAAGAAAATTTCGATTTCATTTTTGCCTTGAAAAAGTCGGAAGACGAAACGCGTCGGCAAAATCTAAGATCTTTTTTCCAATTGTCATTTTATTTATACCAATCTGTCTTCTCCACGGAATTGATCTGGGAATTTTACTATATATATATATATATATATATATATATATATATATATATATATATATATATATATATATATATATATAACTCAAGACCCAGGAAAACCCATCTGATGATCCGCGTAGGTGAAACTTAGGTAAAAGTGCCTGGCTCTTTAGGTTCATTGTTAGATGTGCACTACTTATTTGCTCTAGTGTATTGAGTAATTTGTTACTTTAGTTTTACTTGTGTTGGAGTTTGTTTTTTTTTCTCTGGACTCTGATCTTGGATATTTTTACCTCGCTCAACAGAGCTAAATCGAGGTCAGTAAAGTAAATTATTTAAATAAGAACAATGAGCAAAGTTAATTGGGGGAAATAAAAAGATTGTAATGAGTTGTAAACAGGAGTACTTTGTATTAGACCTTCAACTAATTACCATCTAAGTATTTTTTGCAACGATGCAATTTGTAGATTTTTCTTTTTTTAAATAATTTACTTTATTAACCTCGATTTAGCTCTGTTAAACGAGGTTCGAAACCGGCTAGCTACCGCGTTTTCATTTTTACTTTTTAATATCATGTATGGTAATAATAAAACTTATTTTTGTCTGTTTGCTAACAATTTGTACCACTATACATATCTTTATATATATATATAAGAAATATATATATGTGTGTGTGTGTGTGTGTGTGTGTGTGTGTGTGTGTGTGTGTGTGTGTGTGTGTGTGTGTGTGTGTGTGTGTGTGTGTGTGTGTGTGTGTGTGTGTGTAAAAATATATAGAAAATAGGAAAGAACTCGTTAGGTAAATAATCCAAAGTTCTTTAGTATTCTTGTTATTATTTTTAAAAAATAGTGCTCGATACAAAAGTAGAAAATAAATATAATCATTTATTTCTATGGAATAATATTTTTAAATAAATAATTTTATATATATATATATATATATATATATATATATATATAATGTAATACTGTGTATTTAGGCAGCAATTGTTCTTTAAAGCATATATTATTAAATGTAAATATTATTATAAATGTTTTTGTCGATTAATTTTACTGATTGACTTTTCCAATAATCCATCGAATTCAAAGCGTAATCCTGTCAGAAATTATCCAAAAGAAAAGTACAGCAAATATTGTTAAATCGATAGCGTTTTAATTTTTACCAACCGCTTCACAGGACTTTTAGATTGCAAATCTTTATTTTCGAAATAAGAATCCAGTTTTTACATCTTTTTCTTTTTTTTAATGGTTGATCTGCTCGGTAAACTTGATCTATTTGTGAGGGATATCAAAATAAACCCGGACGTGAAGTGCTGGTAAACCACATGCACATATATAGTGATTTTCCAAGCATAGCTTAGATGCGGCACAATGCCGAAATTAGGGGGTAGCCAGTGAGGATCGAACTCACTACTCAGTCGCAATGGTTCTAGCAAGCCAATTTGCTAACCATTACATTTCGCCATATATATATAGGAAAACTAAATTCATTAAATACATAAAAGCTTAAACGCGCGAAAGATAGTGATGTGTCCTTTCCCCAGATTTAATCCCCTGAGAAAATTAGAAATCCCTCAAGGATTCATTATAGGCTTCCACAACCTTTAAGCATTAAACATGTAGATTGTTTGTTTGTTTGTTTGTTTGGGTTTTATGGCATATCAACCACTGTGAGTTATTTAATGCCAAATCCAGTTTATATGAATTTTAAATGCCTATTTTGTATGGAATAAAAAAAAGTATAGCTGGCAACGATATTGTTTCAAAAAACATATAGCTGGCAACATTATTCTTTACAAAAAATGTATAGCTGGCAACACTATTGTTTCAAAAACTTATAGGTGGCAACACTATTTTCCGAAAACATTATCTGAGACCTTGCTGTTGGATGTAGTTTATCGCCATACCCAGGACGCGGATGTAGTTTACCGTCATACCCAGGACGTGAGTTAGACTTGGTAAAACTAGGAGTTCACTATTTGCCCATAGCTTGGACCCCAACAGGTGCTACCACCCCGGCTCAAGGTGGACCTGGGAACACCAGCAATTAAGAGGTGGTTCCACCCTCCTCAAAACCTCCTGATCAGAGGCCTTGCTGTTGGATGCAGTTTAACGTCATACTCAGGATGCCTCATTGAGGGGATCTTACCCCTCTACAGAGGTGCAGTCGGCGACAGGGCAGTAGACATGTATATGACTCAATAGCAATTAGAGAAAGAAGTTACAGGATCTCTTACAGAAGATAATAAAATAAATTCTGAGATGAGGTATTATGTACACTATTTACATTATTCGCATTATTGTCTTCATCTTGGTTGTCATATATATTACAACGTTTCGGCCTTTCAGTATCTGTCAATATTTCTGAGATGAGGTATAATGTACATTATTTATATTATTCGGAATATTGTCCTCATCTTTGTTGCCATATTTATTACAACGTTTCGGCCGTTCAGTATCTGTCTATATTTCTGAGATGAGGTATTATGTACATTATTTACATTATTCGGAATATTGTCCTCATCTTTGTTACCATATTTATTACAACGTTTCCGCCTTTCAGTATCTGTCTATATTTCTGAGATGAGGTATTATGTACATTATTTACATTACTAGGACTATTGTCCTCATCTTTGTCGCCATATTTATTACAACTTTTCAGCCGTTCAGTATCTGTCTATATTTTTGAGATGAGGTATTATGTACATTATTAACATTATTCGTACTATTGTCCTCATCTTTGTCGCCATATTTATTACAACGTTTCGGCCGTTCACTAGCTTTCTATATTTCTGAGATCAGGTATTATGTACATTATTTTCATAATTCGGACTGTGGTTCTCATCTTTGTCGCCATATTCATTACAACGTTTCGGCCTTTCAGTCTTTTCTATATTTCTGAGATGAGGTATTATGTACATTATTTACATTATTCAGACTATTGTCTTAATCTTTGTCGCCATATTTATTAGCAGATGATGTAATGGATGTATTCTTAAGGACACAGGGCACAAGGGATAAAGGCGTTAATTAGATCCAGTGACAGGACCCAATGAGTGTGAGTTCAATACCCGCTTACGGTCGTGGAGAACTTTCAGAAGGAAATTAACAGGCGATAACTGATAACTGACAGCCATTAAACTTAGCACGTGGAACTAGAACAGTTTACCCCAGTGTGCTAAATAAGGTGTTAAGCTCGACATTCCAGCCACCTGAAGAAGTCCGGAGTGTACAACGGCCGAAACGTTGTAATAAATATGGCGACAAAGATGAGAACATCAGTCCGAATAATGTAAACAATGAACAAAGGTTTGGTATGTTTGTTTTACGGCATATCAACATCAATTATTTACTTAATTCCGGCAGAATATTTATTGATGGTAATATTTTTTTTCTTTTAAATGGATTACTGGTAATATATATTTCCTTTAAAAAATCTATTTCTGCAATATTGTTTCTGTATCGCTGTTAATACTTATTTTAAAAATGTATTTCCGGTAATGCTTATTTTAAAATAAAATAATTTTTACATCTATAATATATTGCTGGTAATAATATTTTACAAAGTATTTTCGGTATAAAAACCTAATTTCAACTTTCATAGTGTTTCGACTCCAGTTTTGGGGTTAACTATTTACTATCCCGGGTCAAGGTGGACTTGTAAACACTAGCAATTATGAGGTGGTTCCACGCTTATTATAAACTAATAATCAGAGGGCTTGCTGTTCAATGAAGTTTATTGTCTTACCCAGGATGGGCGAGAAAAAAGGGTATAGTATAGGACTCTCAGCAAAAGGATCAGACCAACAAGCAAATTCTAATTGGAGAAACCAAAATCAAGCCAATATCTAGAAAATATTTTAAAAGTGGAGGAATAAAGCAACACCTAAATCTGAAGGCACATTTAGATAGTGAAAGATGCTTTCTAAAATATAAGTAATGTATTAAGAAACGGAAAAAAATCGTTAGAAGCATCGGAAAAGTTACTACAGTGTTATGTAATATACACTTCGTGCCAAATTATTATGGAGATAACTTTATTTCTAATATTTCAAAAACTGCCCAATCAATTCACACAGAATTTTCACACAATGTTGGCAACACTAACCTGCGTAATAACTGAAATGTTGGTACTGATTTGCGGAATGTAAACAAACTGGCGCCATATTTGTTATCAGCACGGTGATTTGAGCGTGCCAAATTATTAGAAAGGTTTAGTAAAATTTCCGAAATTGAGCAAACAAAACGTTTATTAATGCTGCACGTGAATGTTTATGATAAAAAGAAGCTAATAAATAAGATAATCAAAAAATAATAACAGATACAAAGAAAGGCCCAGTTTTAAACAAATTAATAGGGAGTGTGTTTTCCCTGTTTTGAAATTACTTGACGAAGTCTACGATACATAGAATTTGTTAATTGTAGGATGTCATCTGCTGTAATGCCGCGAGATATGTCAAGAATTGCTTCCCACAACTCAGCGTTGCTCCTGAATTATCGTCCGTTGTCTTACAGTCTTCGCTTCATGATGCTCCAAAGGTTTTCGATTGGGTTCAAATCCGGAGAATTTGCTGGTCACTTCATTTTTCGAGGTCCATCGAAGCCTAACTATTTCAAATATTCAGTAGTCTTGTGAGCACGGTTCAAGATGCTCATTAATAAACGCTATGTATGCATCAGCAGTCATTTTGACGCCATCTGGTACTTTCCATGGGCCCACTAATGTTTTTCCAATAATACCACCCTGATCATTATGTCTCCATCGCCTTGTTGGCGTCTCAAACGCTGATGGCGATTCTGTCCGTTCATTACCCAGACTTTGCACCATCTATCTGGACTATCAAATGTTGCTCGAGTTTCGTCTGTGAACAAAACTTCAATCTTCATATTGTCCTCGGCATGTGATTTCTCGTCAACGGAGGCTTCGATACATTTTTGACTGTTATTGCTATTTCCCTCAGATACCGATACCGTGTATGTTTAGACACAGTAGGAACCCAATGCGACTTAAAAGCACTTGACTGGTAAGTCCAAGGTTATTCGTGGCCTCTCGTTTAAGTCGTGACATGAGACGACGTGAAATAACCCTCGGCTTGCTTTTAGCCTGCACTTTTGCGTACTTGTGTAGGGTCGGCGGTGAACTTTTTTCATTGTTTGATGACATCTCCCTATCATTTTAGAAATTTCTAGGGTAGAGTTACCTTTTGAGAGTTTTGAGTTGATAGTTTTCTTTTTAGTATCATTTAAACTGCTTTGATCGCCCATCTTTTCACTAAATTCCTTCACTTTTCTAATAATGTGGCACGCTCAAATCACCGTGCTCATAACCAATATGGTGCCAGTTTGTTTACATTGCGCAGATCAGTACGAAAATTTCAGTGATTGCGCAGGTCAGTGTTGCCAACATCGCGTGAACAAATTTTGTGAATTGATTAGACGGTTTTTGAAATATTAGAAAAAAAGTTATCTTGATAATAATTTGGCACGCAGTGTATGTCCTCTTTTGTCAGCGAATGTCTATATTTCTGCGATTAGACATTTTAACTATGTACACGATTTACATTGTTCAGGCTGTTGTCCTTCTCTTTATTGATATTTTCACGACGTTTCGGCCGTTGTACGCTCCGGTCATCTTCAGGTGATTTACGTTGGAATTTTGAACCGAACCACAGGCGTAGATTGTTCTAATTTCACATGCCATACTTCTTTTTCTTTTTCTTTTTTTTTTTTTAGATACCTCGGTATCAGTTTCCCCCTCTGCTGTGGGAAGGTACTGATATCACAACTCTTTGTGTCAAGTAAGTATTTTGATTTACTCAACCGAGGTTTATCCACTGGGCAATGTGAATTTTTTGGACTATATAAAGGGTTTCTGTTCAAAATTCCAAAGAGGATCACCTGAAGAAGGTCGGGGCTTACAACCACCGAAACGTTGTGAAAAATGGCAAAAAAGATGGGGATTCCAAACGATGTAACTAGTGCAAATATCAGTGAATACAGGACAATTTCTTCCCCAATGAAAATGAGATTGAAGCAACAGAAATGTGATTCCACAGAAGGATGCTGAGAATATGCCATATGTTTTAATATAAACGTTAAGGCAATTTAAAATCTATAATTGTAGTAAGCGGCTTCCGCTAACCATTTTGAATCCTAACTTCGAGTAAGCAATATGGTTCCAAATTATCCGAACGGTCGCAGACAATGAGTCAACTTAACTTGGAATTTTCGTGGCCGGACATTTGGCTGACGGACATTGGCCGCGGGACATTTCACTGAAAGAGTACAAGTAAATATAGTAACAAGCAATACTTTAAGTATTTTAATTAGCAGTCGTATAAAGTAGAATAGGGCTAATAATTACCTCCGAATTTCAAGTGATTAAATTACTAAATCTTAATTTAAAGTTAAAAGTTTTCTTATTTCAATATTTGTCTATTGAAATAAATATTTCTAAAAGTAACACCTAATTATTTAAATTCCTATTTAACATAAGATAAAAACTAGTTCATCCCTAACATAATGATCCTTAAAAGCGAATTTGAAAGATCTTACATGTCGTAAAAGCTTAAGACTTTTGCCGTAATAAAATGTGTTTTTTCTCAAAGTACTTATCATCTTACAGTAATATTTTAAATACAATATAATGAATACAGAATAGCCAAAGAAATTATTAATATATTGTCGGAGGTAGAAAATATTAAAAAAAAAACAAAGTAAGCATTTTAAAATGCTTATTGAAAGATAATTTATGTATACGGGGGTCGGCTGGAAAGTTTATACGTAGCCGGACATTTGGACGGACTGACATTTGATCGACGGGCCATTTAGCCGAGAGACATTTAGCCGAACGGACTTTTAGCCGACGAACATTTGACTGATAGACATTCGTCCGAACGGACATTTCACCAAAAATGTACAAGTAAAAATAGTAATAAGCAATACTTTTAATTAACAGTCTTATAAGGTAGAATATGACTAATAATAGCCAATGTATTTCAAGTGATTAAATAATGCAATCTAAATTTAAAGATAAAAGTTTTCTTATTTCAATATATGGTTTTAAAATTTGTATTTAAAAAAAAAATATTTCAGTGTATTCGAGTAAAAAGTATCACCTAATTATTTAAATTCGTATTTAACAGTAAGATAAAAGCTAATTCATCCCTTTAAGATAATGATTCTTCAAACGAAATTGAAAGATCGTATGAGATTAAGATTTTTGCGGTTTAAAATGTGCTTTTTCTCAAAATACTTATCATCTTACTGTAATATTTGAAGTAAAATATAATATATACAGAATAGATTTTAAAAAAAGGCTGTAAAAAACGATTATAAATTAATACAGTAAATCAATATAAATATATGTAGCACATTACGATAAAAAGTGTGACATACATTTAAGTACGCCACTACATTTTCGGCTAAATGTTCATTTGATTAAATGACCGTCGTCTTTATTGATATTTTCACGACGTTTCGGCCGTTTTACTCTCCGGCTATCTTCAGGTGATATGTTGGAATTTCAAACAGAACCACGAGCGTAGATTGTTCGAATTTCACGTGCCGTGTTTTTTTTTTTTGTTTTGTTTTTTTTTTTGTTTTTTTTCAGTTAATTCCCTTTAGTAACTCATAATTCTTCAAGTTTTTTTCCCGGAATTTTTTCGTAAAAATTACAATAAATTATGAAAGACTTGTTAAAGATTTTTAATAAACACAACTCAAATGAAACATAATCCTTAAAAATCCTTTTTTAAAATCCCCACTCAAAAAAAGGCAAATCACATACTGTTAATTTTTTCGTAATACGTATAACCCATGAATAATTTTTAAACTACGAAGTAAGTAATGAGTTCGATCCTCACTGGGTGCCTGTTTGATATCTAAGCAATGTTTAGAAAATCGTTTACTGGCAACTCGACGTGGTGTAATTGTCATCAGGTTTGTTTTGATAGAACAATTCCAACTGAATAATGAGTTGGATTCGAACCGCGTGCCCCATATTTTTTAGCCCGGTACCACAACATATCTACGTTTAGGAAAATACTAGAGAGGCACTTTAACGTGGTATAATGCTTAGAAAGTTTTCTCGCTATATCAATTATGATTGGGTCATCTCTCCTTTTGTTTTGTCCCACATGTAATTTACACTTAGAACAACAGCTAGATCGATACTTCAATGTGATGTGACGCTTAGCAAGCTTGCCTTGAGAGATTAATTACGACTAAGTAGTGATTACGTCGGTTCCTCTTGCTTTTGACCTTGTGTTACATCTAAGTTACATATTTGAAAACAACCATACTTATATTGACGTTTCTCCGTATATTGATAATGTTCATTTTGTTTAAATTGGCAGGTTTTAATGAACAATATCCACTATACAATGTATGGAGTCTAATCGATTGCTAAATTAGGGACAGGATGAAATGTAGCGAATGAATAAAGTAAAAATGGAGAGTTCCATCTTCTTTGAAATAGTTATCAGCTTAACAGTCTTATTGTCACAGCATTAATACCATGCGGTTATGAAATATCTCGGTTAATATATTATGCAAGCTTCATTAAATATGAAAAACAAGGTGCTTTGGTTATTTCTTATATATAATTTCTCATATGATCATATAATTTTAAATATCCATTAAAGAAACTGTGTTTCTGATCGATCAAAATTCGTAAATTATTATAATGTCCACACCACAACATGTTTAACAAGAAGACTCACGCTACATGTTTCTGACCATGGCTCAATTTGGTCACATTTAATTACTCATGAAAACCTACCGGACCCTATTCGTAACATATTTGTTGACAATAAGTCTAAAAAATAATGGAAGGATTATTAATAAAAACAAAAAAACCTACACTCAATAATATCAACGATGAACATGGAGACAATATGCTGTTTGTGATTTGAAAATAAAACATTCTATAATTCTAAATACATACATACAAAGATCCATTTTCAGTTAACAATAAATATATTTCACCCTTGAAAATGAATAAATATATAATCGAAAGCGCTCGAAAACGAAAAAAAAATTAACAGTTTTTTTTTTATAATTTGTCTACTGAAGAGAAAAAAAATGAGAGATCGTATGAGAAATTATGTAAAATCTTAATCAAAGAAACTTGTCTGTTATATATAATTTAAGTTGCATGAAGAAGGAATTCTGCCTAAATACATAATTTTTAATATATTATAGAGATAATCACTAAGTTCTTGTTAAGATATATTGTCTTGAATTTTCATACTGGTGGTTATGTCATAAATTAAAGGTTGCGTTTTGAAAAATGGAATGGAAAGTTTCATATTAAGAATGAATTGCTTACTGGACACATACCTGCTGCGGGATATCATCTCTCACTTTAATATCTATCTTCAAGCAGAGGTTGAGTCAGTTGGAACTCTCTCCGTCGACAGAGACGAAGCTGAGAAAAATAAATACTGTAAGGAGCCCTGTTAAGGGGAACTGTTGAAAAAATGCATGAAAGAAGGATTGCTGCCTAAATATGCAATGTTTAATATATTATAGATAATCACTTAATTCTTGTTAAGTTATATTTACTTGAATGTGCATTCTGGTGATTACAACATAAATAAAAGTTTTCGTTTTGAAAAAATGGAATGGAAAGTTCCATATTAAAAAGGAATTAATTACTTGGCATATACCGGGTACGGTTTATCATCTCTTCGTTGAATATCTGTCAACGGGCAGAGGATGAGTCAGTTGGAATTCTGTCCGTCGACAGAGACGCAGCTGAGGAAAATAAATACTGTAAGGAGCCCGGTCCAAAGGAACAGCGGCCCGGGGTTGAAACTCGCATTGCACTTAGAGGAGGTATCGACTATCATGCCGTTGCAATCTCAACCGACGGTTGTGTGGGCTAGACAATTTTTGCTTTGGCCCGAATGTACGCTCTCGGGTTGCCCACATTAAACTAGACCTTGTGTCACATCCCGTCTCAGACAGGCGTAAATAACAATATTAAAAGGAATTCAGATACCAATATACAAATATAGATTTCACTATATTTTCGTAATATTCTTTCAAACAAACAATAGTCGATCTTTTTCCTCTTCAACCACTCTTTGCATAGTCTACAATATGAAGAAGAAGGATATTGTGATCTTTTGGTATATTTCTATCCCCCTGACCAGAGGCACTGTTTAATTTTGGGTCAAAGGTTTGTAATTATTAATTCTAAAATTATTAGTTACTTAACAAAGTTTTTATTCATTCATTTGTTTTTTTTACAGATTATCAATCTTTTAAACGTTATCTAAATCCAAAACATAATTCTTAGATTGTATAATGTTTCGTGAGTTAACACTTTTGTACTGATACAAATCCTACAAATTAGCCAATCATTCGAGAAGAGGTGGATCCAAATGATATTTACGTGTAAGTGAATATCCCGACACCTACTGGAGTTTGAACTCGGCTCTTCGATTTCCGGTTCCGAGGCGTTAACCGTTAAACTACTAGAAGGCCAAAGCTTACCGAACTTGGTATCATATCTCGATACACTTAACAGAGGTATGCAGAAAGATACTTGAGGTGTAGTTCAGATTTGACTTGCCTTTGCTCAATAATAAGGCAAAAAATGGGGACGGGTGCTAAAACATGTCACGGTACTAACAGGGTGTCTTATACTGTTTTATTTTTATCTTGATGGGGTCGGTTATTAGACAGAGACCTGCATGTCTACTAACCTGAGATTAAAATACAGTAAAAGTAATCGACGAAAATAAAATGTCTTGAAAGAGAAAAAAAAAGTTTACAGAAAGACATACATTTAAAATATATACTCTGAATAGGTTGACGGAATATCTTGCAGGACGATGACGTTCTAGCCATAGCTTAAGGTACCAAATGTACGAACAAAGGAAATGAAAAGAATTAACAAACAATACTACTCTGCTAAAGACAGAGACAGATTATATAATAAAAATATGCTAAGTATCCAGACAAGCTTAGGTTACACACATACAGACGCATGTCTCTCTATTTCTTTCTTTTTTTCTCTCTCTCTCCCTCTGTATATATATATATATATATATATATATATATATATATATATATGTCTGTAAGTAGGAAGGAAATAATAAAATTGAAAGTAATACATATAAAATTGTAGCGACAAGACGGAAAAAAGCAAGGCGTACGATATATCAAAACATATGAAACATTTTGAGGGGAAAAACACTCTGAAAAGATTAGAGAACGACCATTCTCGGATTGCAAAGGATATGCTACAATGGAAAATGCATTGTGGGTATAAAAGAAAAAAAACAACTACAACAAAATGGCGGACAAAACAGCTCAAAGTCACTCAATGTAATGACTGAACGAACCAAGTCTTGGCTACGTGATGATCCATTCAGTATTTTCAAAGGAAAAAAATACAATGTAAAGAAGGGATACCCACTTTCTTTTGCCAAAGACACAGCACAGAATAAAAACAACCTCGACGAATGCTGGAAACATAAATGAGGAAAATGTTACTTACAGTTAGAATGACGCCGTTGATACATTAAAATAATAAAACACTAGATATAAAATGGCGGATAAAGAAACATTATATATTTTTTGTCCATTGGATGAATAACCGGAGAGGTAGAGCAGGATACTCAGGTTTTGAATTTCCCCAAGATCGATTTGTCAAGAAATCCGTTGATTCTGATATGTATTTGTAGATTCTTGACAAAAACCAAAGAAGAATTTATAATGTTAATGGTCCTGACAATCATGTCGGCTTCAGCCTCTTTCCCCGCGCGGAAATGTAGTTTCTCTCTGCCTTTTCTTTAAATATATTCATGGTAAATTTTGTGATTAGTTTCTCTCTTTATTACGCTGAGTTTGTTTTTTTTTAATTTAAGCGCTGTACTATATTGACAGCTTTGTCTCATCATTTTACTATAGAAACTGCTGGATGTAAACCCCATTTTCTATGTTAACACTTTCTTCTCTCGCAATTCCTGTTCCTGAAAATATCTTGTAGTTTCTCGTTTTCCAATTTCTGCGTCTAGAGATTATATGCAAGTTATGAATTGGTATAAAGAGTTGCGTCATTAAATTGAAAAGTCCTATTATGATGTTGGTTAGATTCTACTCCATATTATTAACTTAGATATATAGTGATAGATTGTTTTTGGTTGGAATAAATTTTGCTAAGTTAACAAAACAGACTAATTTGACTGTCAGTAGTTTATTTACAACTATTTATTTTGATACTTTTACATTATTCTACCTTGTAAAACCAATGTAAAAAATAATATGAAAAGATTTTAGAACAAATTCGTCATTTTTTTTAAAGGAAAAACATAAAAAACATTTTATTTTAAAAATAAAAGATATATTAACAACAAATAATAAGAACCGCCTAAAATTTATTGCACAAATGCTCCTTTCTTTTCAATAACTCTTAGCAGCCTATTATCAAAATCTGAAGTTAGATTTGCAATTTTAGCGGCTGGTAAGTTGTTTGCAGCAAATTTAACTGCTTCCCAGAGGTCACACCTGCTGTTGAATTGCCTTCCATTAGAATACATATCTCTCCCAGGTTCTCAATGGGATTTAAGTCCCAGCTATTTGAAGGCCAGTCCATAAGAGAATCTTCAACAAATCCCTTTTCTTTCAACCAGGATTTAGTAAACTTTGATGCATGACTTGGTGCGTTGTCTTGCATAAGGATCATAGATCTACGCTTGGTTAAAGACTGGTTATCAAGCCATTCAAAGAAATATTGCTCTAGAAAATCACAGTAACTTTTGGAATTCATTTTGATCCCGTCTTTCAGTTTAAATGGGCCCACGAGCTCATTATCAATAATCCCAGCCCAAATCATGATCCCACCGCCGCCTTGTTGTCGTTTAAAAAATTTTTTTGAGTCATGTTGCTTGCAAACCCATTCTTGAGCCCATCCATCGGGCCCATCGAGGGTGATCCTTGATTCGTCTGTAAAAAACACTTTACTGAAATCGGTTTTCATGTATTTTTTGCACATTGCAATTTTCTTTACTTATGTTTTTTTTTTGTTAAAATATGTTTCTTTATTTGATTTTGTACATCAGCAAAATTCCTTAATGCTTTACAACTTGTTTCCCTTGGCACCATAGGAGCTCCATCGGCCTCAAATATGAACGCACGTGACGCATTTGGGTTTCTTATTAATTCTCTTCGGATATGTGATAGATCTCGCTTTGTTAAATTCCTTAATTCAGACTGAGACTTTTTTTTCCTTAGTTGAGTTCCCATTTGACATATTTTCTTGATTGTTCGATGATACCTTTTCATATCCTTAGAAATTTGAAGCGAAGATTTTCTTTTGCTAATTTTTTGATTGTATAGTTATTTTCATTCATTGTTAGTTCTTTTTTACGAGCCATAATACTAAATTCTAGTTCTTGCAAATAATCTCTTGACACTGCAAATTGCTATAATTACTGAAGAAATACTAAATATCAATCTGAAATTGAAAATTGGGACTTAATTGCTTTCATGCTTACTCGCTATACATAATCGTACAAATTATGTCATTGGATAAGACATATCTATGAATTTTACATAAAATATTTGACAATATCTCTTTTGCATATAATGTCTAGACGCAGTTTATATATATATATATATATATATATATATATATATATATATATATATATATATATATATATAATTAATATAAACTTCAAAAATTTAAATGCAGATATAATCTTCAAAAGTTTAAATACAGTCTCAATGGTCATCTTCTGATTCATTAAATCATATTATTTTATTGTTCATTATTTCCAATTCTGTAACCCCTTGTTTCTTAGTGGCTTTTGAAAGGATAAAAATATATTTTAATTCGGAGCAATACTTTTTTGTAAAAATTATTATCAGCAGTACTTTTTTAAAAAAATATTTCAAGCAATACATTTTGTGGAGAAAATTGTTACCAATAATACTTTTTTTGAGAAAAATATTTCAAAAAACAAATTACGAACAATATATTTTTCCGAAAAAAAATTTCCAGCAATAAAAATCATGTCGACATTAAATAACCCATTTAGTTTGATATTGTGTAAAACAAAACAAACTAAACCAATATATACTGAGATAGATAGATAGATAGATAGATAGATAGATAGATAGATAGATAGATAGATAGATAAAAAATATTACCAGCAATAAAAATCTTGTCGGCATTATTAACCCATTCAGGTTGATATGCCACAAGAAAAAACAAACTAAACCAAACTAACCCAGCTTCAAATACTCTTTTCGCATTCTAAAAAAACGGGAACTTAATTTTGGGAAAGTTTCTATCACGGATTTAATGGAGATTTTTTACTTTAGGCCTACAAAATATTTAGATTAAACAAGAAACATTTTGTAATTACTGGACTGAAGAATTTCGAAGACTAATTGATTAAGCCATAAAGGCCTTAAATGCCATTAACTTTATAACAAAGAAAAAATCTAAAATTCATTATCAATCTTTCTCTTCTGTTTTCTTAATTCTTGTTCTTATATTGAAGCCGCATCACCTTGAAATACCGGTTCCAAAGTTAAGCAACATTGAGCCTGGTCAGTACATAGATGGGTGATCGCTTGGGCATACTAAGTGCTGTAAGCATTGGATGTATTTTTGGTGTAATGGTTAAAGCGTTCCAATTGCCATTGTGTTATATTCACTTGCGCGCAAATACCTGTGTGAACGGTATGAAACCAGTTTTCTCTCTCCCCCATCTATGTTATTATTAGTTAGATGTTTATCACTAAATCATTGCTATCTCCAAATCATTGCTATCTCCAAACAACATGGATTAATAAGTCGTAGAAACCGAATCAAATCAATGTAAATGATCCTTTATTGTCCTAATTCGTTAACGATGATTTTCCTGCGGCTTTATTGTCTTGCTTGGGGGAGAATTGAACAAAAAAATATTTTTGAGTGATGCTTTATTAACCCTAGAACACTAATCATGAGTATATAGTACCCAGCGCAAATTTTTCTATTTTTAATTACAATTTTCAGTACCTGATTTTCTTACCGAAATATTCTTTTCAGTTCCTATTATTGTTAACTCAAGGTACAAATTTTGAAGTGCCTGCATGTAAAATATTTCAAATAAAGATTTATATTTGATTTTTTTTTTTTTTTTTTTTTTTGATATTTTCAAAATCGGGTATGGTATACCCATCGTTAGTAGTGGTGTAACTTTAATTGATGGTTAGTGTTCTAGAGTTAAGTACCGGATTTTTGGTATCCTCTAGCGTTATAAGGGCCACAGATCAAGCCGAAAATTGGTGACACGTTGCCACATATAGACAAGAGATATACACCTTTCCATTCTCGACAGTAGTTCAAAATAATTTAAAAAAATAATATAAATGCAGAATAGAAATTTCACTGCATTGATTTTTTGATATATAATTACATTTTTAATACCCTGGAATCTAAGTCGCTCATTCATATTTATCCCTTTAAATGTTGCCCCTATCATTCGAACATAAAATATTTGTCGTATTATAGAATGCTCTCAAAATTGTCTCCAGTGTTAATTTTCAAAGTTTCTGTTGCTGTGAAGAAATATAGGGTCGAGGCCATACGTCGGTATTATGTTAAAACACCGGTTCCCGTAAGATAGCCGACGCTAAATAACGTCAAATCTTGTCAGTTACTAGAAGTTAGCCGCGTATAAAGATTAGGTTGGTGCAAAAATAATATCGTTTTTTGACGTATTTTTTTTAACGTCAAAAAACGATATTATTTTTGCACCAACCTAATAGCAGCTGCTGTAAGTTTAGATATAGGAGTGGTACAATGGATAATACCTTTGAACTATTAATCGGTGAGCTGAGTTCTAATTTCAGCTGTGTTCATTATATTCACGGCCGGATTCTTCAATCATGTTTCATGCATTGAGTGATGAATTATTTTCCACCATACAACACGTTTTCTCAGAGAGTAAACTTCGCATGACTATCGTTCCTATATCGCTCTGACCATTGAAAGTTTTCAGAAGAACGATATTCCTCAGTTCCACCAGTTCTACCCTTCCCGATTAAGACATGTCAAGCCACGCACATTGTAGCGATGGAAACTCATTACCTTTGTATTCCATTGATGCAATGTAGGTCTCACACGAGCAGCCTTTTTTATCACCACGAACCGTTACTTTGTGGAATCGAGTCCTAGTAAAATGGTTCCCTAATCACTGCAATCGTATCCTGTTC
The DNA here is from genome assembly GCA_963932145.1 of Acanthosepion lycidas. Taxonomy (NCBI): domain Eukaryota; kingdom Metazoa; phylum Mollusca; class Cephalopoda; order Sepiida; family Sepiidae; genus Acanthosepion; species Acanthosepion lycidas. The sequence goes on along the minus strand of OZ010595.1, from coordinate 19,829,753 downwards.
AAGTCTAGAATTAACCGTTATCGTCTATCACGTATCACCATAAATAGGGACTCTTATTTTCTGACACTCCATTTCAAGTGGTTCTTGGGTTTTGTACGCGGTCGGGGGCATTATTTTAAAATATTAGGTTGGTGCAAAAATAATGGCGTAATAATATCGTTTTTTAACGTATTTTTTAACGTCAAAAAACGACATTATCACGGCATTATTTTTGCACCAACCTAATAAATGGATAATATAAATAAAAAAAAGCCCACAATAATTTTCCTAAAAGACTCAATATTACTTACAAGGAAATAATCCCGTTTTAAGCAATCAATTAATTCAGTT
>OZ010595.1:19744423-19824423 GCA_963932145.1 Acanthosepion lycidas | reverse complement strand
CTCGCCAATTACTCGACCATTAGCCGGCTATTTATACAAGCTAAATGGTCAGGAATAAAAGAACTTCTATTCTATCGCATCTTGTGGCTATTTTCACTTTCTCTCAAATATCAATTTTGATTGGCTTCTTTGTTCCTTCTTGTTAAATAGCTATGAACCTATTGTTTACATTTTTTTCCATTCATTTCATAGAATCTTTCAGAAGGACAAAGATATGAAATTGCCCGCAAACTGATTCTTTATCTTGCATTTTCTTCTTTATTTTTCTTCATACATTTTTCCAAACTATTTTCATAATTTACTTTCGTAAAGAAAAAGTATGTAAAACTTTACAGAACTTTTAAAGTTAGAAAACTGACTCGTTTTCTTTGATATTTTCAATGATATTACAATTTATCACCAGACTTAAGAAAATAGAAGATATTGGTTATGTGACTAGAGCAATAATTAGTTTTGAAAATAACACTCTTTATGCATTGTGTTGATCTCTTCCAGAGTTTACTGACAATAAGGTTCGCGATATACTCAAGCTCGATGCTAACAGTTTATTTCCCTCACTTATTGCTTGTAGAACTCCCTTTCGGCTTCTTGCTTTCCAACCTTCTTTGAACTTCAAAGATTTAAATGCAATTTCTATCGTTATCAACTGTCTCCTTATTTCCTGTTCTTTGATCTCTTGCGGTATAATAATTATTTTTTTCTTTTTCTTATATTCTTTCAGACTCAGTAACCGCTTGCGTATTAGCGTCTCCTATTGCTTGACGTGGAATTATTAAGAACACAAAGTTTACCCAATCTAGTGTGATGACCCTGTGGAAAAAAAAACATATTTTGTACCGTTAAAATTGCTCCATTAAATAGTGTTATATTTCTCCCCGTATCTGTAGTATTATTTTTTTGCAAAATAAATATATATACCCCTCACATTTTTTAATTGACATCACCCCGAGTAAGACAGTGCAGCCACTATTATGCAAAGGAGTTATAAGGCGTGTGGAGGTATTATGGATAGTAACAATAGTAATGAGCAAAAAGAGAAAAGTACAACTAGGAGAACAGTAGATAGTGATTGATATTGTATTTAAACTTTTGCAGATTAAAGTTGCTGGAAAGCATAGAGCCGGAAGGGTGTCCCACAAACGAGAAATAGAGAAAATGAACTGTTAGCATAGAACTATATACTGCATCATTGGTGAGATCTCGCCGCCCGTCTAGCAATGCGCTTAAATCCTTAAAATCTAGGTATCACAGCGAAAAGCTCATCCGAACAATTACCATGAAAATATTTATAAAAATTCACAGAGCGACAACCTTACCGCGGTTAGCAAGTGACAGAAGCCGAGCTGTCAGATAAGGACCAATAATATTTCTGATTCTTCAGTGAAATTAATCAAAGAGCTCCAGGTAAATAGCAGTGGCACCTAACCATATCTGGCAGCAATATTCTAAATATGGGCGAATGGTGGACTTTTAGATATGCAAGTTAGATTCCAGAGAGAAAAATTGTCTCATTCGATTCGACACGGTGAATTAACTTTCTTAGCATGATCTAGCAATGGATTCGCTTTAAGGCGGAAACATGACCACGCATGTACACTGGAACCTCCCCCCAAGAGGCGGTGTAATGGTTAGCAAGCTTGTCTCGCTAGAAGAATTACAACTGAGTCGTGAGTTCGATCCTCACTGTGTGCCCGATAATTTCGCCCTTGTGCCAAATCTAAGCTATGCTTGGAAAATCACTATACACTGGCGCGTCCAGAATTGTATACTGCTGGTTTGGTTTATTTTGTTTAAATGTCAATGAAAAGTATTTTCTTTTCTTTTTTCGATATTTTATAGTATTCTTTTATTTCAAGTCCCGGATTAAATATAATTTATCCGATGTCTGAGTACTTTCGGTTTACATGCGGTATAATATTTGTCTTGTGTCAGTTTCAACTACTTTCAGCTGTCGCGTCTTCAAATTCCATTATTTAAGTCTCGTCTTTTCACGCATCAGTTATTGTGACTTTTTAATTTTTTTTTAAGTATATGTGATACGTTTATATTTGCCCCTAATATTTCTTTTTAATCATTTCATGGCGAGCTAGTCGGGAATGCCACTAGTACGAGGGGATTACAGAGAGTGAAAGTGAAAGTGAAAGAGAAGACTGAATATAGGGAGGATTGAGGAAAGGACAAAAGATGAAATGGATTCAAGAAGACAGAATATGGCTATTCGTGCGGCATTTAATTTTTTAAAGATTGTATTTATGTTAGAAAAATCAAAAGAGAGAACGCTAGTTGCCAATAAGAAGAGGGACAAAACCCGGATAAGATTGTTCTTATGAAGATCTTAATAACCTTCAGTGGTTTTCATATCGATAAGGATATTGAAGCGATAAATGAAATGTATAAGATTTCAGATCTAGGGAGATCAATTTCAATAACACTGCCGAAGTAGGCTTCCTTTCGATGAAGATAATTTTCATCAAAGTGTCACCTTGATGAAGTACAAAGAATAATTACTCATTCATATTCATATAAATAAAACTCTGAAGAAAATCCTATTAGATGTGAGGGAAGAACAATATTGTTTGGTATAAATCAATTGAACTTGTAATGTTATATTCATGGTCAGAATTCTATCAAAATGAATAATGAAATGAACATTTGCTTTATAAACTAAACAAAGATATTTTAGAAAAGCATGATCTACACAGGATGTAAATGATTCCCTAATTGATTGACTGTTATGGCCTATTACGACATTTTAAATAAAAAAAATCATTTGGTTATGTTTGGTTTGTTTTAATGCATATCAAATTCAATGGGTTATTTAATGCCGACAACATATTTATCTTTGGTAATATTTTTATCTATCTATCTATCTATCTATCTATCTATCTATCTATCTATCTATCTATCTATCTATCTATTTCAGTATATATTGGTTTGGTTTGTTTTGTTTTGTTTTACGGCATATCAACCTCAATAGATTATTTAATGCCGACCCAATTTTTATTGCTGGTAATATTTTTTATCTATCTATCTATCTATCTATCTATCTATCTATCTATCTATCTATCTATCTATCTATCTATCTCAGTATATATTGGTTTGTTTTGGTTTGTTTTACCGCATATCAACCTCGATGGGTTATTTAAAGCCGACGCAATTTTTAATGCTGGTAATATGTTTTTTTCCCAAAAATCTATTTCTGGGGATATTTTTCCTTGAAGGAATCTAGCGGGTCATGTTTTTTTTCAAAGAATGTATAAATTTGTATTTCTGGTATTTTTTAAAAAATATTGCTGATAATAATTTTCCTTCAAAAATTATTGCTGGTAATAATTTTTTTATTACAGACTATTTCTGATATTAAAACCTATTTCTACACAAGATTGGGTGTTAACTATTTGCCCATAGCTGGGACCATAACAGGTGGTACTACCCCGGTTCAGGGTGAAACGGCGAACACCAGCAATTAAGAGGTGGTTCCACGCTTCTCAAATCCTTCTGATCAGAGGCCTTGCTGACTGACGTAGTTTATCGTCTTGCCCAGAACACGGATGTAGTTTATCGTCCTGCACAGGACAGAAATCATTTGGGATTTTGACAATAATTCTTTCTTTTTCATTATCAACATCTTAGAATACTGATATTTATCCCACAGCTAGATTGAAAAAAACTAACAGAATATAAGAATAATTTCAATATCTTTTGAGACCAGACGGCTTTTATATGAATAAAATTAAATTAAATGTTAACGCTAAGATAGAATGGGGAATTCGTTATGGGGGTAGTTTGTCATTAGATTAATTTCATATGTATGAATCTAAGATTATTGCATATCTCTTATATTCAAAGAACCATACAATGCATATGTAATACCACAGTAAGGTTCCTGATAATCATGGTGGGGCGGTTTTAAACAAATCTTGAGGAAGAGGCTTGGCGAATTTTACACTTACGCGACGCAGTTTTATTTGAATATTTGAGATAATATGGATTTAGTGATGCAAGTTTTGCTAATTAATCCGTACCTGTCAAAAAATTATGAGCAGTAAATAAATAAAACGAACCTGGAATTCGAACTCGACTCTCCGATTAAATATTATCAATTTCAACATACGGACATTCAAGCATACAGCAGCTGATATTCCCAAGCGGTTACTCATCTAAGTAATGAACAGGCTAGACGTTGCTTAACTTACCGGATCGTACAGAAACAGCTGTTTCAACGTGATATGACCATAGGCCGTATGATACTGTAGCGCCAGCCCATATGGTTCGAAGAAGGATACACTTCCTCAAGACCTACAGTTCACTCGCTCAAATCCATTTTATCCATTGTTGTGAAAAAAGCGGATCCAAACAGGTGGCAGTTTCGAAATTTTGGAACAGGTATTTTGACATGAATGACTTCCATATGAAAGACTTGAACTGACGAGGTAATGTAAAAACATGACTCTATTTGCCACCGCAGACAGAGTCATGTTCTTAGATAACCTCGTCAGTTCCAGAGCGAAAGCCCCTCTAGTGCACTCGTTGGTTTCAGTACGATCTGAGGGTCTTGGCAATGATCATAGTGCTTTGAACATAGTGAACTGGTGCTACAGAATCTGAAACAAGGACTTTACCAAATAAGAAGACCACCACTAGAGGACCACCAACAGCAGCAACAACTAAAATGGATAGCTCTTGTTACTCGAAAAGAAAATAATGGCATAATTACTATATTAACATTCCATATCACATCAAATAGAACATTCTGTAGAAAAACCCCATCAATATTAGAAAGAGTAATAAAAGCTACTTGACTTGAGAAACCTGCATTTTAAGAGAAAGATCTCACTGGCAGTTCGTCCACGAGTGTCAAGTATTTCCTTGTAGGGAAACAGATAGGATGATCATTATCATGACCATTCTCTGTTCAATTTCCTTTTCTCATATATTAAATATGCTATAAGGGATCCCTACCCCGAGTTATTTGTAGTGTTTCGTATTTACTAATTCCACATACTAAATTACTTGTGATGAGCTAAGAGTATGTGCAATCACTGCTTTCGTTCCAATTCTACATCAATGTTTCTGTTTTGGATAGCTCTAGACCTATTTCATTGAAAACTGGGCTGAGGATATTTATTTTCCTTACTCAATATTGAGATCCAAGATGACCAATATCTTCCCCACTGGGTGATGTTTCCCGGTACATTGACCACTGAACCCACTTTGATTTTCCAATGCATGGCATTCGCACGTGTCTTCCAGAAAACTTCACCAATGATGCATATCATCTTTCTTTTTGGTTGTTCTAACGCAGTGCAAGTCTGACTTGAGCACGACCTTATACTGATTGAGCCTACCCTCTGGACTACGAAAAATAAAAATGAAAACTCATACATTATTTACATTATTCGGACTATTGTCCTTATCTTTGTCGCCATATTTATTACAAAGTTTCGGACGTTGTACGCTCCGGGCTTGGAATTTCGAACTGAACCCTTTATTTCGCTCACTGGGGTAGACTGTTCTAGTTCCACGTGCCATGTTTAATGGATGTCAGTTATCAGTTATCTCCTTTTAATTTTCCCAGAAACGTTGTAATAAATATGGCGAAAAAGACGAGGACAATAGTCCGAATAATGTAAATAATGTACACAATACCGCATCTCAGAAATATAGATAGATACTGAAAACTCATAATCATGTTTAGGTCTTCCACCGATAAGGTATGTACAAACCTTTCTTTTGGTTGTTTCGATGCGACTCAAAGCTAACTTGAGCGCGGTCATTTTAACTTACACTAAATTCTGGATCAAATAAAAGAAAACGTACATCCCCAAACCATGTTTAAACCTTTATTTGGTTGTTCCAACTCTGCGCAAGACTTGAACTCGACAATTAATGCAATGCTCTTACTTACTTAACATAACTCCGAAACCAAAATTGTAACACCATTTAGGTTGCTAGAAAGAAAGAAAAAAAAAGAGAGAAAAAGGCGAGAATTAAATTTAGGTGATAAGAAGCCATCAAGAAAATACACTGAACGATGTTATTTTTTTTTTCTAAAAAAGAAAAGTGCTAATGGGTTTTATTCTCATTAGCGAGGAGAGTAAGGTCGCTGATGTGTCGGATTTAATTTAATTTATGATGGCGCACCGAATGGTGAAAATTTCAGGTGACCTACAGGGCAGAATTCTAAAGAGATAAAAATTAATTGGGTCGCAGAAAAATATCCGTTGGATCAACCGCAGAATTACAAAAACAAAAGACTGAGCCATTGGCTATCTACGAAGATCTTTGAAAAAGGCATCTGTTTTGTGCCAGGAGCTGGCTATGATAAGAAAATTATTTTATCGAAACGAATAATTGGCTCTAGCGTCCAGATCGCCAGATGACCACCCACTTGATGCTGGCGAAAATCTGATTGACGAATTCCAGGTGATTCGGTTAAGATAAAAGTCTAGGGTGTGAGGTCTCCTCGAAGAAAAGAAAGAAAAGAAAAAAAGGAAGATAATTTTTTTTTTCTTTGAGCAAGATTTTTAAAAACCGAGGGTAGTCTGGCCACACCCACACTGCTGGGCGCCCATTGTCTGAATGCTGGCGTGAGCGTTAGGCGAAAGTAATCATGTGAAGTAGGAGGGAGGCCTGTTGACACCCCTGAAGGGATCGGTATGAGATGCCACTGTGAGAGAAAGGGGAAACCTGTTGACACCCTCTGAGGCTATGGTGAGATATCAGTGTGAACAGAAGTTGGTGGGAAGACGAAAGACTTCCAAAAATGGAAAATAATAAATTTTCCTGAACGAAAACAAACAAGTGGATTGTGGATTTAGAGTTATCAAAGAACCTCAAACCCCGACAAGCCCACCCCGGTTTTGGTCGGCGTCCATATAAGCATAGTCGCAACGAGTGGACGGCAGTGCAGTTCGCAGTTGGAGTTGGCAATTGGCAGAGACAGTTACAGAGTTAATAGCCTCGCAGAAAGCTGACAATGATTCCACGCAATTCTAGACCTCAACTTCTAACCAAGAACAATTTATTTTTGAAGAACGACTTAGACTCACACCACCAAAACAAGTTTTACGAATATCGCCTGAATATACACCAAAACCAGTTTCTTAAAAGAACAAATTAAGATGTTAAGACTCGCCTAACAAACACAAAGTGTCACGAATCCATATAAGCGGGTTGGTAGAAAGACGCAGTCCTGTATTCAGAAACCAGATATAAAATATTGTTATCCTTTTTTTAACAACTTTGAACTTTTCGAGTTATTACTTTATTTTCTTTTGCATATACTTGTGTGGTATTACCCTTGTTCGAACTCGACTTCCATTACGGCCCGGCGACTGATTGATTTCGTCTACCTAAGATCAAATCACAACTTGGGTAGGTTAGACTAAAGGTCAAAACAGTTACTTCTGTAACCAGACGTTGGAGGCCAGCTCGGAACGACAAGGCTGATACCGAATCTAACCAGATTCCCATCCGAATCAGCAAAAGGTTAGAACGTCACATTTGGTGTCGCGACCAATACCAAGCCAGTTGGTCGTCACAGGACAGGATAGCACGACGGACGCGGCCAGGGAGACGTCACATTTGGCGCAGCGACACCGGGGAACGTCACAAAAAGCAAACGCACACACCAAAGGAACTTTAAGAACTTAATTCACTACAGTTAACTAAAAAAAGGGACAACAGTCAGCATAAGAAACTCAAAATTTTGACTGAAACATAAAAAAAAAAATATATATTCTTAGTTTGTTCTTCTTAACGGTTTATATGCAAACACGCATCCACAAAAATACACCCGAACACGCAACATTTTACCACCTCCGATTAAAAAGCCGTCCTAAATAAATCAATTTATGTAAGAGATTATGTACGAATAATTTCTAAATCATAGAATAACTGAAATTGCAGCAGCCGAAACCTTACGATTAATACACTGTTTGATGTAATAACCATCTAGAATGAATTAATATATAATATTAAGTATAAAACGTTTGTGAATTCGGATGCAAAGAGGCCGGAAGTTACAGCACTGTAAATATCTTAATAAAAATAGCAACTATAGCAACCGGCCTGAATGAATCAATGTAAATTAGTAATAGGTGATCGAATGTTGAGGTAGAAAGAAGAACGGAAAATAGATCAGTTCTAACTTCGTGATGATATGGAAGCAGACCTGAACAAATCTTCGCATAAGTTAAACAAAACTTCTTTGAAATACGGACGACAAAATGGTCAGAAGTGAAAAAGCTTAGAGTAATAATGACAAAAGTGATGTAGAAAACGGCCTGAATAAAAACGATATATATAGGCAACAGACGAGAACAAATGTTTGAATGAATTAATGCGTCATCTATATGTAAAATTTTGCAACCTCTGTCTGTTTGTTGACTAACTCCTCTTAAGGTTTTGGAGATAGACCTTCATAACCATGTATATTCTGAAAGTAATTACCCTGGGTACTTTGATGAGTAAATTTCATTTTGATCAAAGTGAATTCCTGGATGGCATAAAACCCTGACTTGTATTTTTCCCTGTGATTTAAATTAAATTTAAATTTGAACAATGTAATGAATCCTCTCCCAGATATAGAAGGAGAAAGACAAGGTGGAGGACACATCGGCAGTATCATTTTGATTAAGGTGTGTCCCAGCAAGGAACAAAACCCCCACTGAAAATGTTTCCCTTTGATTTTAATTCAATTTAAATTTAAAAGTCAATGATTCCTATCCAAAATATAGAAGGAGAAAGCCAGAAGATGGAGGTCACATCGGCAAGATCAAAATGAGACAATATGGTTGTTAAATTGAGGAAATAAATTACCAATCAGTGGTTATTGCCTTACGATACATATTTTCGTGTCAATTCAACTGTCATATCAATATTGATATTTGATCATCAATTCATTCAATCAAGTATTGCATCTATTACATATCAAAGGGGTCAAATCAAGTTTTTTTGCAGCCCCCTACTGAATTATTTCGCTTTGATTTAAATTAAAATTAAATTTGAGCACAGATATGACTCCTATCTAAAATTTAGAAAGAGAAATCCAGAAGATGGAGGTCACATTGGCAAGATCCTTGAGTAATATTGCAATTCGTCATTTTTCTTCATAAATTATTCGATGATTTACAATCAGTCATCATTTTCTTTAAAAAAAAGAATACATGTAACACACAGCAAGGCGCGAGTAATTCGTCTTAGTATATATTACTTCAAAATTCATGCGAGAAAATGCTGGAAGTCATAGGGCTAGAATCGATACCCAAAAGATAAAGATACCGATCTGAGCATAATTTAAAAATACAGCTACACTTCTCAGAAGGTCAAACTTAACCGGAAGTGACTGCTTTCAAAATTATATGATAACACCGAGAAATGAAAACACATTGTTAAGTATGTATCAATATGTTATAATTATTGTCGTTAAATATTGTGAATTCCTCTTGCGTCAATATTTCATGAAATATGGCTAAATGTCTAGTCAGAGAGACTCACCTTACTAATGTCGTTTGTAAGGTGGCATTGTTTGGAGAAGACGTATTTGGTTTTAACTACTACGTCCCTATAAGCCGTGAACTTTGAGTGAGTTTTTTTTCTTATTCTCATTTTCTCCTTAAGAGAGGCTAACAGGTACCCTCCAGTTGTCGTAGATTTTTTCTGACAGCTGTCATTTTCAATGACCCGCTTCCAAGGATGACTTGGCTCATTCAACGCTTTGTTTTTATTTTCTTTTGGTCTCAACAGTCTTGGAAATTACTGTCAAACGCAGAGCGTCCAACAAAGCGGACATTTTCAAAACTAAATTCCTGTTTTCTTTTTTCTTTTCTTTGTTCTTTTTCTGTCGGTCCTCCTTCTAAACTCACTCCATTTCATAGATCAATATATATATATATATATATATTATCATGTACTTTTAGTCTTCTAGTATGAGCTCAAAGACAAATACAGAAGTGCTTACTCATCTCTCACAAGAAAAATATTTACAGTAGCGAGAAATGACCAGGACTAGATTGTTAAGGATATGTCATACCAAATTGTATAAACGGGCTTATTTCCAATTAGCCTTTCTATCAGCGTTTTTCGGAACTTCTTGGCAAAATAAACTTCCTAAACTTAGGTCTCTGGGCGGGACTCAGAAAGTAAAATAATAATAATAATAATAATAATAATAATAATAATAATAATATAATAATAATAATAATAATAATAATAATAATAATAATAATAATTCATATGACAGTCCCTGCTGACTGCAATGTGTCTTTGAAGATATTCAAAAAAAAGCTGTCATATACAAGGGCATTGAAATATAAATCTAAAAAATGTGGCACACGGGAACATCAACAATCTCTGTTTGGAGTCGCCAAAATTTGCTTAAGGATGAAATGGAACTAATGTTTTTATTTTAACTACAAAATTAAATTCGAAGCTTTTAGCTTCCATTTTTGAAACATGCTTAGAACTGTGTAGCGAAGAAAAACATATTTTAAATCAATTAATTTATAATATTAATGCTCTGTAAATTTACATTGAGGACTATTTATATATATATATATATATATATATATATATATATATATATATATATATATATATATATATGTGTGTGTGTGTGTGTGTGTGTGTGTGTGCGCGCGCTCGATCAAAATTGTATTGCTTGGGTCTAGAATATGCTAAAATAACATCGTTTGAGTCTTCCTGTTTGAGCCATGAAATTTCAGTATCAATGTCAATATTTTTCTTGTCACATGGTCATGATTATTTTTGATTTGGGCTATAAATTCTGTTCAATAATTTCCCTTTTCAGTCGGTATTACCCTGACAGTCCGTTTAAGTGAGACCTAGATAGGTTTGCCTGGCTCCTTGCAATTATCTTCGGTTTTGCTCCACTCAGTGTATTGAGCACTTTAAGCAGTTGTCTTTTTACTCGGTTTGGTTTTTTTTTTGTTTGGACTTGGAGCTTGAGCTCTCGACTATTGTTTTCGCCTTGGTTTAATATTCTTGGGTCTCTGCTTTTTGTTTCCCATTTTTCATCGGGTACCGATTTGATCTACTGCAAATTGAGCTATCCGAGGATTTTCCAAGAGCGTACCATAGTTTATATTAGGTTGGTGCAAAAATAATCTCCTCATTTTTCTTTTGAAATTGAACGTCAAAAAACATTATTTTTGCACCAATCTAATATATCTATATTTATATCAATATATATATATGTGTGTGTGTGTGTGTGCGCGCGTGTGTATGCGTATATGTGTGTTCATGCTTAGTGAGAAAGAGACTTTGAACGCGTATAGGCAATTAATAGATTTATAAACGTACATATTTACATTTTATCCTTGATAATTTGTAGAAGGAAAATTCAGATATTTTCCCGATTAGAAACTAATGTGTATTGTCAGATGGCCCAATTATTCGGTTATGTCGAAATGGCACAGCCATCATATTTGCTCAATTACTTATAACTTCAGTTTCAACAATCTTTCAAGGATCGAAAAAAAAAAAAGATTTACAGTTACTATTTGGTCGGATATCTCCAAGGCGTCCGTCCTAACCCAATGTGATACATCTGTCAAGTTTAATGGACGACAATTTTTCGAGTTGGAAGACATCTTAGATCGCCAGTAACATTCGTGAAATGTTCTTAGCGTTGGAGATAATATAAAAAAATGTTTAGCGACATTAACAGCGTAGATGGCTCGCATTTCCACTGAGACACACGTAAAATATTAGGCATGTTTGTGCGGATTTGATTGAATGGTCCTGTAGTAAGGATATACATCGAGAGGATCAGCTTCAGCACGGTGAATTTACTGAAGGAAAAATAACCATGAAGAACTTAAATTTAAGGTATAAAGATTGTATCAAGAACACACAGCAGTCGGCTGGCATCGCGTAGGATAACTGGAAAAATCTTGCACTGTATCATTCGTCTTATTTCAAAAAGAATGTTAGGAAGGGTCTTGATGTTATATTCCTTGAGAATTTTGAAACAGAAGTTGATCAGATTATTAATGAATATAGTCGAGCCTGTCTAAGTAAGGTGTGTCTAAAGAAATACCAATGATGACACACGGAGAGAGAGGTCAAAATGCTCGCCGACGTTTCAAAAGGACCTCAAGTCCGTTGTTAACTGGTGCCAAAGATGGCTTGTTCATTTTAACGCCTCCAAAACTAAACTGCTTCCCATTAATCACCTGGGAGACCCCTCTCCGCTTTCCATCACCATGAATGATGCTAACCTCCAGGAAAGTTATATATATTTAGGCAGCAAACCCTTTTTTATACATATTCTAGCAATAGAGCACGGCGTTGCCCGAGGATGTAACAGTAAGAGCTAGATCAAGTATCGACCATCATAAAGACCGAAAAATAAAATGGACAAAGATTATTGTTTAAGGTAGACGGACACGCATGTCTTAATTAGTAATTTTTTTTGTTTTGTTTTGTTTTGTTTTTTTACGAATTGGTCAAACTCAAACAAAAACATTGTTTTCAATCGTTATGAGTCTTCCGATTGAAGAGAATTTTATTATAAACAATAGTCTTGTAAATGGAATTTTTAAAGCATTCTGGATGTAAAAATAAAGCAAAAAGTGTGCAAGACAATAAGAAACACTACCTGCCAAAAAAAAAGTGAAGTTTTATTGAAATCGGTTGAAAAATGTAGGAAATCCGATCCCATATATAAACGAACACACACACAAACAACATGGGTTTTATAATAAGTATAACTCGATATGAGTTGTCCCCCTTTCATTCTCGTGATGCCTCTTAATCGTGTATTCAAATTGATTTCGTTCAAAAACAATTGGGTTTTTTCCAATTTTTGGCGCTATCAGAACCACCGCAAGGAAATTTTACGTAGTCCTGTGAAGTTTTGTTGAAATCGGTTGAAAAATGTAGGAAACCCAATCCAATATATAAACGTACAGACACGCACACGCACACACACACACAAAACCTAGGTTTTATAATAAGCAGGATTTCGTTAAAAACTACTGACATCATTTACATTATTCGGACTATTGTCCTCATCTTTGTCGGCATATTTATAACAGTCTGAATAATGTAAATAATGTACATCATACCTCATCTTAGAAATATAGACAGATATTACCTGGCATCATAATATAATTAAGGTTTTTATTTAATTTTTGTTGTTTACGTTTTGTTTTCTCTTCTGGTCACAAAGTGTTTAAAAAAGTTCTGCATGCCCAAGTGTTTTCTGCTACAGTTTTAGACATTATCAAAAAGTATGGATTATGTTTTTTTTATGTATCTACAGCCATAGGTATTTTTTTTTTTTTTGGTTTTGTATTTTTAAACTGACTCAGAACTTTGTGGACATGTCCGTTGTTAATGTTACTGAATGATGATTTTTACTTTGTAATTAATAAGGCTAGCATTATTTTTGATCTAATTTACATGTGGATGCATAAACTTCTCGTATGATGGAGTGTGGTACGTTTTGTTTTTGGGTATTTAAATGAGCTCTAATGGAACTATGGTCGGGTAAGTGTAATGTAAGTTAACCGGATAAGAATATAGAAGTGTTACCGATGTAATTCTTTATATATATATATATATATATATATATATATATATATATATATATATATATATATATATATGTAGATACACACTCAAATATATATAGATAGATACACTCACCTCTATATACATATATAGGCATATAAACACAAATATTTATACACACACCCGTTCATATATATATATATATATATATATATATATATATATATATATAATGTTAACATTAAATATAGAGACATTTGCACTAGCCAGAGGAAAAAAAAACAGGAAAAGAAAAATCATTTGGTATACCCCTCCGTTCAACCAAATGGTTAGTATTAAACTAGGACAGAAATTCTTAGCTTTAATTGATAAACACATCCCCACTTTAGGCTTAGTAATATATTTGATAAGAACACCCTAAAATTGAGTTACAGCTGCACTGAAAATCTAGAAAGTATAATAAAAAAAACACAATAATAAAATCCTGAACAAACCCCCATGCCTGAATAGTATTAAGAAAAATCCTACACTTAAATCAGACAATAACAGTGAAAAATTGTGTGATTGTAGGAACCCAGAAGACTGTCCATTAGAAAATAAATGCTGCATCAAATCTCTGGTATACCAATGTACTATCTCATCCACTGAATCCTAATACTAATATGATATACATTGGGTCCACGAAGAATGAATTTAAAGCCAGATGGAGGCAGCATAAGTGCTCTTTAAACAATATAAATAAAAGAAATCAGACTTCTCTATCTAAATATTTTTGGCATTTGAAGGAAATAAACAGGACACCTTAAGTAAAATGGAAAATTATAAATAGGACTAGAACTTGTAAACCTTGGGATGACCCATGCCCTTTGTGCCTCCATGAGAAACTGCACATTATTAAGTTTCTAAATAATAAAAATCTATTAAACAATAGACATGAGTTAACGGTTTTTTGCCGACATCATCAGATTTATGCACTGAATAATTAGCTAAAAACAAGCATACAATAAAATAACTTTTATAATCTATAGCCCAAATAAATAGTTTAAATACCCTACAAAAAAGATACCCCTTTATGAAGTCGTCAAAAACAAATGTTACGGCAGTTTTTATATATACAAAACCCTTTCATAAAGAAATAAAATAAAAAAATAAATAAATCTCCATAGACACGTAAACCAGACTAGGCGAAAACATCTTCAGTTTTAAATTTAGACACCCCTACCTTACCCTGACTTGACATCTATGAAAGTAACTCTATACTGATACAAATTATTAACACTCAACACCCCTAACAATTTTAAACAATTCGCTCTGGCTGTTACCATGGAAATTTTGATTTCAATTGTGAATATACTATTAAAACACGTAAATTTCAGAAATAAGTTATTCCAAAAAAATTTCGCTTGAAGATGGAACAGAGCCTACTTTAATTCAATTTAATTCAAATAATTATATTGAAGTTTTCGGCTCTTGTTTTGAAACATGAGACCTCTCATGTAGCGTGTTGGAATCATATTTTTAAATAAATAATTATATTTATGCTCTACTTTTGTATCGAGCACTATTTTTTAAAAATAATAACAAAAATACTAAAGAACTTTGGATTATTTACCTAACCAGTTCTTTCCTATTTTCTATATTTTTTCACGCACACACACACACACACACACACACACGCACACACACACACATATATATATATATATATATATATATATATATATACTAACAAATACATATATACAGAAAAAATTGCATATATAAACATGTACATATAGTTATACGTACACATATATATATATACCTGCACATTCACACACACACACACACATATATATATATATATATATATATATATATATATATATATATATATATATATATATATATGTATGTATGTATGTATGTATACATACACAGTAGTGAGCTTAATGATCAGAACAATGTTAAGAAAAAGTGTAAATGTGAAATAACAAATCAGAAATTCTGCGTAAATATGACACCTTTTTTTTTCCCGAACAAGATTTTTCAGAAATGACAACAGTGTGATGATCCATATATTTCCATGAGGGCACTGGGCTTAAATTTGAATCAAGATTTTTCCGTCTCCTAATCTGGTTACCACCCAAGGAAAAAGAATTTAGTCAGTCCTGCTATCTAACACCTAAGTGGACGAAGGACAATTCATGATTTTTCAAAGCAATTAATGCGAAGTTAATGGAAGAGATTCTACCGGAATTTGTATATCTGTCAGCGATTTAAATCGGCGTGCCCGTAAATTTTACAGTACAATAATAGATAGATAGATAGATAGATAGATAGATAGATAATGAATCGAATGAAATAAATATAAATAGACTGAAATATATAGATATCAATAATCTGAGGCAGACAGACAGACAAATAAATAAATAAATAGATAGATAGATAGATAGATAGATAGAAAGATAGCGATATGAACACACTGAGATAGATAGATAGATAGATAGATAGATAGATAGATAGCGATATGAACACACTGAGGTAGATAGATAGATAGATAGATAGATAGATAGATAGATAGGGATAGACAGATCGATACATAGATCGATCCATCCATCGATTGATAGATAAATAGAAAGTAAAAATGATAGATAGATAGAATGATAGCGATATAAACACTCTGAAATAGATAGATAGATAGATAGATAGATAGATAGATAGATAGATAGATAGATAGATAGCGATATGAACACACTGAGGTAGATAGATAGATAGATAGATAGATAGATAGATAGATAGATAGATAGATATGAAAAAATGAAATAGATGGATATGAATAGTCTGAAATAAATACATAGATATTAATAAACTGAGATAGATAGAGAGAGAGATAGATAGATAGATAGATAGATAGGGATAGACAGATCGATACATAGATCGATCCATCCATCGATTGATAGATAAATAGAAAGTAAAAATGATAGATAGATAGATAGAATGATAGATAGATAAACGCATATATTTATACAGATATTTATGATTTTTTTTAGATTTGAACATTGGAATCATCTGAATAAGATCAAAATAAATGTAGACATATAGATATTCTAGGTATATACCATGATTTATATAAAACTGAATTTATATATTTCCTGCCTATCTATCTATCTATCTATCTATCTCAATATTCATATATATATATATATATATATTCATATCTATCTATTTCAATAATCTTATCTATCTCTCTATCTCTCTATCTATCTCAATATTCATATATATAT
Source organism: Acanthosepion lycidas (assembly GCA_963932145.1). Taxonomy (NCBI): domain Eukaryota; kingdom Metazoa; phylum Mollusca; class Cephalopoda; order Sepiida; family Sepiidae; genus Acanthosepion; species Acanthosepion lycidas. The sequence continues at coordinate 19,807,615 of OZ010595.1, read as the reverse complement.
ATATATATATATATATATATATATATATATATATATATATATATATATATATATATACATACTTCAATAATCATATCTATCTCCCTCTCTATCTATCGATATATATATATATATATATATATATATATATATATATATATATATATATATATATATATATATATATATATGTTTAGATACAAGTCTGTACGTTAGAGTTTTTAGGTATATATTATGATACCATATTTGACGAAAATAAATATATTCTAATTTACATATATATATATATATATATACATATATATATATATATATATGCACAATCGTCAGTATTTTTGAGAAAGTCTTTATAAACAAGCCAATCATTTATCGACTTCAACATCGGAAATAGTTCGCGCGCCAAATTTAGTATAAAGACCACATAATATTTGATTAGAACTCAAAGTCAATTAGCTTTTGCCAGTGAGGAAGTTGTGGCCGGGTAGGTTTAGTCATTAAAGAAATAGCCCCCAATCAGCCGACACCCTCTTCAAAACCCACTCTCTTCGGCACCAGGTATTGAAATCATACGGGAACATGTCAGCTGCTATCATTAGTATCATATTCCAAAGTTAACTTTGACGGTGCCACGTGACTTATGAAATGTATAACGAGGCGTTATTTTAACCCGTGGCTTTTTCTGACTTTTTAAAGAGTTATTGATATCGACAGGTGTTAGGGTTGGGTTTGAAAGATTGTGCTAATTTAAAGCGAGTTTCTCATCGATAAATGAGACGTGAGTGTTGGAGAAGAGTGGGAAAGCAGAGCAATGAATGATGAAAGAAATACGCAGTGGAAGGAGGTTATACCCATTAAAATGTTTCAAGAAACATCGTAAATTACGTATCTATAAACTTAATATAAACAAGGCGATATTTAGGCATACATATGGACATCTATACATATATCTATTCAGGTGTAACTATTTACGCCTATCTATCTATCTATCTATCTATCTATCTATCTATCTATCTATCTATCTCAATCTGTTCACATCTCTATATCTATCGATCGGAATCTGTTCCCATCTATCTATCTATCTATCTATCTATCTATCTATCTATCTATCTATCTATGACTCTTGTCATGTGTCAGTTTCTTGATCTATCTATCTATCTATCTATCTATCTATCTGTTCACATCTATCTATCTGTTCACATCTATCTGTCTATCGATCTTAATCTGTTCATATCTATCTATCTATCTGAGTATTTTTATACTTTTCATGTATCTATCTATCTTTTTTATAGTTATGTTCACGCCATACAGGACCCAAGTGCCTCTCCTGATGGAGTGTTACTGAAGGCGCTTGTGTGAGCGGTAATGATAAACCGTGTATATTTCTGTGGATTATACACATTAAATGTTTCAAGAAGTATCATAAATTTCTTATCTTCTAGCATAAGTTAAACACCGCTAATTATTGGTATATAGATATACACATGTAGATATATATATTGATGTGTGATTGATTACACATTTACATATATGTACTGCGGTTAACAGTAAATTTGTCCAATCAATTTTCCATGGGATAATAGTCCAACCCACAAAACGTTTAATATCTATAAAACCATTAAACTAATTTAGTTCCTTTTTGCCATGTTTTCAGATGAGACTTTTAACCATCTTGACACCAATTTTATCAAGAATCACTGAGCGGCATTTTGAATCATTCGACTAGAAAGAGAACAGGTTAAAATCATTTGTGTGTCAGCACCGGTATGTCTTCCTGACTGAGCAAAGATGGAACAAAAATGATTATTAAGGCCTTCAGTAATGGTACCAACATTCATACTTTGGCTTCCATCTTAAAAGACCACTCAGGAACCATGGAGTGAACTGTGAATAAGGTTAAAAAATAGGACAGGAGAGAGGAAAAGTGGATGAGGAGGTCACAAAAAGAAAAAGCCTTATCGTTTCAACATATAACGGGGAATAAATTATTAAAAAAATAGCTAAGAGAGGAGAAGAAAAATGGATTAGTATGTTACAACAACAAGATGGATCGCCATTTCAACTTAGAGGTAAATGCATTTTTATTTTTCAAAGTAGAGTCCAATAGTGTTATGAAAATATCAGCAAATTCCACTAAAATATCTTTAATCATTTCTAAGATGCAAGGGTTTAATGCTTAATATACATTTGGACAATTTTGCTGTTACATTCGGTATCTATATATCTATCCGTCTATATATCTGTCTGTCTTTCGTAGTCTTTTTCTGTTTTTCTACTTTTTATCTATCTTTTTTCACTAATGTTCACCACATAAAAGGCCCAAGGGTCAATCAAGGTAGAGGTATACTAAAGGCGGTAGTTGTGTCAGCGATAAGATTATGGTATGCACATTCTGCAGACACGGGGAATGATAACGGTGAACCCATGGCTTGAAAATGTTAAGATAGTTGCGGTCAGAAAACACACTTCTAGGATTCTCTCCGTGTAGAACTTCTTCCTTACTTATGGAATACAAAGCGAATGGCGACAGTTCGCCTCAATATATGCAGTTTGGCGGGAGATTTCGAAGTGTCGGAACCAAAGAATGTATAGTTTGTTCGAAAATTTTACATGTGAATTGCTGCAAAGTAGAGAGAAACTAGTAAAGTTTCGTCTGTGAGTAAGGGTTTGTAAATTGGAAAAAAATCATCACTGTCAAGACGCTTCTGAAGTCTGTCAAGGCTGGAAGATTAAAAACTTGATATCAGCAGTCGAAACATAGCAAGAATATTCCATTTTAGGATGATTCAGTTAATTGCTTGAGTTTCAGGGAACCGAATACTGTCTTAGCTTTTTTATCGATATATCTTTCATGCGAGTTGAACGTAACTCCTTGAAGACTTTCACAGATTGCTTCATATGTAATGCCCGAATTTATTGCCCAATCTATACTAACTACTAATCATACGCGGCAAAAACCGATTCCCTTACTTTCACCAAGATAAACAATGCAAAGCCGGATCAGTACATAGATGGGTGACCGTTTGTGAAATACAGGTTCTGTATGCTTGGTAGAATAACGGATTGGAAGTATTTCATTTTTTATTCTCTTTGTTCAGCGGCATATCAACTTCTCTGGGTAATTTAATGCCGAAGTATTTTGTAGGCAAGTTCATTTCATTTTATTTTTGGAGATTATACTAGCTTTAGTGATAAAAGTCTTTCTAATTAACTCATAGCTGTGGTAGGGCGAACGTCTTTGTATTCACACATTTCCAGGGTTCTCCAATTAACATTTCCAAATGATTATACATTAATTTTTAATCGGAGTGTCAAGTTCTAATTCTCCTTGCTTTCGTTATATTGACTTAGGCGCAAATACCCTTGGGAATCTATGGATCCAACTCTTGTATTAGTTATGGGATAATTAGTAAGACTTATTTCACTAAAATTGTTATTACCTACCCTCTCTAAAAATATTCTTAATATCGAAAAATATTTCCTGGGTTTTATTGAAGGTAAATTTTATTCATTTTTTTTGTAATCATAACAAATGAATAATAGATAATAATGGATTAGCTTAATTCAGATTAAGTAAAAATAAAAATAAAAAAAATAATTATTTTATTAAGCAACATATTTACCATTTTTTTCAGACATTCTGCCATCTTTCAGGCCACTTTATAAATTTGAAGATGCAATTATCTAGTATATATAACCCTAAGTGAAAAATTCCAAGCTGAACTGTAAAAATTGTTTTCTGGTAAATAAAGAAACCTCTGGTAAAGAAAGAAACCTCTGGTAAATAAAGAAACCTCTGGTAAATAAAGAAACCTCTGGTATAGTATTATTCTGATTGAATATTACATTCTTTCATGTAAGTAATTTTTTTTTTTTTTTTGCCAATTATTATCTTCAGTTGGTCTAATTGTTCAAATCAATAATTTAGTTCTCTGAAAGGAGCTTAAAGAAGAAGCTTTCCTTCTAATATCACCATATACACAGTATACACTTTGAATCAAAATCCATTTTTCAGGCAGTTAATGGTAGTTTAATTTGCTTCATGTGTCCTTGGAAATTTGTAATCAATCGGATCATATAAAATCCATAGATTTTGCCCGACGTTAGAAGCATACACAGTGTGAAAGGAAAATATGATTCTCTTCCATGGCAACTCAAGCCACATCCAAAAAATGCTGAAAAAATAAAATCATTCATTTGGTCAGTTCTTTCCAATTCCTGGCACTCACATAATTTTGCAGGAACCGATTAAACCATTTTTTAACGCAGAAAAATCTTTTGATGTTGATTCTTTTTAGAATTAAAACCAGATTCCCGAATTGGAGGAAAAGTTTTTCGCATTAAAACCTGATGAATATTACTTGAAAGGTATCGAGTAGCTGGCAGGAAGCCACTGCAGACAATGGTAATACATATAATTGATTAAAATAAATTTTACGTTATTTTTGGAAGAATCAATTTGAAACAGAGCAAAAAATGTGTGAATCATGAATGAACCTATTTTTCATCTATCTGTTTGCATTTTCGCCTGACAGACTTCTTCTATACATAGAACGCCATGGGAAAACAAAATATACAATTCTATATATCCATATATTGTGGAACTCTCTCCCCACTCCATGCTTTCCAGTCAAATGTAATCTTCAAAAATGTAAATGCAATATCAATCGCTATCTTCTCATTAGTCTTCTTTTGTATTCGCTCTTTTCGTTTAGTGGATAGCGGTTCGGATTTCGTAATTGTATAGCCGAGTTCGAATTCTAGTGGAATCCGTTACATTCACATCCTTTCTAATACCCTTAGGGAAGGTATGAGTCCTCTTCTTCTCCATACATATGGGTAAATAGCAGGATAGACTGGGTTCTATAGACTTGCAAGGCAATTGGTCTACCGCTCAAAGAAATGGCAAACTACTGCGGGAAAATCTGCATTGTCAGTCATGTACCGAAAGATATATGATCGCCTAAGCGTGTATCACTGATGGCACATAACTGACTGATATTCACTTACGTCCTAATACCCTTGGGAAAGTTATGAATCATCTTCTTCTCCCTCCATATGGGTAAACAGCAGGACAGATTGGGTTCTATAGACATGGATGTCAGCTGGTCTACTGCACAAAGAAATGGCAACCTACTGCAGGAAAATCTGCCTCGTCAGTCATGTATCGAAAGATACATGATCGCCTAAGCGCGTATAATGCATGACACATAACTAGTAATGTGTCTGTTTTCTAATTCTTCCACACCCAGAAATCCCTTCTTCTTAGTGTTATACTGCTTTGTTTAGCGCGAACTCGATTAAAAAAGAAGATATAATAAAATATATATGTGCCAAATTGTTCCAGCAGTTTGTGCCAGACTTCTAATTCAATTCTTGGTATCTTTGATTCGTTCCAAGTAAGCTTCTAGAAATTTGAAGTTCTTCCAATTAAAAGAATCTTGCAGGGATTGTGACGTGTTACTCCATAGCTACCCTATGTCAAAGGAGTAAGACTGATGTAGTTGGATATGTCAATTGAATTACCCTAATTTCTGCCGTGCCTTGAAAGAGATTTGAGGTTTCTCATTGTGCTGAAGAAAGCCAGCAGCTTTCCGATTGGCCAGTGTGTTAGATATGGTAGTAAAGACTGCTTTATAATTGCAACGCAATTAAAGCAATGAAGCCACTAAGACTCAAGAGATAACAAGGTTTCAAAGTATTTACAAAAAGCAAACACATTATTGAGGAGATAGATGAAAGAATAGGAATTAAAATGGTAGAAGATAACGTTTAACATTTTATTTCAGTTATTCAAGATCAATTCTGAAGGGAAAGCAAAAAAAAATCTGGAAGCAATTCTTTAATTGACATATTATTTTGTGTTCTACGGCTTATCAAACCATTTCAGGTTATTTAAAGCCAGAACGTATTTATGCATAGAAAAATTTCGTTTTAGACAATAATGATTTTAGTCATAGAAATCTTGGTAATTGAGGCATAGATGTGGATAGAAATGTTGGATTCATAATATTCCCAGGGCTATTTTCGCGTAAGTCAATATAACGAACTGATCTGGAATCAGAGCTTAATTCTTAAAATTACGAACCATCATATATGACAACACCGGCCCACTTCATCTTGCCTGTTTTTTCCAATCGCTCACCCATCAAGGTAATGGCCAAGTTCGATATTGCTTAACTTTGATGAACAGACACTAGCATGTTTATGCAGTAAAGAGAGTAAGAAGAAAGTAAAAAAAAACAAAAAAAAAACGTTGAAATAAATATAAGGATCTGTCTATATTTCTGAGATGAGGTATTATGTACACTATTTACATTATTCATACTATTGTCCTCATCTATTCTTGCCATATTTATCACAACCTTTCAACCGTTGTACGCTCCGGCCTTTATCAGGTGGTTGGAATGTTGAACTGAACCCTTCATTGCTGCTCGCTGGGGTAGACTGTTCTAGTAGGATAAAGGCGTTAGTTAGATTCAGTGACAGGATCCAAAGAATAGGTGTTCGGTTCCGGGTTAAGGCAGTTGAGAACTTGGAGAGGGGAATAAACAGGAGATAAATGATGACTGATATCCATTAGACATGGCACGTGGAACTAGAACAGTCTATTAGCGAGCGAAATAAAGGTTTTAGTTCGTCATTCCAAACACCTGACAAAGGCCGAATCATACGACGGTCGAAAATTTGTGATAAATGTGGCAAAAAAGATAAGGACAATAGTCCGAATAATGTAAAAACGTGTAAATATAAGGAATCGACTAAATAAAAAAAAACAAAACAAAAAAAAAAACATAAAGAGAATCAATCCACTGAATATGAGGAAAACTGAATTTCAAAACTGAATTTCAAAACTGAATTTCAAAACTGAATTCCATGAATTACACCTTAAGCATTAATATTTTACAACTTTATGCACAGTGCCATGTGTCCTCAAGAACACATAGCATAGTGGATAAAGGCGTTAGTTAGATCCAGTGACAGGACCCAAAGTATGTGTGTCCAATACCCGGTTAAGGCAGTGGAGAACTTGGAGAGGGGAATTAACAGGAGATAACTGATAATAGACATCCATTAAACACGGCACGTGGAACTAGAACACTCTACCCCAGTGAGCGAAATAAAGTGTCCCGTTCGACATTCCAGCCACCTGAAGAAGGCCGGATCGTACAACGGCCGAAACGTTGTTATAAATATGGCGACAAACATGATGACAATAGTCCGAATAACGTAAATAGTGTAAAGATAAATTTGTCGAACTTACTTCTTTGACGTCTTTAAATACTGCTGTAAACCCTTGCAAACGGTTTTAAATCGAAAATTGCGTTTAAAATATAGGAAAGAAATTTAAAGATCACGAAGAAAAAAAATAGCACTAATAAATAGCCATACAGGTTGTTAGAAATATATCGGCAAAAATAGATTTTTCATTATTCCGTGAATATAATCTGCACCTGCCCAGAACGAGAGATATTCTGGTAAATAAAAAGATTTTTTATCCTCTAATTTTTTTTTCATGTAAATATGTTGGCTTGTTAAAAATGGCTGGGATAGGAAATTTCACTCACTCACTCACTTTAACTCTCTCCGTCATGGACAAGTAGTCGGCAAAATGTCTATGTTGTGTACAGTATCAGTAAGTAATATAAACTACACGCGTTGTGCTATACCGGGTGTAACAACTAAATTACCCAATTGTTAGATTAAGGTAGGATACTTGTATCTTAAAAATGATTAGAGATCTTGCTGGAATTCTCCGAGGTTTTATAACACTATTGGACACTACTTTGAACAATAAGAATGTATTTGGCTCTAAGTTGAAATGGTGGTTCCTCTTGTTGTTATAACGTCTTGATCCATTTTCCCTCACTAATGTTACCAATATTTTAAAAACTTATTCAGTGTTCTCTCGATGGTTCTTGAATGGACTTTCAAGATGAAAGCCAGAGTATGAATATTGGTGTCATTAATGAAGGCCTGAATGAACTTTGTCGTCTCACCATGATTCAGTTGGGAAGACAATGTGTATCTGATTCAAGACGATTTCAGCCTGTTCCATTTCTTGCGGAACTCAAGGTGATTTTCACTTTTTCTTGCGACAAATGATGTCAAAATGACTAAATGTCTCATCTGAAAACCCGGAAAAGAGAAAATAAATTACTTAAATGTTTATTTTATTTTTTATTTTTTTAGATATTGAACATTTTCTGGGGTGTTCAATTATCCCATCATGATACACAATGTGGACAAATTTGCAGTTACACCCGGTATGTTACTACAAGAAAACATTTTTCGATGTGATTCGACATTCAGTAAGAAAAGGGCACTTGCAAATTACCTGTATTGTCCTGAAGACAGACGTGAAGATTAATACAGTGTCACTGCTAGTGCTGTACATTGAAGATAGTTGCCCCAAACCAATTCGAACTACATAGGATATCGTGACAATGTCACGATACACGTTACACCTGATGGGATGAATTAGTTCCTTGGTCAGAAGTGATAATTTTACTTGGCGCCGGGAAATTAGGGTGATTCGGTTCCATGGACTGTACCGAATAAATGTGGTTTGAAATAATAATAAGACTGTAGATATGACGATTTGCATTAAGTTTTACATATTTTGCTGGATATTTTAAAAATCTTGTGCAAGTTAACAAAGCCAGGCGAATTTTCTATCGATAACCATGAATTCCACAGCAGTTCCCTGGGAAATTCTTTAAAATTTTCCTGCTTTTATCAATATACACCCTTATGTAAATTAATTGAAACAAAACGAATAATTCCAGTATTATTTACTTTTCTTCGTATTTTTCCAATGAAACATGACCTAATACAAAAGTTAGTACTTCGTCTGTCCATTCCACGAAGTCGCTCCTTGCAGATTGACCACAGATTATCGATTGTATTTAAATCAGGAGAATTTCTGGGCCAGCCTATAGCAGTTTGATTTGCTGACAGGTAAGGCATTCCAGTGTGTTCCTGCAGGGTTATAATATTAGTACGCTTCCTTGGAGTAAGATCCATCGGAGACAATGTCTGTAGGACAACTAAGCGAGAGCAGAGACAGTAGTGATGAAAATCTGACGCAATTATGGCTGACGCAATATTTGCTGGATATTTTAGACATCTTGTGCGAGTTAACAAAACCACGCGAATTTTCTATCGATAACCATTAACTCCACAGCAGTTCACTGAGAAATTCCGTAAAACATTCCTGCGTTTATCAACATACACCCTCATGGAAATTAATTGAAAAAAACGATTAATTCCGTTATTATTTACTTTCCTTCGTCTTTTTCCAAATAAACATTACACAGTAAACTTCGTATGTCCATTCCACGAAGTCGCCCCTTGGCTGTAGGACAACTAAACGACAGCAGAGAGAATAGTGATGAAAATCTGATGCAATGATGGTTGATGCATATTTTTCAAGGCCAAACAAATTTCATCATACACACCGAAAACAGATTCATATTACTGCACACCACAACAAATGACCTAATCTGAGGAAAAATTAGAAATCGATTACACCCTGTCACTCCAGTTAGTCTAAAACTGATCTTATGATGAAAGAAAATAAAATAAAGCGGTTGATTCAATCATTTTGCAGAAGGGTGTATACGCGTGTGTGTACATGCGTGTGTGAAGACAGGCAAGGAAGAAAGTAGAGAGAAATTCATCTGTGTTGTTATTCTTTCAACTTTCTAAAATCATCCAGTCATTCAAGAACTTAGAAGGAAAGAATATACTGGAATAAAATTATGAGTTTCGAAGTTTTGCACCGCTAATTACAAGCCAAAACTTTATGGGGAAGATTCCAGAAATAATTTTTTTGGTCATATATTTGTTGTCATTGATTGAAAAGATTCAGGCTTAATGTTGCCAAATTCGTTATTTCTTTCTACATTTCATTTCCAATTTAGTGATTTTTTTTTTTTTTTTTTACTTGACTTGAAAATAATTTTTGCTTCCTTTTTTATTACATTTTTAATATTATTTTTTTACAAAGAATTTATTTAATTTTTCATTCATTGGCTTTTCCAAAGAAAAGCAAGCTGTTTTGAATGTGTTTACACTTTATCTCTTCCCACTCTCTCTGTTCATATATATATATATATATATATATATATATATATATATATATATATATAAGTTGAATACGTACAGTAAGAAAACACACTTACGTCATACGCCTTTTCCTATTTTTTCTTTACATTTAATGTGTAATGTCTCTGCAATAATGACCCTTGCTATGGTCCAGGTCCTTGTACGACGGTGATGGTCCAAGGTAGAACCAATAAAGAAGAACTCGAACACGGATATGGAACAACACAGATATATTACGAACAGGAATATAGGAATATATACAGAGAAGTAGAAAGTGTTAGTATGAACAATCAGGTTTAGTAGGGAGAGCAATCTAGTCTCGACCAGTATCATTATTCCAATGTCTTGTAGTAATTGTCTGAACGCGACTCTGTTTCGGACTGCCTCTGACTCGACTGACTGACTGATCCTCTCGCTCTGACTGACTGACTGTCTCCTGACGGACTTCTGACGAACTTCACTCCAGACTCACGGTATTTAGTCACCCCACCACGAGGGCATCATGTGGCACAAGGCGGGTTTAACGTGGGATCTCCGAGCCCGTAGGCTCGGCCAAAAATATGCCCTTTGAACCAATATAAACGGGTTTCATGGTCGGTTTACCTCCCCGAAAGAGATTCCGCACTTCGGCGTAGCCTCGATCGGGTTCCTCCCAGCCCAAAGGCAGAGAGTTCAACCGATCAGCCGGTCGCCCGACTTCGGATTGAACGGTATTTAGTCCTCCCCCCACGCGGGCATCATGTGGCACAAGGCCGGTTTAACGTGGGATCTCCGAGCCCGTGGGCTCGGCCAAAAATATGCCCTTTGAACCCGTATAAACGGGTTCAGGGTCGGTTTACCTCCGCGAAAGATATTCCGCCCTTTGGCGTAGCCTCGTTCGGTTTCCTTCCCGCCCCAAGTCAGGGTGTTCAACCGATCAGCTGATCATCTGGTCGCCCTACTTCGGACTGCTTCCTCTTGAGGCGCAGTATTTATTACGTATGGAATAGTCCATTATGTTATTATGGGTAAGGTCCCTTAACAATCTTCAAGCAGAATTATGGATAATAGAAATCCCAAACAACATTTCTACCGTAACTGAGGACAGGGACGCATACTCAAGGCTATGATGAGATTTAAATATAATCTTAAGGGTGACCTGAATTAATTGCACGTGGAGTGGCATCGCTGGGCATCACTATATTTAAATCGTGCTGAGTTGATGCATTTTATTATAGAGGAATACGACGCTTTTGTGGATGAATGTATATAGTTTGCTCATATTAAGCCTGATCTCCGAAGCGGCACTCACTTTGATTTGCCAAGATGTAACCTTGTATATGTGGTGTTTGTGAACGCATGTTATTTTTGAGGGCAGTTTATGTAAAACATCATAAAATCAGAAAAAAGCAACACTGAAAACCTACTTCGTCATGTGTTGTTTGCCACAAAGTTTTCAGATCCTCAACTGGACTGGGAGGGAACACGATGGTACACAGGAAAGTTGTAGGTCATGCAGATCCAATCAACCCAATCAATGATACAGGGTTTGTTTGTCATATATGCCACATCTTCTTCATTCGTTCTTTAAAAAGAACAAATGAAACAGATGTGGACCAACAGAACACATATCAGTCGCTAAGGAGTACCGGGTTTTAAGCTGATTCAGAAGGCCTAATTATTGCAGCTGAGGACCAAAGCTTCGCAACTAGATCTTATCACTTTTAAATAATCAAGGATAGAACTAACCCTAAATGCAGAATCTGTAAATGATATGATGAAACGGTCAACCAATTTATCTCATGATGTCAGGAACTAGCGAAAGATACAGGGTGTGCACTTTAAAAAAAAATTATAACATTATTTGTATTTGCGATAGAAATAATTTGTAAAAAGGATTAGAAAGAAGTAAATATATATATTTTTAAGATTTTATTGAAATTTTATTTAAGTTTCCACATATCCTCCATCATTAGCAATAAAATGGCAAAGCGATTTTGCAGTTCACGGAAAACATTTGCCAAATGATTTACAGTAATGCCTGAAATCACATTAGTTATTTAAGCTATAATTAAAACTAGGTACATTAAGCTTTATAACATTTTTTACAGATTATTTCTATCGCAAAAACAAAAACACTGTATATTGTTACGCTCGGGTTTTCGTTAGGACTTCGATAGCCGTGACGTAACGAGAAAATAAAAAAAATAAATAAGAGATTCCAAGTTTCAATATAAAAATAAAGGAAAAAACAGTGGGAGGGGAATTCTCCGAATCTGGACACCGGTAAACACAGCAAGAAATATACAATGCGCGGTCACAAAACGACAGGAGACAATACGAGAATCTACAATAAAAATAGTTTATTTGCAAATATAAAAGATGCGACAGTAAGATAAGAAATAAATAAACAAAACTTAATAACACAAGTGATGGGGAGATGAGTAATCAATGAGACAAATATTATGGTGATGAATATCATAGGAATATACAGCTAGCAGACAATAATATATATATATATATATATATATATATATATATATATATATATATATATATATATATATATATATATAATGTAACAATCACAGTAGATGGTGATTGACGTCGATCAGAATTTTCCCCAATAATACAGTGTAACGAAAAAAGATGTTCATACACTCTTTCTTTTTTTTCTAAACATAAAAGGAATGGGTTATCAATGTTCTAGTCTCATAAAAGCGTAGCCGACTTGGGTTATGACGTTCTTAATTCTCCGGGCTGCAAACAGCGAAATTTGGGTTTGGTGACATCTACTCCTTCGGGCCAAAAACAGCGAAATTTGGTGTTGGTAACATCTATTATTTCGGACTGCAAACGGCTAAGACAGATTCTGGTGATGTCTACCTCGTCCGCGGACCAGCAGCTTAGTGAAGAATTTTTAACTCAGACACGCGCGAAACAAAACCGTCACGTGCCAGCCTACGAATAATGCGTAGGCGTCATTCCTGGAATATTGTGGGGGTCATTTTTTTCAAACGGTATTCGTCTGACCTACGATCAAGAACCATACAGGAAATGAGAAGTTCTTTTCCGAGAACATGCACTGAAACAAAAATATATCTCACAATCTGCGTTTCCAAGAAATAAAGAATTTATTAATATTCCTATGGCTTGTCACACGTACACATTGTCTTTAAAATATACTTATAAAATCTGAGGTGAGGGTTCTAATATGGGGTTAACGTAACAATATATACCCACAGACATAACACATTAGCGATATATGTCTGCTGGAAGAAATGCAAGAATTATAAAATAGAATCGACTGAGAAACATCCAGGCAATTACCTAAAATATCCACATGTGCACTGGGTCACTTTTTTTTATTCGAAAAATAATAGATATTAACTGAATTATTCGTTTTGTTTCATTTAATTTGCACAACCGTGTATGTTTACTTTTTAAACCGGGCGTAAATCAGATCTCGTTTGTAACTCGGATATATACGATCTTATGCATAATTTTTTGACAATATATTAACCTTTTGATCCTGATCGTAAATCGGACGTACGCTTTAAAAGTGTATAATTCGGAAGTATATCTACCTTTTTGAGGATAATGTTAACCCAATCTCTGTTTACTTTTATTAGGTGTTAGATTTATCCTATACGAGTTACATTTGAGATAAAATAACCAAACAAGTGTTGCTTATATCGTTAAATTATCAATCCGAACCTAACTGAGAATAGAATAGAACTCTATAGACACGATTTCTCAAGCGAAAATCATCACGGCAAGCTGATTATTCAAGACGCAGCATGAAGAAATTCCTTGATGTTGTATTAATAACATATCAAGTCACTCATCTATGGAAGCAATGATCATCTGATTCCAGTGTAAACGGAACCGAATATAAGGTTTCAACTTTACACTGCTAACGTATTAAAGCATATTAATAACATAGACATGTGAACCTGTATTCCTTCTAACCTATTTACAGTAAACTTTAAGATTTCTGCCTGAGCAGACTGTAGTGTATATTCTTGTTAATGATCTCTTCAGGATAAAAACAGTTGGAAATAGATTTAACTTACTGAAATTATGTACAAGGACATACTAGGTTGGTGCAAAAATAATGACGTAATAATGTCTTTTTTTGACGTATTTTTAACGTCAAAAAATGACATTATCTCTGAATTTCCAGATTTTTTTTTCTGTATTCTCTGATAATGTCAGGGCATTAAAGGTGTGTCAGCCAGAATCTCTGCAGGGGTACGATCTCTGTAAATTCGATAATCATCTTAGAACATTTGACGGGTTAACTTGCTGTAATTTTTCTCGAGTCAGGAACATCTGCCAATTTCAGTTGTAAATTGATGAGATCTATCTGTCAATTAATATGAAGAAGTTAATTCATAAAATGGTAACACGTTGAAAATTAGAGAACTATTTCTAGTATAACTCTGAAAATATATATTTCTGTTAAAAGAGCAGATGCAGAAAATTATTCTTCTACAAGCTTCGATGTTTCGGCCAAAGAAGTCTTTTCATTGCTTGGTTTGGTTGTTTTACGGCATATCAACCTCAATGGGTTAGTTAATGCCGGCAAGGTTTTGATTGCTGTTGGGAATATTTTTTATCTATCTATCTATCTATTAGGTTGGTGCAAAAATAATGACGTAATCATGTCGTTTTTGACGTTAAAAAATACGTCAAAAAACGACATTATTACGTCATTATTTTTGCCCCAACCTAATATCTATCTATCTATCTATCTATCTATCTATCTATCTATCTATCTATCTCAGTATATATTGGTTTGGTTTAGTTTGTTTTACGGCATATGAATTTCCATGGGTTATTTAATGCCGACATGATTTTTATTGCTGCTGGTAATATTTTTTTTATCTATCTATTTATCTATCTATCTATTTCAGTATATATTGGTTTGGTTCAGTTTGTTTTACGGCATATCAATGTCAATGGGTTATTTAATGTCGACAAGATTTTTATTACTAGTAATATTTTTTCTTCCAAAATATATTGATGGTAATATTTACTTTTTTTTTTAAATATATATTGCTGTTAATATTTTTTTTTTCTTCAAAAATTCATTGCTGGTTATAATTTTTACAAACATATATTGCTGGTATTAAAAACTTTTTTTTTTCATTTTCATAGCCTTTTAACCACAGTTTGGGTTAAAACTATTTGGCGAGGGACCCTAACAAGTGTTACCACCCAGGATCAGGATGGACCTGGGAACAACAGTAATTAAGAGGTGGCTCCACGCTTCTCAAAACCTCCTTTTCAGATGCTTTGCTATCGGATATAGTCTGTCTTCTTACCCCTGACGCGGATGTAGTTTATCGTCTTACCCAGGCTGCCTCACTTATTTTGAAGTTGGGTGTCTTACAGAGGTGCAGTCGGCGTATTGTGAAGCCCCAGCCGACAGGGAGGGATGAGAAAGGACATTTTTTTTTAGAAACATGGAATAAGAGTATATACGTGTTATGTGATTCTCCCGTGTTTCAGTGAATGCTAGGAAATTATCGCAGAAAATGAGATCACAAGTCCTCAATTTGAAGAGGAGTTAATATATGTTTGTTAGCCAAAAAAGAACCCAAGAAGCAAATTATATATAGATGGTACTGAAATCGATTAGGTTCATGATTTTAGATATCTGAGAGGGGTGTTAACAGAAGGCCAAATATGCGACACGGAAATCCGAGGGGTTAACTAATTAATTATGTTTTGAATGTCTACATACCTATAGTAGAAAAATTCACTATTGACAATATTCGGACTATTAACCTCATCTGTCTCGCCATATTTATTACAGCGTTTCGGCCGCTGTACGATCCGGCCTTCTTCAGGTGGCTGGAATGTCAAACTGAACCCTTTATTTCGCTCGCTGGGGTAAACTGTTCTAGTTCCACGTGTCATGTGCAACGGATGTCAGACATCAGTTACCTCTTGTTAATTTCCCTCTGAAAGTTTTCCACTACCTTAGCCGGGTATTGAACTCACACACTTTGGGTCTTGTCACTGGATCTAACTAACGTCTTTATCCACAGCCTTAACGAGTAATTAAACATCTTTATCCACTCAACAGAAGTAGAAAATTCATTTAGATAAATATATAGAAAAATAAAGAAAGAAAGAATTTATTATCTGTCTATATTTCTGAGATGAGGCATTATGTACACTATTTACATTGTTCGGACTATCATCTTCATCTTTGTTGCCATATTTATAACAATGTTTAAGCCGTTTTACGCTCCGGCCTTCTTCAGGTTGTTGGAATGTCGAACTGAACATTTTATTTAGCTCGCTGGGGTTGCATGTTCTAGTTCCACGTTCCATGTCGAATGTATGTCAGTTATTAGTTATATCCTGTTAATTCACCTCTGCAAGTTCTTTGCCTCCTTAATCAGCTATAAAATTCATACTCTTTGCATCCTGTCACTAAATCTAACTAGCGCCTTTATCTCCAGTGCCATGTGTACTTGAGGTCGACATTCCAACAACTTGAAGAAGGCCGGACCGTACAACGGTCGAAACATTGTGATAAATATGGCAACAAAGACGAGGATGATAGTACGAATAATTAAATAGCGAGAAAATGTATTTATAGTAACATTATATGTTAACTGAAATAATATATATATATATATATATCGTTCGGCATCCATCAGTAACATTATAGGTGCTAGGCGATGGAGTTACATCCCCCCAGTGCGCCACGAGCATGTGCGGGATGTATGGCGAACTAGGGCTGCCCGAACGTCTAGTTCAACCTCTCGGCTTTGCTAGTAGAGTCCAAGTAAAGGATGAACCAGTAGAGTTTGGTACCAGCGCGGCTGCAAGACTTGCCGGAATATAACACAGAGTGCCGTCCATCCGCCTTAGAGGGTCCACTCCAGATTTGTGTAGGGTTTACTCCTTAACCATTTCTTCTCCTGAAGATTTCCACAAGGCAGTGGAGCTATTTAACAGAGAGCTGCGGTTTGATTCATGTGCAACAGGGCGTGTCCACACACCGGTCGGCCTGAATGCCGGTTGTTAAGGGGGTGGGTAAACTCCTCCCTCGTTCCCTGGAGTGCTTGGCTGCCATGTGTCGCCACGAAGAGGCATTACATAGGGCTTGCTGATGGAGAGGCTATATACTGGCGGCGGAAGACTTACGCACTCGGCTCCCCTTTTCGCATTGCTGCTAGCCAGCGGCAGTAACGGAAAGCGAGAAGCGACAAGCTCTACCACTGCAGACTACCCCACTAGACGCATCACACACACAAACACACACACGCACGCACACACACACACACACACACACATATATATATATATATATATATATATATATATATATATATATATATATATATAATCAAGAGGTCCTATGTATGAAACGGTTCTCTCTTACTATCAGGTTTAAAGTATTTAATAGTGGAATATCGGTCTCTTTATATCTATCTATCTATCTATCTATCTATCTATCTATCTATCTATCTATCTATCTCAATCTTTTATTATCTATCTATCTGTCCAATTTTCTAGCTCTTCATTATTTCTTATCAAATTTAGCCATTTTTATTTTTTGATAGAGCTTCTTAGAAAAAGCTTGATTTATTCGGAATGATGTAAAAATTAAGAATCTACGAAATATATGAAAAGAAATTGAATACACAGAGAAACATGTAAATGGACGTAAGACAAGGATGCATCATCTCTCCGGTATTATCTAAAATAAAATGACAGACGATCCTACCAGCACAATGGAAAATGGAACCCAGAAATGTAAAGAGAAATATATATCTTCCAAAAGCTAAAGAAAGTATTACTTAACGTAATATGTATATATATATATATATATATATATATATATATATATATATATATATATATATATATATATATATATCCCAATGAGAGAAAAAACGGATGGAGTAAATAATATTCGTAGTCTTTACTTTTAAAAAGTGCCCAATAAAACTTAGAGCAATATTTTTTTTTTATTTTAACAGATTATAATAAAAACATTTTGAAATCGCTATTATCCACGCTTTCGTCATAAAATATTTTTAGACAAGTGCGCTGATAAGTTTTTCTTCCCTTCGTATATCTATCTATCTATCTATTTATATATATATATATATATATATATATATATATATATATATATATATATATATATATATATATATATATACATATATATATATATATATAATTAATATTAATGGTAAATATACACATAAATATGCAATATATATATATATATATATATATATATATATATATATATATATATATATACATAGGTGCATACACATACATGTATATTTTTTGAATAAAAAATTCCGAGAGGATAGAATCCAGGTAGAACTCAATGTCCAGGACACAGTTAGGATATAATAAAAAGGCTTAAACCCTAATATTAGTGTTTAAGCCTTTTAATTTTATATATATATATATATATATATATATATATATATATATATATATATATATATATATATATATATATATATATATATATATTCATGCACATACAGCGGGGCGTTTTGGTGGTGGTAAAATTTTTTCGCCCACGGAAATTCTAAAAAGATATGGTTGTTTTATCTGGTTGTTGAATAAGTTCGTGTTGTCATCTTTTCAACATACTCTTGATAATTTTCTTATGTTACATTGTTGCTTTCTGTTCCACACCTTCAACGCAAACGCAACTTTTTAAAATGATTCACATTTGCTTGATACAATCCTTTCGATGGCACCATTACCAATCTGTTTATTAGACGTTTTCCTATTTATACGAATCTCCTGATTTGACTTCTGAAGGATTTTTTTTTTCTGTAATTTTAATATTGTTTAATTGCTTCTCTGTTTTCTTTATTTCTTCCTCACTCTAACATTTTCTGCTTTTGATCTTATTTCATTTGACTTTTTCGTTGCAGAAATTCCTCTGTGTTCGCTGCTGCTTCTACTGATGGAAATGTGGCGACAGCATCATTAAGGAAAAGTCAATTTGTGCCAAGAAAATGTTTTAAAAAAATGTAAGAAAATTTTAAAATGTTTTACGAAATATAATTTGCTAAAAAAAATATAACGTTGTAAAAGCGAAAATAAAACCAAAAAAGAAAAAGAATAAAAAAAAATTAAATGAAATAAAATAAAATAAAATAAATTAAATGAAATAAAATAAGCGGAAACCTAATGAGAAAAATCTTATTTTAGGACTATCGTGTGAAAACATATTTCACGATGTTTGCAGGTGAACAACCGCTTGCATGGTAGAGGATTCTGTAAAACCAAACTAGGGAAAGTTTTGAGCCAGGCCTTCGAAATATAGGAACCAAAAGCATTTAAAATAATTATTCTACATTTTTTTAAGAATCATGTTTGTAAGGTGGCAAGATCTGCGTTAAGGTTTTAATGAAAAATGTGGTGACTACAAAAATGACAGGCAGGAACAGTATTATAAAATTGATTTCTACTGACAGTTTGCGGGAATTCTACTAAGTCCTAATAGAGTTCGGACTATGGGTGAATAGCAGGACAGACTGCTTGATACAATCATTTAGGTGGTACCATTACCAAACTGTTTATTAGACTTTTTCCTATTTACACGAATCTTCTGTTTTTGTTTTCTTTCTGTAACTTTCAAAATTGGTTCTCTATTTTGTTTATTTCTTCCTGACGCTGACATTTTCAGCTTTGGATTGTATTTCGTTTCACTTTTTCGTTGCAGAATTTCAATACAATTGCTTTTGGTTGGCGACATGTCAAGACGTGATACTGTGCATTGTAACCAGTCTGTAGGGTGTTGGGCTCCATGATGTTATTTTGCCCAGTAGATCACTACTAAAGCGGCTGCAGTACATGTGTTGCCCCTCCGATCCTAATGGCTTATGGGACTCGAGATTGTCAGGTGATTATACACCCGCACGTACACACACATACATACATACATACATATATATATATATATATATATATATATATATATATATATATATATATATATATATATATTAAAATTACTGACTCATCATCATGCAACCATTGAAATTTTATATATTTTGATAAATGGTGTTCATTTAAATTATTATGCTATGATATATATATATATATATATATATATATATATATATATATATATATATATATATAGATAGATAGATAGATATAGATATATATATATAGATATAGATATATAGATATATAGATATAGATATAGATAGATAGATAGATAGATATATAGATATATAGATAGATAGATAGATAGTTTGTTTTGTTTTATGGCATATCAAACTCAATGTGTCATTTAATGACGCCCTCATTTTTTTTCCTGTTAATATTTTTGCTTTGTCAAAAATCTATTTCTGTTAATATATTTTTCTCAAAAATATATAGCTGGCAATATTATTTTTCCAAAAACGTATAGCTGGCAATATTATTTTTTTCAAAAACGTATCGCTGGCAACGTTATTTTTTTTAAAAATCTTATAACTGGCAACATTATTTTTAAAAAAATATTATCAGATGCCTTGCTGTTACACGTTGTTTACCGTCATAACACAGGACGCTTTATATATATATATATATATATATATATATATATATATATATATATATATATATATATATATATATATATATATCGAAATATATAAAATTTCAATGGTTCCATGATGAAGAATCAGTAATTTCATTGATCCTGACCTGTTATTTCGACTTGAAATCCGTTTCCCTCCTTTGCACCCTCGTCTTCCAAATATGTTCAAGGCTATTTTCTTAATAAGCTTTCGTCTTCTTCGGTGCCTGAATTTAGCGTACTACTTGATTGGCCAAATAGATCACATGACTTGATATTTTAATTGACTAGATGCAACCATATGTTCTAACACTTTCATTTCACTCACTTCTCGCCGGTGAAAATGCCTTCCGATTTCTTGCCTCTCTGATTTTTAAGAAGATAAACACAACGCCAATCACTAGCCTATGTCTTTCTGGTTTCTGCTTTTATTTGTCATTGTGTCCTAATGGCTTTATCACTTTTTTTGTGGGCTGAAATGATTAAAAGAAATAAGCAGAATTTTCGTCACCCAAATGCGCTGTAGAGAAGTAGATCGACAATAGTCAGTACATTTATGTCTAACTGACCCTTGTTCTTGATGAGCATTGTGTCCACGGTATTTATAAGTAATTCCAATGAAAAGACGTTGGGAATTTTATGAAATAATGTATCCTAATCATATCATAATGCAATATACCATAATCATATCATAATATAATTAATGGTTCATAAACATATCATAATATAATGGATCATAATCATATAATATAATGAATCATAAACATATTATAATATAATGGATCGTAATCATATCATAATGTAATGGATCATAATCATATCTTAATATAATGGATCATAATCATATCATAATATAATATATCCTAATCATATCAATATAATTAATGGATCATAATCATATCTTAATTTAATGGATCATAATCATATCATAATATAATATATCCTAATCATATCAATATAATTAATGGATCATAATAATATCATAATTTAATGGATCATAATCATATCATAATATAATATATCCTAATCATATCAATATAATTAATGGATCATAATAATATCATAATTTTATGGATCATAATCATATCATAATATAATATATCCTAATCATATCAATATAATTAATGGATCATAATAATATCATAATATAGAGGCAAGATAATTATATTTTAAAGAGTTTATTTTGAACATTAGATTCTATTAGGTTGGTGCAAAAATAATGACGTTAACGTCAAAAAACGACATTATTACGTCATTATTTTTGCACCAACCTAATATAATGTCTTATCAAAAATATCCATGCACAGCATGAGTAAGTTGTTATTTTCATTGATTTGCTTTTTACATCTTATCCAAACCTTCGTGGGTTATGTTGTCGGACTCTATAATGTTCAGCATCATTTTGCATGAATTAACATTATGGATAGTAAATATTTACGGGCTCCGGGATAACTTATCTCACATTGGCGGACTCAATGTGAGTAGACATGATTAACAATAAACAATGCTTATAAAACAAACGACTACGCATCTATTTACATGTAATGAAATGAAAAACAAAAACATGAAACGAGATATGTACTTATGTGTGCATAAAAAGCATGTGTGGGTGAGTAAAAAGTCAAGAGAGAAAAACGATGAAAATGAATGTGCCCCAGTAGGAGGAACTTAACGCACATGGGACTATATCAAGTCCAGATTTGAAAAACTGTAAAAGAGGCTAGGGAGAGTAATGAAGGCTTTTTTATAGAATTAAGAAGCATCCACCCAAGACGGGTTTTCGACAAAGTCAATTAGGGTGACCCACAGTTATGTAAAACGGACAAACGTGTTTGGATTTTAGGAATGTTTTTCTGGGAGTAAATATTGATTAAATATTTTCCAATCTACGAGTCGTATATTCAAACCCATACCTGCTGGGATGAGATTATTCATAAGATGATAAATATCAGATATCAATGCTGCACGCTTTTCATTTTTTCTAACGCCATTTTTCCGTTTCTGGGCACCTGCTTTTGGAATGTTTATTTCGGTAGTCAAATACGTGGTCGGATCAATTTTTGTTTAAGCACACGTTTTGCCAATTCATTCGTTTGGATACTCGAGGATCACACAAGTATTTCGAATCATCTTATTGTCTTTGTCATTTCTGCGTAGAAAATTACTGAAATGCTTACGACGGAGGCACTATTTGATGCAGGGAATTAAAAAAAAAACCTTCAAAGGTCTGGCTTATAACCAAGGTCGGACACCGATCATAAATATACAAAAGAGATCCTTGAGAATATGTTACACATCAGACAAGTCAACACATTGGGTTTATATTGCGCTCATAATCTATATCCGTGCCCTTTGTTAGACGTTAAACTACATCCGCATCTTGTGTAAGACGGTGAACCCCATCCACGTCATGGTTAAGTCGATAAACTACATCCGACAGCAAAGCTTTTGATCAGGAGGGTTTTAAGAGCGTTGAATCATCTCTTAATTGCTGATGTTACAAGGTCCAACCTAACCCGGTGTGGTAGCACCTGTTAGGTTCCCAACTATCGGCAATATTACCCACCGCCACAGAAATGTTCAAAACATTATGAAATTATAAAAATAGGTTATAATATCAGCGATACATTTTTAAAGAAAAAGTGATTACCAACAATGCATTAGTACCAGTAGTATATTTTTGAAAAAGAAAGTATTACCAGCGATACATTTTTGGGAAAAAAAATATTACCAGTAATACATTTTTGAAAAATATTACCAGTAATATATTTTTGAAAACAAAATATTACCAGAAATAAAAATCTTTTTGGATGTTAAATAAACTATTGAGGCTGATATGCCGTAAAACAAAATAAACCAAATGAAATGAATATTCACTGCTATGCAAGAAGATAGATATCACATTGAAGTTTATAACTCTTTTGTTTGTTTAGATAGAAATTGTCCTATTTCTTATTACTCTGCTTAGCTTTTAGAATGCTTCCTTAGCTATATAAATACGTCTTCAGTGTAGCTCTCTCCGTCTTCTGTTAAAAAAAAAAAAAAAAAAAAAAAACTCCCAGATAGTTAAACTTCTGCATTTGTTTGATTTTGGAACCTCCGATTTGCATTTCGCAATTTGGGCTTATTACCAGCAATAAAAATGGTGTCAGCATTAAATAACCCATTGAGGTTGATGATGCCGTATAACAAAACAAAATAAACAAAACAAAACATACAAAAAAAAGCAGGTATTGCAGCCGAGCATAGCTAGCCTGACAGAGACTATCTCTCTTCCGTTTGGTTTGGAAATTCAGCGATGTTCTATTTCTCTGTTTGACACTTCAACGCGAGGGTGACTTATCTGCCCACTATTTAACCCATATAAGGCAGACTGTTGATTTATCTCTTTTCTAAGGGCATTATCAGCAAAAGAGCGAAACGAAATAGACCAGAATTTGAACTCGGCACGTTGGATTCAATTTCCGTTTAAACTAGCAGCCACTACTATCACATCTTTATACATCGTATATAATATGTTTGACTGATATGAATTTAGTACTCAAAATATATTCACCTGATTCGGATATTTTATGCATCATACGATTCTGAAGTTGATACAGAAAAAAGAAAGAAACGAAATTCGCAAAGATTAAAACCACCCAGATCCTTCACCTAAATTAGGGATTACACAGACAGAAAATCTAAAATCTAATATTACAATTACCTCGGTCCAGTTTCACGACACCTGGAATCTGGAAAGCCCAAGGAAAATTCGAAATTAACGTCAGTAAAAACGATATTCTATCACTTTTATCTTCAATGTTATGATTTACCTGGTTATGAAAAAGAAAAGAAAATAATTTATGAAGATCGTATAATATTAAAAAAAAATGCTGCTCATATTTTATTAAAATATTAATGCTGAATTTTTCATTTATGGGATTAATTTATCACTTTCAGATTTGAAAATCAGTTTTCCTTATATTTAATGAACTGAGTGCAATTCAACGTGGCGTAATTTTTAGCAAACTTAGCTGGCTCAATTAGCGAGTCGACACCTTGATTTCTCAGCATGAATGTATGTATATATGTCTGCCGCATGATAGGGTTATCTTCAACTAAATTGACCCCCACTAACCTTGTCTGATAAAGTGTGGTGTAGATAGACACCTACGGTATTATGTAATCTACATGTCAAAGGGCGGCTTAACCCAGTGCAACGTCTTTATGTGATAGGTTGCATCTCTATTATCTCGACTGGCAACTCGAGTATAGTCACTTTCTCACAGATTAGGTTGACATCTTGGTCCCACATTTTCACTGTCGAAACAGTTCAATGCAACCGCCACTTCTGCTTCAACATCTTCTTCTTTCGCACTTCCCGAGAGTGGCACTCCCTTCCTCTTAATTAATTAAGTCTGAGTAGTGACTTCTATCCTCATTGGGTGCTGTATAATTTCGGTCTTGTGCCACATCTAAGTACGCTTGGAAATCACAATTCAATGGATCGATTTTCGTTTTTTTCTTTCTTGAATTCTTTCTCTTCACTTTCATGTTTCATTTCTCTTCCTTCTTTTTACGCTCTTGCTTGCATTTTAATGCTCCACTATTTTTTAAGGCTTATGTCCATATCACGTCGAAACATCGGTTCCCATACGATCACCAAATTTAAACAATGTCGAACCTGGTCAGGACCTAAATGAGTGAAAGTGTGGAAATATCATGTGTTGTAAGAAGGCAGAGTAATAGATAATGACTGAGAATTGTTAATATGAGTGCCAAGTTCGAATTCAAGTTCGAATTCCAGTTGGGTTCGTTATATTCAATTATGCTTAAATATCTTTGGCAAAGGTAGGAATCAGCCAATTCTTCCTTCGGTTAATTAAAAATAAAGATTTGCATAAAAAACATTTAGATTTCGGTATTAAAAAACGGAGGGTGGTTGATATGTCACTAAACAATACCAATTAATTAATCTGTTTGATAGGCTGTAACAACTAATACTTTCAGAAGTATTATACCTTTTTCTTTTAGTCGAAATATTAAATAATCAGAATGTGTCTTTTTTCTCAAAAGGAGACAATCGGGTTTTGTAGAAATATATGTTTATATTTATATTAGGTTGGTGCAAAAATAATGGCGTAATAATGTCGTCTTTTGAAGTTAAAAAAATACGTCAAAAAACGACATTATAACGTCATTATTTTTGCACCAACCTAATAAAAGATAATTGGATTATTAATTAGACAAATTTATTACATCAGACGTTATTATAGTGAATTCTTATTTTAGATATACGCGCCATTTTCATTTAGTAAACAATATCTAATACGTCTATCGAACCGCGCATTCGATAAATGTAAGTAAAAAAATGTCTTCCAGCAGGTATCAAAGGACACCTTACCCAAACAAAGGAAAGAACATGCACTTCATTCGAGATCACACATCTGCTCATTTCCTCATCCGAAACGTAAGCAAAGCAATTTCTAAAGAATTAATGGATTTGTTATTAATCCGACATTTATATTACGTTAAAAGGTTGTTATCGTGAGCATTCTTTATTTGAAATAGACCCCCATCGGATTTACGAGTCGATAGAAGTAATATAATCTATTTAATAATTTTGTGCTTGATGATTGTATTGACAAACACATCAATTGGCGGAAACACTCATATTTTACTGATATTGCCGGTATTCAGACTTTCAATTTGTCCATTGCTCCGTCCCTTCCGCAAATCAGGATTTATTGAGTATATATATATATATATATATATATATATATATATATATATATATATATATATATATATATATAAGGGAAAAGTGAAGTCAGCCTTCAGAGGCAGCGGGCTGTTTCATGCTGGACGCAATCGTCAGGCCGATAATCAAAAGTCCTGCCACGAGTAATGTATGTGGTGCAAGGCCGGGTTTAACGTGGGTTTCTCCGAGCTCGTAGACTCGGCCAAATATATTCCCTTTGAACCCGAAGAACTTCGGCAAAGCTTCGTCCGGGTTTTCTCTCTGCCAAGGCAGAGAGTTCGGCAGATGTCACACACAGTCAGAGACTGCGTGTCGACTGCATCTACGCAATCGTCAGGCCCCTAGTGTTGGTTTTTTATCTACTATTTATATATATGAGATACAGGTGTGTTGTGGTTTATACATTCTGGCGGTTATTTTCGCGGTAGCACCTTGTTTATTTATTTTTGTTTGGATTGATTTATTTTACTTGTTTTCAATTTTTATTTTATATATTTATTTATTCTGTTCGGTTTTCGACGTTTTATTAGCATAGTAGAACTAAATAAATAAACTAACCAGACACTCCCAGACATATATATATATATATATATATATATATATATATATATATATATATATATACGCGTGTGTGATAGTGAGAGACAGAGGGGACTGAAAACTCTGGGAAATATCCCTGCTCAATTAGCGAGTCGACACCTTGATTTCTCAGCATGAATGTATGTATATATGTCTGCCGCATGATAGGGTTATCTTAAAGTAAATTGACCCCCCTAACCTTGTCTGATAAAGTGTGGTGTAGATAGACACCTACGGTATTATGTAATCTGCATGTCAAGGGGCGGCGTAGCCCAGTGCAACGTCTTTATGTGATAGGTTGCATCTCTATTATCTCTACTGGCACCTCGGGTATAGTCACTTTCTCACAGACTAGGTTGACATCTTGGTCCCACATTTTCACTGTCGATAGAGTTCAATGCAACCGCAACTTCTGCTTCAACATCTTCTTCTTTCGCACTTCCCGAGAGTGGAACTCCATTCCTCTTATTTGCTTCCCTGGTAGCTATAATCTCCAAATATTGAAATGTAATGTCAATCGATATCTTTTGATGTCTTGATCCTGATCCATGTGCTTCTGTTAATCCTTTCCGCAAACACGTGTCCTTAATCTTACATTCCGTCTCTGTAACTTCTTGCGTACCACACCCGCCTTGCTTGGGGTGAAATGCTTCAAAAAATTGTCCTTTTGCTTCTTCCTTTCCTTTAAATTTTAGATCAATTGTCCTTTTCTCTTTTTCTTCCTTTAAAATTTAGATCAATTTTTTGCACAATTTCTGAAATGTAAACACACCTGCCTGTATCATAATCCAATGCCTTTATGAAATTTGATCATTCCTATCGAGTTGCCAGTATTCAACCTGAGACAACAGATGCCAGAGCACAACTGCTATTAGTCTGGGTATTTGCATGACGTCAAGTAGCCCTGTGCATCACGATAAACTACATTCGGAAGCAAGGACTCTGATCGGGAGATTGGAAGTTTTGTGGGAGGCGTGGAACCATCTCTTAAATGTTGTTTTTGCTTCTTAAACAAAAAAGAAACAAAATTCATGAAAAGTACTGTTTGATATCTTGAGAATATTTTAATGGACAACGGTGTCTTGAACATATTTTTATCGATGAGGCTATATGATTAGTTTTTCTCCTGGATTTAAATTACTTAAGGAAAGTAGTAGTTGTTTTTAGATATATTTCAATTCCTAACCTAGATATTCGTGTCTGCAAACTCAAAGCGCTTTCAACGGTCTAATTTATTCCAGATTGTATCTTATCGTTCTGATATGAGATAGACATGATTGATTGACGAATCATGGCAGCTATCCAATTGTTTAGTCATAGAACCAACTACATCAGAAAAAAAAAATCTTTTTTATTTCAACCAAATATAATTAACGAGACAAAATGTAATTCGCGTTGATTATATGAAAGTTTCATTTTTAGCTTGATCTAATCATTTTGTATTTTATTTTACAATTAATTTCAAGTCAGTTCTTTGTTTGCGAATGTCACAGCGGATTGAATCTCTAGGAGAGTCATTCTGAGTTATTATGCCTTTCTTAAGAGTTACGTCTATAAAGTTATATTTCTGGGAATGACGATGAACTACATCCAGCAGCAATACCTCTAATGAGCAGATTAGAGATTTTGAGGACCGTGGATGCATGTCTTATTTGTTGTTTTTTCCAGGCCCACCCTTACTCGAGGCGGATCCCTTCTATGGGCAAATAATGAATCTTTAAACAAAGACACAACACTATGAAATTGGACTTTTATAGTAAAATTTCCAACAATAAATTTTATCTTTAGTTGAAGGCATGCAACTGCGTTCCAAATGTATTTAGTTGAAGCCAGAAAACACAATCTTCAAGTGAGGAATAGATCGTTTTCATAACAAAAGAATTGTCGCATTTGTTTGTGAGATTTATAATGGCCCCTCAAAGTCAATCGGGCCTATAGACAGGGACACGGGAATGTCTGAGTTTCTTATCAAGATAGTGATGAAGACATTGACTATTTCTCATACAAGACGAGAAAGGGTCAAGACGTTGCTTTTGAACAATCTCAAGCATCCCCCAAACCGAACAAGCTTTGGTTTTTATAGACTAGACATAATTCCATCAGTTTAGAACAACCTTTGGTTTGTTGCGTCCTCAAAAGATATACTGAGAGTGGTGAAAACCAAATATCCAGTCAACATCTGGATGTTCCGAGTGACTACTAGTTATGACGACGTTATGTCTCTAATTATATTACTACAGGGCCTCAAATTACACATGGAGGCCTACATTGTGCCTTGGGGAGGTAATACTGTCCTGGGTCAAGGGGTTGCTTGTCTTTTTTTTCTGTTTTCTCTCAAACTCTGACGAAGCGTCAATAAAATTGAAATGTTAGATTGATTTTCCTAATTGTTCTTTATCTAATCATAGATAGATAGGTATAGTAGTATCAATAACTGTATGTAAAATATTTATTATTTCAGAAGTTATCCTGCTGGGCGAAACATATAATGAATGAAAATAAAGCAAAAATAAACTTTTTGCGTTGTTAAACTCAACAACTGATTTCAGAAGAGCATCACATTATGAAAACAAGAAAAGGAAAAATAAAAATAAAAAAAGACAAATTTTAGAATTTAATAGGGAGGATTTGAATATTGGGTTATTAAGATCTTGGCCAGCTTTTTATGTACTTGAATTTGGAAAAACGCACGAGCATATATTATTATTATTATTATTATTATTATTATTATTATTATTATTTATTGTAGTAGTAGTAGTAGTAGTAGTAGTAGTAGTAGTAGTAGTAGTAGTAGTAGTGTATGCGAACCTTTATGAATACTGGGAATACATCAATATCGTAATTTATTTTCCACCTTCATAGAACTATTTGAAGCCCCCACATATCTGATTGGGTCGATATTTCAAGCAACTGCCTCGGTGAGGCCCGTCTTCGGGGCGTCGTGTTATTTATTAAGCAATTGTCTTGAAATCGTTCGACTGTGGCGAAAACAAAGAGGCTCGGTATTGCTCTGTGGCAATTAATTGTTAATAAGCACAATGCAGATAAAGGATAATATAAGATTTCCAAAGACCTTACTTTCGCTAAATCGGAAGTATCGTCCATAATATATAAACACACAGTTGCTGGTGATATGAAAAAAAAAAAAATCAAAGATATGGTCGACTTCGAGAAGGCTTAAAAACGTTCACCAGAAAGCTAGTCAGAATTTTAACACCACCAAACCGAAACTGCTTTCGTTAAATTGTCTGAATGCTTGATGATAGCATCCAAGAATGTCCCTCATTGCAACATCTCAGCATAACGTTTTTTGCTGACATGGATTGGAAAGGTTTTACTGAGTCAATTGCAAGATCTGTGTCTAAGAAAGCTGTTTCACTGTGTTGTGCTAGAGATTTTATTTGCCAGAATGTATCTTAGACATTTATAACTTTATCATTCGCCCTTGCTTTGAATATAGCTTTTACATTTGATTTCTTCCATCTCCCTCGTATTCAGATATTCCACTAATAAGAATAAGCAATGTTATTGGTTTTGACCTGGGTTCTGGGCATCAAAAACTTTTCCAACGCCCCAATGCATTTTCTCTGTGCCTTTTCTCTCTCTCTCTCTCTCTCTCTCTCTATATATATATATATATATATATATATATATATATATATATATATATATATATATTAATGGTAATTGTTCTAATGAGCATTCCCGCTTTTCACTAGACTTCATGAATTTAAGCGTAGTACTAGATTGACTTTAAGGTCACATCATCTGACAGGTGAAATACCTACATGTAACCGTATGTTCTATGCTAAGTCCGCCCTCGCACTTCTCGCTTGTGGAACACTCTTCCGTCTATAGGCTTTCAAAAATTAAAGAAAAACTTGAATGCAATTTCAGTCGCTATATTTTGTCTTCTTAATTCTTACTCGCTGATTGTTCTCTCTCCTTAATAATCATAAAGTGTCGTGTGAAGCCATACTTCAGACCAACTATTTCTGAGTTCAATCTCTGTACCGGCTAGTGATGAAAATTGACCGACTGTACTACTAAAGAAATGGGTTCGTTAGAATTTGAAAAGAGAGTTACAGCATATGCAGACGGACACTTGACGAATGTCAGAAGCGATAACGACTGAGACGTTTTAAATATAACAGCCAAGATTATTTTGATGGTCAGAATTGAAATTAAAGTAATTATGGTAATTCAATATAAAAAAAAACGTTTCCAACAAAATTAATTAATTTGTATCGTATTGATTGAACATTAGTCAGAGAAAGTCAAAGAATAGATTTTGGCGTAGTGAGATGAAAGTCAATAAACTAAGAAGATTTCTTTATAGAGTCAAATGTGCTTGAAGTTTAGATTATATATTAAGTAGTCTCTAAACAAAGATAGATATTTGCGGAAGGTTCTGGGGTCTGGCATTTTGCAGGTTGTACTCATTGCGGTGTAGACTTGAAGAAACAATTACTGCTTTTCTAGATAGATCAAGTATATAATTATTTTTAATTATGCTGGTATTTTCTACTGAACGACGCTCATATTTCCCTAGTGACAATCTGATGTGCCGGTGGTCTAATGGATAACAACCCAAAGGAATAATCCAAAAGCCGAGTTCGAAATCTCATACGGTCAGTTAGATTCCCTTATTTGAAAATGAACTTGGAAAGGTATGAAACTATGTTTTTTCCATAGCTATGATTTAAGTAGTAGAATTTATATCTAAGTAATCAACATCTTCAAAAATATTAATGCATTATTTACTCGCAAAAACTTTTAATACAAAATAAATCTATGCAATAAAAGACTTACAAACTATTGATAAAGTGTAAAAAACAAGCCAATAAATCAATGAAAATTGTTTTATACTTTATTACCTGTCACACAGATATATATATATATTCCAATTATACATATAAGGTTCTGCTGAAAAGTACTTGAAAAAATGGTGATATTCCAAAACAAATATTTAGTCATATTATGAGAAGTAAAACGTAACTTTTACTGATAGAATATAAGCTTTTTATTGGCTTAATATATGAAGAAATTTCGAAGCAGTCCTTTAATATGAAATTTCTGAACAACTTTTCGCTAAGAGGTCAATAACCCTTTAAAACCGAATATAAACAGTTTCATAATTGCTTTTGAAAGGTGAATGTGTCTAGAACATACGGCACAAGTCCTGATCAGATTTTTTCTTGGCAACCAGATAATAATTATGATCGAGAATGGAAGCGAATACCAGGAATTTGGGTCCTTTTAGGGAAGGTAATCTGGCTACTTGGCAAGGTAAGACAGTCAACGTAATCTTGGCCAAAACAGAAAAGTAGAACAGACTTTGAAAATTGATTAGTAATAGAATGAGCTATAATATTAGCACTTATCTGTACACGTTACTGCTTCAGCATTAAATCAGAGTATATTTAACTTTGTAAAACTCTCTCAAATATATTTCAAAATTTTCCTTCCTTCCTCAGTGTATGCCTAACCATGACAGACATTCGAACCTCTGAAAAAAATGTATTAAATAAGTTGAGATTTCTTGTGGTATAAATGAAGGCGTGTTTTCTGTGTACAGATCAGTGTTGCGGAATTGCGTGTGTAGAAGGGAGAACAATAAGTTGATCGTTAGAAAAGCATCTCAGATGGCTTAGAGAAAAGGCAAACAGGTTTTGGGAAATGTATTACATTTCTGAATTAATATAGATTTGATAAAGTCAGTTGATTGTTGTAATTCTCACAAAAAAACAATAAATAGAAACAGGATGTGACAGAGACTTATCATTGGACTGCAGATTGACAAATGAACACTTTACAAGCAATCAACATCCCTTATAAAAAAAAGGATATTTACTGTAAAACACTTCAGTGATGTTTTGGACAAGCAGTGGGTAGATCTTCTGGGGAAAAAAAGTGGGGTAGATAAGTCCCCTCACAAACTGAACACTCTACATCACTGACAAGTAGTCGGCAATATATCCATACGAGCGAAAATAAAATTGGCCAATAACGGCCACTTTGCGTTGTAATATATATTATTACAAGACAAACTTTCGCTTGGTTTAACAAAGGATTTTGAGTTTCAGTGAGAAATCGAGAGAGTTGCAGTATTGTCCTGAATACAAGCGCTATTATCGAAATGGAAAAACGATTGTAGTTCGCCCAACTGCAGTTCGAGTCGTTACAATGACACATTTGTTACTCTATATAAACACCGTGTAAGACGTGTGTATTTCTAGTGTAACGTTTCTGCTTCAAAATCTACTTCTATCTGCCGTGCCTCTTCAGGACGTTAGCGATTATGGCTTAGCGGAATATCCAGTGTTTTGTAGCTCTTTGGTCATTACACTATCTCTGATAAACACTGTTCTGATATCTATTTACACAATGTTCAGGTAGGCTATGACGTTCCTGATGTCATCAGTTCTCAAGAAGGCATCTATGCAGACTACACTACCATTTCCTCCAGTATCAAATGTAAATCCGGCAATACTGACCAAGTTAACCAGGCCGTTGGTCGCGAAAAAGATTCCAATTATTTGTTAACTGGCGCAGGAAATGCCTGTGAATCCTAATGCCTCCAAACCGAATCTGCTCTCACTTAACAACCACAGATATCTTCCCTGCGACATATCAGCATGGTTAAGGCTATAATTCACAAGAGTGTCTCATTGTGACTTCTTGGCTTCAAAATTTGAATAAATAGCTTAATGTACCGCAAGGAAATTTGTTCTATGTGTCGTTCAAGAAGTTTTTTTTCTCGTCTGAGACGATCATACACATCTGCAAATTTACCACTCGCCTATGCATTAAATAATGTTGCCATATATAGCCTGGTGTCCTTCCTGCTCATCTTAATGTTCTCAACAAAATCCAAAGACGGATTTGCAATGTGATCGGTCCTGACTTTCTATTATTTGCTTTCCTACTTCAAATTTGGAACTTTCAAAAAGTATTTGAAGAAAGTGCATTGCGAATATCTGGAATAATATTGAAGAGAGATTTCTGTCATATTGAGACTTGTTGTTAATGAATACAAGCACGAGATATAAATTGTGCGAAAATTTACCGAGTGTGGAAATAACTGAAAATATAAGAGTGTGACGGCCGAAATTAAGCGAGGGAGTGATCATTATGTAAAATCGCCGGGAGGTTCTTTGCCAATTCACAAAAGGGAAAAAGTGCAAATCCGTAGCATCCGTTTCCTTTTCATTTATTTCCTATTTGGCGAACAGTGATAAAAAAAAAAGCTGAACGGAAGTTGAAAGAGCGATTTGGGGAATATATGTGAGAACCCTTCGGCAAAACGGATTCAAATAAATGAAAATTGAACAAGGTCCTGCCAGTGAATAACGCGATATTTTTTTTAACGATTACTCTTTTATTCATATTTAGCATATCTTTTTTTCGATCTCGGCTGTAAATTATCTATCTATCTATCTATCTATCTATCTATCTATCTCATTCTGATCATATATATGTGTGTGTCTGATTCTGATATCCTTCTCACTATCTATCTATCTAGCTAGCTAGCTCATTCTGATCATATATATATATATATATATATATATATATATATATATATATATTTCATTATGATATCCCTCTCGCTCTCTATATATCTATCTCAATCTGTTTTTATATATATATATTATTCTGATGTCCCGCTCCCTCCCTCTCACTTTATCTATCTATTTATGATTCTTCGTATATCTCATTCTCTTCATCTATCTATCTATCTATCTATCTATCTATCTATCTATCTATCTATATATATATATATATATATATATACCTACATATCTATCTATCTATCTATCTATCTATCTATCTATCTAGATAGATAGATAGATAGATAGATAGATAGATATTATGAAATGGACAAAGTCCGGCAATTATTCGGCCACGGAGTATCGTTCGGTTGGCAAGGTCGAATTTATTGCTTATAAACTTCAACCGAATCGGTAAAAAGGGACGTCAGGCTATACGACGTTTCCGTATAGGATGTAGTTTCGAATCCTGTCGGAGGACGAATATTTTCTATGAAAATTTCTCGGACATTCAGGCCGGTAACTGTTGTTTTACTGTTTATTATAAACAAAGCATTGACTTTAATATTTGTATCTATAAAAAGAATGTTAAGCATTACGTTATGTCTTAATACACACACACACACACACACACACACACACACATATATATATATATATATATATATATATATATATATATATATATATATATGTATATTGTCATGGGTCCTTACCTATAACTTAAGAACGAACTCTTCCTAACACTATGTATACTACGCCTCTCAAGAGAGAGTGTCGAATCGAGTCGACTGATAGTAGTTCACTCCAAACCAGACTGACAGTCATACTAACACCTTCCACAGCTTGTATTGTTATTTCGTATAATATACCTTCGTTATTTCTACTCTTGTGTTCGTGTTTTTCTTCCTTGGTCCTAACCTAGACCACAACAGTGGTGACGAGGATATTGAATAAACGAATTCTACGCGAAATATATATATATATATATATATATATATATATATATATATATATATATCCTTGTGCAGGTATGCAGAAAATAGAAAAGAACACGTTGGGTGCATAATCCGGGGTTCCTTAGTATTTTTGTTTTTATTTTTAAGAAGACAGTGCTCCATACAGAAGTAGAGCTTATATTATAATAATATTTTTTGTTTAAAAATATGATTCCTTCGCTACATAAGAGTTCTCATGTTTCAAAAACGAGAGCCGAAATCATCCAAATAATTAATAAAATTAAGTTGGATTGAGGTGTTTAGTCCCGTTTCATCTTCAAGCGGAATTTTAGGAATAAGCTATCTCTCGGTTTACGTGTATTTTTACAGAATTTGTTATTGTGGTAGTGGCTAGACTATTTTCCTTCTTTAAGTGGTCAGGGAGTTAATTCTTATCAGTAGATTCATCATCCTCTGAGAGGTTTTGCTAAGGTTGGGTAGGGTATCGATTTCAAGGCTAATGTTTACGGTCATCCTTTAGTTGGTTCCCAGTGAAGGATATTTTTATGGCGCGCCTACAGTCGTTATGTGTCTGGAGAATTGTCTTTTATTATTGTCTATCTGATTATCTATTTATTTATTTCGAACCTGCATCCTGCAAGGAAGCGTCATAATGCCTGACGTGCTTTACCGATTTAGCCACAGACGAGCGACTTGGTTAGCAAGGTCGATTTTACTCTTTTTAAACTACAATTCTCCATCATTTTCTCTCGTACATTCATATCTGCTCGATGCATATCCAAATGTAAAAAAAAATAACGTCAAACATTATGAAATGGACAAAGTCCGACGATTATTTTTAAGACATTTTTATGTAGAGAAACGCTATTTTCATATTTTTAACCGAAAAATAACGTCAGTAATTGTCACGTGTGGAGAATATGGTCATTATATCTGTGTTGATGTATTCAACCATTTTCTTTTCTTTCTACATTCCAGTTGCTAGGTAGATTCTGTTTTTGTTTTTATTAGTTACTTTGTACATTTAATTTCATTTTCGTATTTTGCTTTGATAAAGTCCACATTGGACGAAACGCGTCAGCAATTACCAGTTTTCCTATTGTCATTTTTATTCATAAATATATATATATATATATATATATATATATATATATATATATATATATATATATATATAATTATTTTTAAAGAAAAAAAAAATTATAACATAAATATGTTATAAAATCACTACAAAAATAGCCATTTTGTTTCAACACCTTCGGTGTCTTATCAAGTGATGACGTTGAATGTAAAATAAATGGTTTTAAAAGTTTCAAATTAATTAATATTCTACGCAAGAATATTAATTAATTTGAAACTTTTAAAATATATATTTTGGATATATGATCTAGCCGATTTCATATTTAATTATATTTTTATCACTTTTGTATTATGTATCCCATATTTTGAGAATAGAAGATATGCCAAGAAGCGAATTATTGTACGACACCGAACATGTATTTACTATAGAAGTTCTAGCAATTAAAGCACTTTATATACAATTTCGTCTATTTTAATTATAGTAGCATTTCTCAAATCGAATTTATGGTCAGACTAACTACTGTGATTGTTTGGCAATATAAATATATATATATAAGCATTTTCTTCTATATCTACCTAACGATCTGATCCAGATTTTTACATTTGTATCTGTCTGATTACGATTTTTACACCTATCTATCTATCTATCTATCTATCTATCTATCTATCTATCTATCTATCTATCTGATGACTATTTTCAATATCTATGTATCTATCCCGATTTTACATCTTTCTATCTATCTCCCGATTTTTACATATCTATTTTTGATCCCGATTTTTACATATTTATGTATTTATGGTCCCGATTTATACTTATCTATCTATCTATCTATCTATCTATCTATCTATCTGTCTATCTATTACAGTCTTCTCATATCTATCTATCTATCACGATTTCATCATATCTATCTATCTATTACAGACTCCTTATCTATCTATCTATCTATCTATCTATCTATCTATCTATCTATCTATCTATTTATCTATCTATCTATTACAGTTTCCTCATATCTATCTATCACAATTTCATCATATCTCTCTATCTATACACCAATCTATCACGATTTCTTAACATCTATCTATCTAGCTAGCTAGCTATTAGGGTGGTGCAAAAATAATGACGTAATAATGTCGTTTTTGATATATTTTAACGTCAAAAAACGACATTATTACGTCATTATTTTTGCACCAACCTAATAGCTGTTACAACCTCCTCATGCCTATCTATCTATCTATCTATCTATCTGATCCGTATTTTTCAGATCTATGTGCCTAATCGCGATTTTACATCTATTTATTAATCTATCTATCTCCCGATTTTTACATATCTATCTATTTTTTTATCTTGATCTTTACATATCTATCTATCCATGATCCGGACTAATATCTATCTATCTATCTATCTATGTATCTATCTATATTTGATGCCGATTTTTAACAAATCTATCTACTTCAATATCAATTGTAGATCTGATATGGATAGGAATCAGACAAGATGATAAAATAAGAAGCAAGTAGGAAAGGTATCTCAATCTAACATGTTACACCTTTATTAAGGCTTCGTCATTGCTTGAAAATAAAAATAATAAAAGCAGAGATAAAGTGCTGGTATATTATGATATTTAGCTAATATATAAATGGCATATATTAGGTTGGTGCAAAAATAATGTCTTTTTCTCACATAGTAACATATATGAGAAAACGACATTATTTTTGCACTTACCTAATATTTATATATAAATATAAAGGAATATTTTTATGTTAAATTATGTGATAGTATAAGAGTGTGTAAGTAAAGAAATGCTTCTTCGTCTAGGTTCATTCTTGACGGTAATTTAATTCTGGTTAGTTCATAAGTGCATGTAAAGTCTTTAAATGACACCCTAGTATACGGCGGTGAAATGTAGCGATATGTTGCAATAATTTTGGATTTTTATATTCTCATGTAAGTGTCAGTGTATGTGTGTGTGGAGAATGTCTGTGTACGTCAACACTGTGTGGGTCGATGAGACGCTGTATAATATTGTAATCATCTAGTTTTGGTTGGATTTATCATTAAAGAATTCCTCATGTGTATTTTGAAAAGGATTTGTAAATTCTCAATATTTTATGTATTAGATAGACATCAGTTAGAATCATGAATAATGGATCTGTAAAAAGATGGTGATGTGATGTAATTATAGATTGAGTTACGTTACCTAACTTTTCTTTATTTTAACATATCCCGATTTTTACATATCTATCTCTCTATCTATCCATCTATATATGTATCTGTGATGACAATTTTTACATATCTATCTATCTATCTATTATCCCTATTTTTACATATCTCTCTATCTGCCTAAGATCCCGATTTTTACATATCTATCTCTCTATGATACCGATTTATACATATCTATCTATCTATCATATATATATATATATATATATATATATATATATATATGTTCATTATCTGTCTATCTAAGGCCATTACTTAGAGGATACAAAATCGAATTGCCTCTTTTACCTTCTCTCTTTTTTTCTTTCTTGTATATTTTTTATTCATTCATTCTTTTTCTGACTCTTTCTCAACTATTTACCTATCCATCTATCTCATTTTTGTTCATATCTATCTATCTATCTATCTATCTATCTATCTCAGTCTGTTCAGATCTATCTATCTATCTATCTATCTATCTCAGTCTGTTCAGATCTATCTATCTATCTATCTATCTATCTCAGTCTGTTCAGATAAATCTATCTATCTATCTATCTATCTATCTATCTATCTATATATCTATCTAAGTTTATTCATTATCTATCTGTTTGCCTATCTGTATGCTCGTATATTACGTGATAGGGATAAAATTGTTTTAACTTACTCTAAACAAAACGTTCACTGCTTTAAGAGAAATGATCATATATACGGGTAAGTAAGTGAAGAGAGTACAAGTTAACGACTGTAACCACATTATACTACAATTATAAACTATTTTTTTGATTAAATAACCAATTAGACTGGAATATAATAGAAAATAAACTACATCTTCTTGTAAAATCGTGGAGAAGACAACGGGAAACCACTTCATTATATTTCCCCAGAGAAGATGGCAATTCCTACTTAATAAAAAAGAAATCTGTCAAGAGTTATCATCGACTGTATTCAGAAAGGAGACGGCCTTTACAAACGTCATTTTTACTTGTATACAGACATCTGCTTTCGTATGCATACGGTCCTAAATCTCGCTAATGACCTGATACATTATTCAACGTCTCTTGCTGATGGTAACACAAGAAACCTTGTAGTTAGGCTTTGTCTAATTATGTCTATCACATGTAGAATAGAAACAAGTCTGGCGATCCTATCGACTAGAGCAGCATTGAAACATCTTAAGGAACATGTGTTATATCGGCCGTTAATATCTTGTTGGAATAGCAGTTTCGCATTTCCGTTACAGGAAAAGCGGGCAAAATAGATCAACCCTATTTAGTATATACATTTCAGGAATGTGTGCAATGGAATCATGTCTGTTATTCTTAGCGCTCGAAGAACTATTTGAACCCCAGGAAGCGCATTTATCTTACATGGCACATGTACTTCTTCTATATGTTGTATAATTCAGAACTCTGGCGATCATGACTCTCCACAATTTCCTGTCTTTTCCAGCACTTAATAAATTGTGTCTTTTTGTTAACTCTTTTAAATTTTGTTTTGTCCTCGATTTAACTATTCGTTTCAGAAATGATCCCAAGTTCGAATGAGAATCACTGTGTTAAAATGCCTGCTACTTTAACGCTCTGGTACGTAGTCTCGTCCGGAGCATGTCGATAAGCTCCACCCGGCGGCAAGGTCTTTGATCGGGAAGATTGAGGAACCTGGAAAGACTTCTTAATTGCTGTGGTACCCAGGTCCACTCTAACCCATGGTAGAAGCACCTGTTAGGTTCCCAAATGTGGGAAAATAGTTAACCCCCAAACTGGGGTCAAAACACTATGAAAGTATAAAAATAGATTTTTATAGTAAAATACAAAAAATGTATACATACATATTCTATTCATACAAATTATACTAAAAATCTTGCCGGCATTAAATAACCTATACCAAAATAAGCCAAACAAAACCAAACTACAAGTTTTCTCCTTGTCAACTGTGCTTAATTGAAATTAGTTTGTCTTTTCATGTTTAATTTTTTAGTGGCAGATAAACAAAGCACTTAATAAAAACGGCTTTTCTAATCAAAAAGTAAAAAAGAAATGGTTTTAGAGAAAATCGAAATAACACGCATTATACAGCCGTTTTAAACCACAAGAACAGTAATAGCTCATATTTATTTTATTTTAAACACAAGTATTTCAACAACTTCAGAGACTAAAGGAAATATATATTTTTTAAATAATAGTTTAAAAGAATATTATTTTTTAGAGAAATATATCGCTTCTCCGACTTCCTGATGTTGGCCTCTGAGGTCAGATACAAGACAAAACAAAACAAGTCTATCTAGATTCGCTGAGCCAGCGTGAGAGCGATATACAGAAAAAGGTTTTCAGTGAGTCGAGTCTATGCCGTCAAGCAATATAGACGTATTTCTTTGGTATCTGCTCTCCAGTGGCATGAGAAAGAGAAACCAATGTATATTTAGAAATGTACAGGTTGGTGTGGTTAATAAAACAGTTAAGTTTCAAATTACTTTTGTTGATGTCTTTCGTATGTGAACCAACTCGTCAAGAGAAGAGAGAGAGTATACAACATTACATTAATTTCCGCAGTGATCAAAAGCTCCCCAGCTGGTTTGTTGGGTGGCTATATAATAACATTTATGTAATAAATGCGAATATCAGTGTGTACTTATATCAGTGTGTACACTCTTTTCTAATAAAGGGGCACAACTCTCTAACTTTGAATAGCTCATGTTACAGGAACTTTGGATTCCGAAGTTTTTATTACTGCGACTGTTTTCGGCGAATTTTTAATTTTATTTTAGGACGGATTTACGATAATAATTTTTATGACTTGGAAATAAATTTTGGAATGATCGAAATTAAATGCGAATTACAGCGAAAGTCACCAATGAAATAAAAAAAAAATGTCTGTACGGAAAGTAAGGACCTATCAAAATATTATTAAATTAAGTGGAGTAGTAAGAATTATTGTTGAACTTTTAAAAGGTAAGCTTAAATATTAAGGCAATACCGAACTGCAGTGATTTTGAGTTATCGAGTTCATTGTTGGCTATCGCATACAGCAGCAGTATGCATGAGGAAAAGAAATCTCAATAAACAGAAGCCGAGAATGCAAACTAAAGAGCCAAGACTGAAGCGGGGAAAAGATAATCCCGTGCAAATGCAGGAGAGCTTCCAATGCTGAGAATCTTGAACAAGCCAAAGGTACAATTAGGAACTCTCCACAGAAACTAGCTTTAGTGCCGCCCGATAAAAAGGCGGCTTTTAAGCAAGTGTAATATATATATATTTATTACTTCTTGTTATTCTTCTTCAGCTGTGTGCCATTTCCCTTTCCGAGTTTGGTGATCGTGGCTTTCCACAATATCCTGTACTTCGTAGCTCTTAATACTTTTCTTTATCTTAAGACCCGTTCTGCCATTTATAGGCAGGTTTTACGTTGTGTTCCTCTTTCTCTCTTGCTTTAAATCTATGCACTGAGTATCAAATTTCCAAGCATACTTTACTTATTATCTGTCTATATTTCTAAGATGAGTTATAATGTACACTATTTACATTATTCAGACTCTTGCCCTGATCTTTGTCGCCATATTTATTACAAAGTTGTACGCTCCGGCCTTCTTCAGGTGGTTGGAATGTCGAACTGAACCCTTTATTTCGCTGAACGGGGTAGACTGTTCTTGTTCCTCGTGCCATGTTTAATGGATGTCAGTTGTCAGATATATCCTGTTAATTCCCTCTTCAAGTTCTCCACTGCCTTAACTGGGTACTGAACTCACACTCTTTCGGCTTTATGTACAGTTTGCAATGTGTCCTTGAGGATATATGTGTATGAATTTCTGGTTACTATAAATCTAATGTCTCAGCAAGTATTTTTAAACATGGCACGTGGAACTAGAACAGTCTACCCCAGTGAGTGAAATAAAGGGTTCAGTTCGACATCCCAACCAACTGAAGAAGACCGGAGCGTAGAACGGCCGAAACGTTGTAATAAATATGGCAACTGTGGGGAAAATTGTGAAAATGGCCTACCTCGGAAACGCTTACGAATCTGTGCGTCGTGCAAACTCCGGCTGCTCAACGATGAAAGAACCAAAATGGCGGCGCCTATGTTTTATGCCAGGCGGTCTTGGACAGTTAACGCGAAAACTCGTCTCGTTATTCGCATGCAAATTATGGTCGGTCCTCGGCTGTATAAAGCCATCGCGTTTTTGTTTTTGGGCACTGGCTTTTTTGCTCGTGAGAAGGTTGGACGTGTAACACTATTTTGACGTTTACCCTCCTGGCTTTTTATATCTGCTACTATCAGT
Organism: Acanthosepion lycidas; assembly: GCA_963932145.1. Taxonomy (NCBI): domain Eukaryota; kingdom Metazoa; phylum Mollusca; class Cephalopoda; order Sepiida; family Sepiidae; genus Acanthosepion; species Acanthosepion lycidas. The sequence goes on along the minus strand of OZ010595.1, from coordinate 19,764,587 downwards.
TGAGTCGTTGCTTTACTACAACAAGCTATTTCGGCAATGGACAAGTCCGATCTAGAATTAATCCCAGAATTTGACGGCTCCCCCACACGGGCCTGACTGTCTTCGAATGGTTTGAGAAGGCCGAACGTGTTTGCAGGATGCCTAAAATAAAAGAACCTTCACTGGTCATCCCACTGAGACTCATGAGGAGAGTCAACGTCGTATATCAACAACTCGAGGACGATGCTGACCTAGAGGAGATCAAGAGTGTCCTAGATACGGCCTTTGGAGTTACACCTGCTGCGCAGTGATTCTGATATCAGCAACCTCCCGGCGGACACAGTGTTTACCGACACTCAAACCACAGACGAGAGTACGCATGAGGATGAAGCTTGTGTTCTCCGAATTTGGAGGGGAACTCGACGGTGACGATCGCCACTTTCCTGCCCTGTTTATGATCATGATATCAGCGGGGAGTGTGGGGAAAATTGTGAAAATGGCCTACCTCGGAAACGCCCAGGAATCTGTGCGTCGTACAAATTCAGGCTTCTCAACGCTAAAAGAACCAAAATGGCTGCGCCTATGTTTTATCCCAGGTGGTCTCGGACAGTTAACACGAAAACTCGTTGTCCCGTTATTCGCATGCAAATTATGGTCGGTCCTCGGCTGTATAAAGCAGGCGCGTTTTCGTTTCTGATTACTGGGATTTTTTGCTCGTGAGAAGGTTGGACGTGTGAAACTATTTTGTCATTTATCCTCCTCGCTTTTTCTATCTGCTACTATCAGTTGAGTCGTTGCTTTACTACAACAGCGACAAAGATGAGGATAATAGTCAAAATAATGTAAACAATGACTAATATTACATAACTGTTCAGTAGTGTCTTTGTTTCAAATGACACTTTTTCAATTTGATTTAGCAGAATTCTGGGCGTAAACCTCCCTTACATGTAGCATACTTTCAAGTCTGTCAAATCGAAAAGAACACATAATCATTTAAACACCTTGTAACGCATTTCTGTTACAGGAATTGCATAAAATCTAGAGAAACAATATTCTGGATATAAATGTTATTTTCATCATGTAATGTTGGTTTGGAAATGGTGAAGGAACAGGACAAGAATTATTTTAACATCTTGCAGAGGATAACGAGTAACGTGGGTGAAACATAGCGAGTACTACTCTCATGCTGGAGTACCACATACGTTTTTGCTGACAGGATTGGCTTAGGAAACAATAGACCGCGACCGAAAATGCTATCTCTCTCTCTCTCTCTCTCTCTCTCTCTCGATTTCTCTCTGTTACGTGCGCGCACACACACGCGCGTATCTGTATATATATTTTTTCTTTCTGTCATGTTGCATGAAATGATATTCGCTCACAGTTGTGTGTGAGTGTATATATATATATATATATATATATATATATGTGTGTGTGTGTGTGTGCGTGTGCGTGTGCGTGTGTGTGTGTGTATACAGAATAAAATCTTATGTGAAACAATCTGGACTATCTATAGACCAATGGGAAAAAATGGCTTTGGATAGAAGTAAGTGGCGGAAACTAATTCACGAAAGCATTGAGTCCTTTGAGAATAGCCGTATGCAGTACAGTGCCTACAAACGTCTGATTCGTAAAGGTGAAAAGGGTCCAGCACCATGTCCACAAATTCACCACGTTAATTGTGACATATGCGGAAAATTGTGCCTATCTTTTGCCGGCTTCAAAAGCCATTTGCGTAAATGTGCAAAACCTACTGTGCACCAGAATAATTACACTGTAAACAAAACTGATCGGGTATGCCAATTCTGTGGCAAAATTTGTCGCAGTTTGGCTGGCTTGAAGAGTCACCTGCGAATACATAGAATTTGAGGGGAGTGGGAGGGGGTGAGGACATGAAATAAAGGAGGTGGTCACGCTCGAAACCAGGAGGACAGCCACGATGTTTACACGACTGTAAAATTACGAAGAATATATTTTCAACGTTCAAAACATTTATTTCAAACAGGGCTCAATACAAAAGTAGAGCAATAAATATTTATTATCCACTGTTGAATTCAAACCTGTAAATATCCACCATCAAATTTTACATTTGGTACAACGTTAAAATGAGAGTTTCTTTAGGTGGCAAACAATAACTTTGAAACAAAATATACAATTGCATAATATATATATATATATATATATATATATATATATATATGTGTGTGTGTGTGTGTGTACGTGTGTGTGTGTGTGTCTTTGTGTGTGTATATATATATATATATATATATATATATGTATATATATATATGAATAGATGTGTGTAGGTGTATATATATATATATATATATATATATATATATATATATATATATATATATATATATATATATATATATATACACACACACACAAAGACACACAAACTTCCTTATCCAAACACTACTGGGATCTGGTGGATAAGGGGTTAACCCCACTTTTGAAATGGAGATACCTATCAAGAGCCAAAACACCTAATAACTTCCGCGATCGGTGTGATCTGTGCTTGGCGGAAAAAATTTTTTATTATCAAAGATAAAAATCAAGATGAACTGTTGAATCTTCGTAATGAGATATTTTCTAAATGTAGACATAAGTAAAGATTCAAAACATAAACACCGTTTTGTAACTTTCTGTCACTTATGTCAGTTCCATCTTGGTTCAAAACATCGGGCATGACATTTTAACGGAATGACTATTATGTTTATTTTGTTTATCTCTATATAGATCATTGTGTATGTTTTTGTGATGCGCTATGTTTTTTTTTTTTGTTTTTTTTTTACGCCCAAATTGTTGAAATTTTACTTATTTAGTTCTTAAATTCTAATTTATATGTATGTATTTGTACGTATTTGTATGTATGTGGGTATATGTGTATATATAAATTGTTGAAATTTTACTTATCTAGTTCTTAAATTCTAATTTATATGTATGTATTTGTATGTATTTGTATGTATGTGGGTATATATGTGTATATATATATATATATATATATATATATATATATATGTGTATATATATATATATATATATATATGTGTGTGTGTGTGTGTATGTGTGTGTATATGCATGTATGTGTATGTATGTATGTATGTACTTGGCTACGGGTATATGTAGGTATATATTTAGGGGTGTGTGTATTGGTATAAGTATGTATATGTATGGATATGTGTGTATATGTATATATTCATGTATACGTATGTGGGTGTAGGTATATATAGATGGATATATATGCAGGGATGTGTGTATATATAAATATATATATATATATATATATATATATATATATATATATATATATATATATATATATATGTGTGTGTGTGTGGGTGTGCGTATGTTTTGGTATATATGTACCCATATATATGTATGTGTATGTATGTATGTTTATATATATGTGTGTATGTGGGTATAGATGTGCGTGTATATGTGTATGTATGTATAGCTAGACGGATAGATACAGGGATACATTGTTTTTTTGTTTAATTGTATAGAAATGTAAGGTTTTAGGTATATATGTTTATGCGCATGTATGCGTATGTTCATATGTACAAGTGTGTGTAAATGTGTAAGCAGTGGATGCCTATGGATGTATGTGTGTATATGTAGGTATATGTGTGTGTACATTTTTGTATGTATATATATATATATATATATATATATATATATATATATATATATATATATATATATATATATGTGTGTGTGTGTGTGTATATATATGTTTTTTGTATCTGTGTGTATGTATATATGTGTATGTGGGTGCATGTGTATTTATGTATATGTATGGGGAAAATGTGTGTATAGGGTTTAGGTGGATATACGTGTATATATGTGTGCGTATGTATATATATGTATATGTATGTGTATGTGTGTATGTATTTATATGTGTATGTGTGTGTACATGTATATGTATGTGTGTATGTGTATATATATATATATGTATGTATGTGTGTGTGTAGTATATACATGTATGTATGTGTGTAGATGTTTGTGTATATGTATGTGTGTATATATATGTGTGTGTGTGTCTATGTATATATGTATATATATGGATGTATGTGTGTGTCTACATGTATATGTATGTATGCGTGTATGTATATGTATATATATATGTGTGTGTATATATATATATATATATATATATATATATATATGGAGGTGTGTGTGTATGTGTATGTGTGTATATATGTAGGTGTAATTATTTGTATATCATATGCGCGGTAATTATTAGAAAGCGCTTAGTATCAGAGATATTGAATCAGATATATGTATATGTGTGTGTGTGTGTGTGTATGTACATGTATGTGTGTATGTATGTGTGAATATGTGGATATATGTGTATGTGTACATGGATATATGTATGTGTGTATGTAGGTACACGGCGATGTGTATGTATATACGTGTATAAGTTATTGTGTATGTGTGGATTTGCATGCGTTTTGAACATAAAAATATAGGTCCTCGCCAGATTAGATAATCGTCATATTTATTGTTTATAATATTTGATTTGTAACCTGCAGTCGATATTATTTTTGTCAAATTTTCTCAATTACACAGCGTCCCTTGCAATTTTAATTTCACCCGCCCCATCTTTCTTCCCCACCACTTCTTTCCTTACCTCTCCCTCCTTCTTTAAGATTTGATCGGGCATGGTGTGTGTATGTCACCTCGAAATGTATCCTTATTGTTTTAGACATCCGACAACAATCATTTTTCCCCCTTCCACTCACAACTAGTTTTTAAATAAAACTCTCTCTGTTAAACCCCTCTCTTATGAACTAACATTCGTCCCACACTCTCATAATTACACTCTCTCTAAATTCTATTTTTATTTCCGGAGTAGGTTTTTTCTGTTTTCTTTTTGAATTTGTAGGTCTGATGAATTGGATCGTATTTACGATTCCAATGGAATAAATTATGACCATGGAATATTAGTGTTTAAGCCTTTTTATTATATATATATATATATATATATATATATATATATATATATATATATATATATATGCGTGTGTGTGTGTAACATGCAGCATATTTAGAAATATATATATATATATATATATATATATATATATATATTCGTGTGTGTGTGTAACATGCAGCATATTTAAAAATATATATATATATATATATATATATATATATATATATATATATATATATATATATATATATAATTTAGTCTTAAACACAGAAGGAAAACTCAGACGAGTAATATTGAACAGGATTTTGTCACCTCTGCTTGTCTTATGGGAGTTCAGTTAATAATAATAATGCCCGAGAACAGTGACTGGGTTGTCCGCTTATCTCCCATTAAACCCTCTCTTTTTTGGGGGGGAAATCAGATAAGGATATTCCAAATAAGTTGAGTGATCAGATGGAAGAGAATTTCTGAAGAAAGCATTCAAGCGTACAAGAGGCATTGAGGTTTTGCTTCTGTTTAGCATACTCTTATACAGGCGCTATTAATTTCTAGAATCGAGCTTGCTAGATGCTATACGTTGTTTCATTGTATCAGCAAACAGTAACTTTGCGTGTTTTAGAAAAGAACTTTATATGATGTAGATGTCAGGACTTCAAAGTGATTGAATAAAGTAGGGATAGAAAATTTTCTGTTGTTCAGCAAACGTTTGCAGAGCCGCACGTAATCTCTGAACCTGAACGTCCTAGATGATATACGTTGCTTCATTCTATCAGCAAACAGTAAATTCATTTCTTTGAGAACACGCTTGCACTCTTTACGAACAGAAACCAATAGACGTGGTGTTTAAATCAGATATACAACTCTGGTACAATAGCTAGGGTATACCGACTATGCATGCAGGTGAGAACAGAGGAAATGGATGCGGTTGGTAATTTTCTTGGTGGAAAGAAAGCATCTATGAAGGCTTTCACAGAGGAGGAAATCTCAGATGAGTAGTTTTGAACTGGATTCTGTCACCACTTATGGGAGCTTAATTTAGATATAATGTCCGAGAACAGTGATTGAGTTATCCTCTTATCTCTTAGTAGAGCCTATCTTTTCGTGGGAAATCAGATGTGGGTAGTCCAAATTAGTAGAGTGATGAAATGGAAGAGAATTTCCGAGCAAAGCATTCGAGTTTATTTGCTGTATATGTTTTGAATAGATAAATAAATGAGCGATTGAGGTTTTGCTTTTATTTAGCACATTCTAATAGAGCCGCCATTAATTTGTTGAATCGATCTTGCTAAATGCTATACGTTGATTCATTGTATCAGCAAACAGTAACTTCGCTTCTTTTAAGACACGTCTGCATACGTTACAAATAGAAACATAAAGACTAATGTTGCAATCATCCGGAAGAAATGATCCATCTGTGTTATCGTGACTGAAAATACAACGTAGACACAAGGGGATAGACGCAGAAGAGGATCTCAGAGGCATATTTTTGAATAGGGTGATAAAAACTTAATTCCAGGGACATCACGGAAAAATCCCCAATCCACTCATTGATATCAGAAAGATATTCTGTTGTTAGGAAGTTCGTTGATGATGGGGCAGCGGAAAGACATGTTTACAGACACTACCGCATGATCAGAGTTTCCAAGAGAGCAGCGCAGTATGGTATGACATGATTCTGGGATAGCGCTAAAGAAAGAAATCTAGAAGAGAAGCGTGTCCATCAGAGTTACTGGAGAAACACGTAGGGATGTCAATCACTTGCGTGAGAGATCGAGTGACTATGAAGTTAAGGATTTGGATGCCAATGACATATGTGTTAGTGTGCTTAAGCCTCCTAGCATGGTGGAGATTAATTCACTGGATACAAATATATAGGAAAACGGGGTAGGGATATTGTCCTTATGTACATTTTCAAAAATAATGTCTACCAGGCAATAGTTTTGAGGGGAAGAGAGACACTAGGGTTAGAAAATATAGCTTAAGTACAGAAACACGGAGACACATTTCAGAATGTTCTGGAGATTGAAGAGAGAGATCACAGAGAGAGAGATCTTCGTGGACATAAACTCCCCGGCCATGCATGTGGATATTAAAGTCCTTGCTCAAGAGAGGAAGGTAGCCATAAATCGTGAAATTTTAGGATGTGTTTAAAGAGTTACGATTATTTTCGCAGGATCTCTGGAGATTTTTGAAGAGGAATGATTCTACACTCCAGAAGTTGGTACGAATACCAAGAATGTAGGAGAAAGAAAGGTTGAGGTGTTTTTATTGATCTGGTTTAGGTTTATATATCTCGTTGCTTATAGTTCTGATGTGTTATTTTGGCAAGGAGGGACCTAGGTTAGTAGCATCTATATGACGTCCAATGCAACATGTACAGGAAGGGAACTGGCGCAGACATGAATATACTGTGACCGGGGTTTAGTTTTACTTAAAAATATATCATATACATTTACTATTTCTATAATACAATTCCTAAACTTATCTGTTAGTAAAAAATAAAATTTATTTTTCATCGAATGGTTATTGGTGTACATCAAAATAAATTCAGAATAGAAATGATTGCCAGGTGAAAATTTTTTGAGAACAACTGATTTAGATTTTTCTCATAAATTTCTAGTTGGGAACCAATAAGAAACGAAAGGTCGTTGATTAAGATTCGAAAATAACGAAGACCGAAGCATATTGTTCCGGACAATGCCTGAATAATAGTGAAATGATCTAGAAACTTCTCTCTTTTAACACGGTCTCCATAACACGATTTGTTAAAAACGTTTGGATAAAGCTAAATATTCGTTCATAAACAGCTCAACCCTTAGATAAGGCAAGGATGCCAAACCCTGTAAAATGCCTTCAAGACATCTAATTCCACAATCCGAGCCTTGCCGTTCTTATCAAAATCCAGATGTACAAATTCTTTCAAACAAAATGTTTGGAAGGAAGCCCACAGATCGCTTACAGTACTTCAAAGAGCTATAAAAAAAATGAACGTAAAAAAATCAGTTTTTTTGAAAAACAATTTAAAGAAATATTCTATAAATTCTATAAATTCTTTCGAACATTAGCACCAGCAGATCAATCAATAATTTTGAATTTTGCTGATGAGAAAATGGCGGATATTTGCAAGAGATGAGAAGACCTATATTTTGATTCTAGACTGACAGCTAGGGAGTGAAGGAAAACTTATTGTTTGGTTGTTTTCTGTTTAGCGGCATACAAACCTCGAATAGGAGAAAACATTACATAAATAGCACTAGCTACTCGGTCAATGACTGCCGAGTATTTCCATATAAGGAAGCGGCAACCAATAACAATACTGTTAAAACAAAAGACACTATGCTGATCTCTAGAAATAGAATCACGAGAATTCCTTGTCATCCATATTATTCTATTTCTAACCACGTTTTCATTTCTACAAAAATTCCTTTGAAAAAAAAGGAAGGAAGAACACTTTTGATAATCCATAATATTTATCGATAAAATTTTGTATATTCTTGGAAATAAATTTCGCTATTTCGATGAAGAAGCAGGTTAAGATTCAATCTCTAAGATTACGACGTTATTTTCTATCGAGGTCAAGATAGGCTAACCTACAATTTGACATACATTCCTTCTGCATAAACAGGCACTAGATTCTGTATGGCCATTCTGAAATTCCAAGAAATATTCTCTGTGGCATTCTTGTTCTCACTGTGCTTCCTCCTTTCCGTTCCGTTTTTGGAAATTATGTAAAGCTGAATCCCAAGGCATTTCAAATGTCATTGCAAAAATGCACTCTTCAATAGAAAACATAAAACAAATAGTAAGAATAATATTTTGAAGTGTTTTGAAGAATTATCACATGACGCGTGAAAGACGGTGAAATAGCCGATGCCTATTGGGAGACTTTGACGAGCGTAGCACGAATTGTCAAAATTTGTATTTTTCGCTCGGAATAATTTGCATTAAAAGTAATTTTGTTTATTTTTGCTTTTAAAAGATAGTCCGGGCAATAATGGATGCTTCTTTAGTAAAAATTTAGAATGACCTTTAAGTAAGGAATATTTATGTTGGCGTACTGTCGGATGGTATTTAGAGAGACGTTGAACCCTGTCACCTCAGACCACTGACTCAAGAAATACGATAAAAAGCACATAATAAAATACCGAAGATCTACATAGCAATGGAATAATGCAATTATATATATATATATATATATATATATATATATATATATATATATATATATATATATATATATATATATATATATATATGTAAAATATATATATATATATAATATATATATATAATATATATATATATAATATATATATATAATATATATATATATATATATATATATTCATACACGTTTCATTAAATAATATAGACAAGTGTTGTCCATTTATTTTATGTAAATTTTTTTCGTAACTTCTGATAAGTTTAATAACATTATCGTTGAAATATATATATATATATATATATATATATATATATATATATATATATATATATATATATATCTGCCATAAACAGACAAAAATTAATTTTATTATTACCAATCATGATGATAATACAAAATAAAAATGAAAAACGGTCTAGCTAACTGGTTTCGAACCTGGCTGATCAGAGCTAAATCAGTAATAAGGTTAATAAATTAAATTATTAAAAAAAAAAAGAAAATGGACAATGTGCATTGGAGTGGGGATTTCAATCTTAATTAGTTGGAGTCCTAATACAAAGTCCTTCTTTTTATATAGAGAAAGCTTTAATGATAGAAAATAGATGAACTCCAACACTTTTAGGTGGTAATTAGTGTTGGAGGTCATCTATATTCTATCATTAAAGCCTTCGCTATATAAAAAGACGGACTTTGTGTTAGGTCTCCAACTAATTACCATCTAAAAACCCCCAATGCACTTTGTCCATTTTCTTTTAAATAATTTACTTTATTAACCTCAATTTAGCTCTGTTGATCGAGGTTCGAAACCGGCTAGCTAGCCCGTTTATTATTTTTACATATATTATCATCATGAGTGGTAATTTACGGCCGTGATAAAGTTTTGTACCACTAAACATATCTTATATATATATATATATATATATATATATATATATATATATATATATATATATATATATATATATATATATATATATGAATAGCTGTCCACTCATATTCTAGGATACTCGACTAATATGGCGGCTCAGCTGCACTTTTGTTTATACTGCAACTATACAAATAAGCACAGGAAGAGAAGAGCGCGTTTGATATCTACACTTACATTTTTGAAAACCAATGTTGACTTGCATGTAACAAGCCGGAAGCAGATTTTATAAACGAGATAAGTGCGTGAGAAGAAACTATTCGCATAGAACTTACGGTTACGTCTAGCCATTTCCACATTAAACCGATGTGATTTTGCAACCAATTTAATATTGCGTTTACCGTACAAAAGATTCCTCAGAACAATTACCATGCAAATATTTACAGCAAATCCCCAACGAAGGTACGTTACGGCGATAGAGATGTAACTTTCTCCGAGATACCATGTTAGGATCTATACTATTAGAGATTATGGGGATATATAAATTCGAAAGAAGAGATAGATATGTTTTATTTGTCTTGATTTGTTCGAATTTATATTCTTGGTTTAAACCTCGTATTATTCTTATCTTATATGGTGTTAAGAAAAGCTGGCTGGCGAGACTTTTGCTTGCATAACCTATAAAACTAAGTAAGACTGAAATGATTGTCTGCTACCTTCGGAACCAAATGTGGATTTATCTGAGCCAATATTGCTTATCTGCTACCAGGATTAACACAAGCCTTACGTTACTACTAATGACCGTCATGGAAAGGTAGTGATCCACAGTCAGGATCAACAGAATACCTTTTACACACGTGATAGCATAGATAACTAAAATGGCAGCACAATTTCAAGGCAATAACTAATCCATCAGGCACCAATTATCTGCCACTGTTTAACTCCGCAATTTCAAGTTCGTTTGCCATAAACAGCCTGTGCATTATTTAGCAAAACTGATATCACAGTAGAGATGGACGTTTTTGATGATTACTAGGTACAGCAGCACTAAATACAATCCCATGAATTATATATATATATATATATATATATATATATATATATATATATATATATATCCTGATACCTCAAAATCCCTACTGTTTAAAATGAAGGCTCACGAATTCTCCCGTCGTTTCGGAGTTTGAATCTCTAACGCTGATAATCAGTTATGAGAAACAACATTAAAGACTTTAGAATTTAACTCCATATTGGAAACATTAAATTCTTATATTGGTCATACCGCACTCTCTCCTCGGTTAACTTCTTACTTATCTATTTGCGATGTTTGATTGATTTGTTCTTATATTGACTCAAATTATACATTTCCTTAGGTGGTCATTGTTTTTGTTGTCAAGCAATCCCAAACTTTCTTCCTACTATTTCTTAGGAGGTCATTCTTTTTGTTGTCAAGTGACTGTAAATTCTTTTCCAGGCCTTTCTTCGCAGAAACCCAACTCAATCCAAATAGATAATAAACAAAAATAAGAAGTAGGATAAGTAAAAGCACAAAGACATATACGTATAATTTTTCAGTTAACTCTGTGGGCCATGTCAATATATATATATATATATATATATATATATATATATATATATATATATATATACCAAAGTATATAATTGGTGTATACGGAATGAATTCCAATAACCAACAATTACTATTCTTAAAAGAGTGCTCAATACAGAGTAGAGCAGATATAATTATTTATTTAAAAATTAAAACATAAATACTGGTCATTCTAGCTTTTGTAACAACGTTTCGCCATTGCAAAGGAACGTTAAATAATTTGAAACTTTTAAAACCATTTATTTTACATTCAACATCATCACCTGATAAGACACCGGAAGTGTTGAAACAAAATTGCTATTTTTGTAGGGATTTTAAAACATATTTATGTTATAATTTTTAAAATAAATAATTGTCTTATTTTAACTGCCGACAACAATGAACTGATCGGAATTAAAATACATTTTAAAAATAAAATCATGTATTAAAAGATTAAACAGTGATTTGGATTTACTTATGGAATATGGATTCCACAGAGAGCTCTCTAACCAACAACAGAATTCCCCGGAAGAATATGTACTACTTCTTTGTTTATTTCGCGTCTCGTTGAAAAAGGACACAGGCGTGTCCAAAATTTTCGACTTTAAAACTTTTGTCTTCGTTCTTCAATTTAATCAAAAGGGTAATATGTAATCAATCTTCTAATAGTATTATCACTTTTCCGTCTTTTTATTTCTGTATGTAATTAATCGGCCTAATGAATGAACCAATCTGTTTATCTCTCTCTCTCTCTCTCTTATATATATATATATATATATATATATATATATATATATATATATATAGATAGATAGATAGATAGATAGATAGATAGATAGATAGATAGATATTTGGGCAGCATATCTGCATACAAGCGTTCACAATGTGAGGGAGAAACCTGGGAATGTTACAATGCAACCTGGTGTAAAATGTTAGTTAAATACATTTTAAAACATTGCTTCTACACTCATGATAGATTTTGTAAAGTGTTGGTTGATTGATTCTCATACAGATGATCACCAGTATTTGAAGTTTATTTTTATTATTTTCATTGTGTAGGATATTGGTGTTGTCAAAAATTACTTCCCTCTATTGTGAAATGGGACATGAATGTGTTTGTAAATGGTGTGCGACAGAACTTGGATCTGGTATATGAAGTGTAAGAAGGCTTGATATATTGTGGTGGTCAAACCAACATATGTGTTTTTTTATTTTTCAAAGATACAATGTCTCAACGGATATTTAAACAATGCAATGTTCGTCTTTTCATAAACACTAGCTGCATTTTTTACCATCTGTAGTTAGTTCTCTTACATTGTGGATGCTTGTTTATAAATAAAAAAGATACTTGGTAGCTACAACGGTTTATTTTAAAATAATTATAACAGAGCGTGTTCATGCGTATTAAAAATAAATCACTATCACAACGGTCACAGTTACATGAAGTTTTCTATGGAAATTCACACCTGAGGATGATTTCGGAGGAAATCGAATGGACTACGGAACATTCCCTGAATAATTTCAACTTAACATCAAGAAGCTAATTAGTGGACTAGAAAGGATTATTGTAGAAATAATCATAACATATATATATATATATATATATATATATATATATATATATATATATATATATATGTATGTATGTATATGTATATGTATATACCGTATTTATACGTTCTTTATTATAGATTCAATTTATTTAAGTAACTGCTCTGTTTTTAATTAAACAGTTTCACTTACAATTATCGGCCTTAATACTAATTAATGCATAATTTCGGAGAAAATATGCATTGCATTATTCCTATACTGAAAACATCATTTAATGTGCTATATCATTCAGGAATAGGGAAGCCTCCTCTTAGCAATGCTCAAATAAAAGCGCAATGCTCGACGATTTTTCTCGATCCATCATACTGCTCATGAAACATACGTAAACAATGACACCATTTAATGAAATGGATTAATCCTGAAAATTTATACATTATTTTTATAGATTCAAGTGATTTAAATAAATATTCTGTTTTTAATTAAATCGAATTAATTATATTTACAGGCCCGATATCTATGGAAACAACGTATAAACTTGACGGTTTTCGTATACAGGAAAATAGTATTGATTCCTTACGGAGAACAGATATTTTCTTCGTATTTACATCAAATATGTGCGTGTGTGCATGTGTGTACGTGCGTGCGTGTGTTTGGGTGTGTGTATGCGTGTGTGCGAGCGTGTATGCTTGTGTGTGTTTGCATGTGTGCTACGAGAAATGACTGAAAGCCCAAGACAAAAAAAGTACAATGGAAAGCAAATTAAGGTAAATATTTCTTTTATTTATTGGTAGATTTAATTTCTATGGGACGCGGGAGACCCTGGTTCGATATTCTCAAAATTCCAGGAGGTTTGTTTAGCCCTGCGTAGAACACTTATACGCAGATTGATACATTGATTGATAGCGATAATTCAAGCGAGAAGATAAGAAGGAAAAAAAAGCCTTAATACAGTAAGAGTGAAATCATGTCGACCATTTTGAATAGAAGTAATGTTTTCGGAAAGATAAGAATTCCCTCTCGGCTTCAGCGAAATTTTATTCTGTTGTACATATGTTCGATGGTTTGGATCAATTGAGAGCAAGAAATCCTCTTAAAACAGACGAGAAAATCAAGGTGACGGACATATTGGCGCGAGGAGATGCACGAGATATCACGAGACCCTTGCTATTTTGGTCAAAATTGATAGGCAGCTGTGAGCAAATTTTTCTTGTCTATCACTGCCTTTCTCTCTGTCTTTCTCTTTCAGACACGTACACACACACGCACACAAAATTACACGCACGAACGCGCGGAAGCACACATATGCACACACACGCATATATATTTATTTACATTTGTTATTTGAACTGGTGTGTGAACGTAGTAACTTATCTTCTTGAAATATATATATATATATATATATATATATATAGAGAGAGAGAGAGAGAGGGAATGAGTGACTGACGAATAGATTTAGACAGACAGATAGATAGATAGATAGATAGATAAGAGGAGGCTGTAATAGATAGATAGACAGATATATATATATATATATGGATAAGAGGAGGCTGTAATAGATAGATAGATAGATAGATAGATAGATAGATAGATAGATAGATAGATAGATAGATAGATAAGAGGAGGCTGTAATAGATAGATAGATAGAGTGAGAGAGAGATAAGAGGTGGCTGTAATAGATAGACAGATAGATAGATAGATAGATAGATTGCGATAAATAGATAATTTTACAAATCGGTCTATTACAATTTTTATATTTTGTCTTTCACTCCAATTTTCATCCTAACCTCTCAATTTTTCTTCCCAAGTTTCTGTATCGATCGCTTGCTGTAATAAGAAATACGATTGTGATACATATACGCACACAAGCACGCGCATGAACGCGCGCAAAAACACATATACAACCCCAACCCCCCTATATATATATATATATATATATATATATAAGCATTTTTCATTAAAAACGACAGATAAGGTACTACGGTTAAGTATTTTATTTAATGTTTCTTGTGTTCGCACAAGTGTTCCTGATCAAACAGAACTCAAATAATTACATCTGCCACACAACTACATGCCTATCCAGGTGCCTTACCTTACACCTATCCATCAAGAGCTCCAGTAGGACCCATTTAAACACACACACAAACCTACCAGACGTCATTCGAAATATACACAAATATAATAACCTCATCCACTTGTAAAAAGATAAAAAATAATGGAAGCGCTGATAATAAAAAAGAAAAAGCCAACTTTTAATAATATTAACTACGAACGAGGCCACATTGGGCTAACAGTGTTCGGAAAATAAAAACACCTCTATAACACACTAAACACATTCACATAACGCACACACTCAATTACATCTAAAAAATAAAACCATCCTTGAACATGACCAAAAGTATAGCCGAAACTATTAAGGTACTGTGCCCAAATGAGAAAGCTCTTGTGCGAACACAAGAAAAATTAAATAAAAAACTTAACCATAGTACCCTGTCTGTCGTTTTTAAAGAAACAAGAAAAAATGAAGGATTGCTGCCTAAATACGCAATATATATATATATATATATATATATATATATATATATATATATATATATATATATATATATATATATATTATTTCAATTGGTTTGAAACCTAGCGATTTATTTTCTTAAAATTGCATCTATATATATATATTACTAAGTTTATAAAAAACAAAATATTACTCAATCAGAGAAATGAAATAGCTATTTATTGTCAAAAATTTTCCTAAAAAATATCTAAAAATAAAAATAAATTCAAAAAGTGTGACCTCGTAATATACGTACTTATATTTAATGGAAAAATATTATTTATATACTGTAAGTAATTTTATTATATTTACAAAAAAAAAAGTCTATTAAAATAACAGTGAAAATATTTCAAAGTAGTATTTCAAATTTTAGTTTAAAATTGTAGTTAAATAAAACGTATTCTAACCAAAACACCTCTTTCAAAGTACTATCGGCACATAAAGGAATCCAATAAAACACCTAGAGAAAAATGAAATTATGATGCAAAGCTATAAGATGTAGGCCATTGAATGTCCCATGTCCTTTGTACGGACATGTGAAACTATATATTACTAAGTATAAAAAAAAGAAAAGTTTACTAAATCAGAGAAATGAATTATCTATTTTTACCGTAATTGTCATAAATTTTACTCAAATAATATTTAAATATAAAAATTTTAACAAAAGTAATATACATACTTATACTTGATATGTAAAAATAATTTTACTTACTCTAAGTAATTCTAATACATTTACTTCTTTTAAAAGAGAAACATAGTCTATTAAAATTAACAGGGAGCATGTTTTAAAGTTGTATTTAAAATTGTAGTTAAAGAAAAAGAAATTCTAAACTAAACATCTTTTAAAATTGTAATTAAATAAAACGTATTCTAACCTATGGATCTCCGTCTAAGTACTACAAGCACTTAAAAGAATCAAATAAAAGACCTGCAGTAAAATGAATTTAATAGAAAAAGCTAGAAGATGTAAGCCATTGAGTGACCCATGTTCTTTGTACTTACATGAGAAACAAGATATTACTAAGTTTATATAAAAAAAAAGTTTAATAAATCAGTGAAATCAATTAGCTATTTTTGGCGTCATTGTCTTAAAGTTTACAGAAAAAAAACAATTGATACCTAATAATATACATACTTATAGTTGATGTGAAAATAACTCTACATACTGTAAGGGATTCTAATACATTTCCTTCTTCTTAAAAGAAATATAGTATATTAAAAATCAATAGTGAAAATATTTTTCAAATTGTAGTTAAATAAAACGTATTCTAACCTGAACAACCCCCCCACAAAAAATCCTTAAATATACAAATAGAAAATATGCCGTAAGAATTTTTGCCGTTAACAATAACTTTTTTTTAAAATCCAGACGACATACATTTAACGGATGTCAGATTTCATTGAAGAATACATCCCTACCCCCTACCAAAATGTAGGTAATAACGGATACATCAAAATATAGACATAAAGAACACGCAAACACCCCTGTCTAGTAGAAGTGAATTAATCTGTAACTTTGGAAACATGAATTATGATTTTTGCTGTGTCTTTAAAACCCAGTAATTTAAAAAGTTACTCCAAAATTCGCTTGAGGATGAAATGTAACTAATGTCTTTAATTTAATTACAAAATTAAATTCGGACCTTCCATTTTTGAAACATGGTTAGAACTGTGTAGCGGAAAAACCATATTTTAAATAAATTAATTCATAATATATATATATATATATATATATATATATATATATATATATATATATATATATATAGTTTATGCAAACTTAGGTAATCCGTATGGGTACACCCGAGGAGGATTATATCCGGAGAGCTCAATGTAAAAATCAGAGCAGATATGTTTGAATAAAAACAGACCACGTTAAGGTTCCATGTAATAAATTATTTTACCATAACCCCTTTAACAGGGCTCTGGATCATCAGACTTTACTTCCAAAAATTGAAATGAAAAATGAAAAATGAAAAGAAATTCACACATTTTTGACGGACCTCATCAAGTATACGTAAAATTAACGAAGTGAGGAAGTGAGGTGGGAAAGAGGATATGAATGTGTCATATGTATCATTTCAAATTCTTATTTTTAATTTTTAACTCCAATGTGTCGGCTAGATGTTGTTCGAATTTATTGTGTCTAGTCTCAAGATATAGATGGCTAAGGAGTGGAGGGGTGGAGACCGACTTTAAAGGAAGAAGCTACACTACTTTCACGAGGACAGTTTTTCTTTCAAATTTTTTAGACACTGTTAATTCGCGTTACTTTAACGGGCATGTTTGGGAGGTTAACGTTTTTATATATATATATATATATATATATATTTCCACAATTATTTTAAAATTTTAAACTTAATATAAATTAAATTTACTTTTCTGAAATGGATAGTTTTTAATTTTAATTTCAAATTTTATTGTGTTTTATTTCGTATTTTATCGTACTATTTAATACTTATTAGAATAAATTCTATTATAGTATAAATATAAAACTTTAAAGCATTTAATAATTATTATCACTTTACTTCGTTGTCAAGTTTTTTGAATTCTCGTACAGTTCTTTTTTGATTGCTCATTTCAGCTCATGTAACAGCGTTTCCCCTTACAAGAGGTGGCTAGTTCATTTGATCATTTTAAAACCTTCATTCTACAATCTATATTCAACATAATCACTTGATAAGACATCAAAGGTGTTGAAAGAAAATAGCTATTTTTTAGCATTGCCGTCTTCTGGATATCTGAGCAGATCCATTGACAAGTTGGCCACGGGAAATTTACCAGGACTGGATGGCGTTCCTACAACTTAGGACATAGTGAGTTTAATCTGTCAATGCTGCGTAAATGGAAGCGTGTAGGAAGGGACTGCAACGTATTAACTCTCTATAAGTATAAGTATTGGGTTAGAAGTAATCGCAACATTTACAGAGTAATCTCGCTGCTGAACTTTGTTGGGAAGCTCCTCGTCCATGTGATCTTCGGTAGACAACATAAGCTCGCGGAAAGGTTATATCTCGAATCAGTGTTGTTCCAGGTAGGAGTCTTACACGACTGACATCATCATCTCTCTTCTCTATACATTGGTCTCATCGACCTCACAAAAGCATTCGACCTTTGATCAGGGAAAGCTTGTTAAAATTACTCGACAAGATCGATTGTCCTCCGAAACTCCTCAAGATTGTCCAGTTATTTAATGCGGATATGAAGACCGTCGTAACAATTTGCCGATTCCTGTTCAGAAGGTTTCAATATAGGCAATAGTGCGAAACAGGGTCGTGTGCTTGCACTTATCGTTTGCGGTATCTTCTTCGCGGTTACTGTTAAACCTACCTTCGTAGCTTCAACTGAAACCGATGGCGTCTACAGGCACACAAGAACAGACATAAGGATTTTCAGGTTCTCCTGGTCGAGAGGGAAATCTAATGCCAGTAAGGTGCTCATTGGAGATATGCTGACTGTCAGCAAAGAGCAAAGACAGCAACTATTGGACATTTTTTCAAGAGTCTGAAGAAAGCAAACGTTATGGGCCAGGAAGTTGAACAGCCTTCCGCTATCAAAAACAGTAACTTCGACCCGAAAAGTGGTTCATGAATTTATATAACTCGGATCCACTGAGGTCAACAAACGGATCGGAAACCTCTTCTTGCCAGTCTGACCTCAAGGATATGGGAGAATAGAAAGCTTAATACGAGAATCAAAAGTGCAGACTTTAGGAGATGTAAGTCTATCTGCTGCTTTACTCTAGACAGGAGAGATGCTTGTCTGAGTCGTATTCTGTGTGTAAACTGATCTTATGAAGGGTCACCGGTGCGCAGTTACCCAGCCTATACGACCTTCTCCAACAACGTCGGCCCCGCTTGTTTGAACATGTACACTGTATGCCGGATAGGAGCATTCGGAAGTCCTGTACCAGGAGCTGGCCATTAGCAAGAGGGCACGAGGCGACCACATCTTCGCTGCTTAAGCCACATGAGGACGATGGACATTGACATTGAAATCGTAGCCAACGATCACTCACGCTGGAGACGAGATATACACCGAGGATTTGGAGGAAGAGAAGAGAAACAAAGGTTTGGCACCGATGACTAAGTGTGTACGATGGAAAGAAAACAACAAAATGACATCGGGAGAGAGCGTCTTAACATTGATTCTGTGCAATCGAAATTCACACACGCGTGGGCCTGTACAGCCATAACAGATGTTGCACCATCATTAAGAAGCTGAAGCATAACGGTTTGGGTTCAGATCCAATGTCGACTGAGATCGACGAATGTTTCAACTTTTATTTTCTACATGGTTCATAGAAGTTTTACTCTTTGAGGGTCTACGAGAGGATAGAGAAACTCTCCGAAATGAATATTGTGCCAAGAACATTTTGCTGTTTCATCAGGATTTTTCAAAATTTCGTTGTTAGTATGATTACCAGTGTTGTATTGAGTGAAATTCTAATTTCGGCAGCTGGTTGTGATTCCGTGTTGGTGGTGTCTTTTAAAAGACAGCCAATACTTTACTACTAATGAAAA
>OZ010595.1:19701923-19739423 GCA_963932145.1 Acanthosepion lycidas | reverse complement strand
TAATTATTCAATGCAAAAATTTGATGATGTCGGTAAAAAACCGTTAACTCATGTATTATTTACCTAACGTGTTCTTTCCTATTTTCTATATATATTCACTTATATATATATATATATATATATATATATATATATATATATATATATATATATAGTCTGTTTCATGCTATATGCAATCGTGAGACAACTCGTGGACTGACTATTGCATATAGCATGAAACAGACTGTCACCTCTAAGTGTTGACTTCTATGTTCACTTTGGTATTTATACACGCTCTCTCTCTGATATTGAGCACTTTATCGCAAAATATATAGCACATCTTAAGACTATATTTCTTCATATATATATATATATATATATATATATATATATATATATATATATAGTCGGGTTTCAATACTACCTAGAAGCAACCAGACGTCTTGCCACACTTATGAGCTGTGTAACAGCGAAATAGTCTGTCTGTGCATGACAATATATATGCTCCTGAAAAAAATATTTCAGATGAGTTCTCTGGAGGTGGGGGATGTGAGTTTTTAAACAGTGACTATTACTGCTAATAATGCAAAACTCTTCCGTAAGTCGAGCCCAGTTTTCTCAGTCACTGTGTGTCAAAAAATATATGCGCTTTAATTCACCTTCATCCCTACCGTACACCGAAGGCTTAGCAGTAGAATTTCCGACTCACGCCAATTTAGTCGGGATTCAATCCTAGCTAGAGGCAACCGGACGTCTAGCCAGACTGATGTGCTGTTATACAACGAAACAGTCTGTGTCGATGACTATATATATATATAGAGGTACAATTAGTATAGTTAATTAGTTAATACATATAACTAGTTAGCATAATGTGAAATTATTATCCCCACGTCTTTTCTTTTACTACTTTGGAAATTTGAACTCCAGATTTCTATACATCTTACGAATCATGTAAACATTTGTCTTTGTCCATATTGAAATTGTCTAGGATTTATATGCATACAACTTTCTGCCATGACCTAGATAATAATAAACATTTTTCGGTTATTTGAATTTAGCATATTCGATTGCATTCGATAAATAATATATATAAAAATAGCATATATATATATATATATATATATATATATATATATATATATATATATATATATATATATGCTATTTTTATATATACATACATATATATATATATATATGTATATATATACTTATTCATACACATTTTACGCACACACTCATATATATATATATATATATATATATATATATATATATATATATATATATAAAGATATAAATATATTTCATTAAAGGCGAGAGATATGGCACTGCAATTAATAATTTTATTTAATTTTTCATTTGTTTGAACAAGTGTTTTCCTGTCTGTTTCACAGGTATGTAGAATCTGTTCAAATATTCTGTAATTCCGAGCACTTTCGGAAATAGATTACGCCAATATTTAGTTTTAGTTTTTAACTGGATGTATATCTTTTGTGCATGTATCAAGAGCTATAGTGATATTTTATTTTCCAAACAATGTCAGCACATTTTGGCCGTGTTCGTATTTAACATTGTTAAGTGTTGACTTTTTTCTTTTTTATTAATATGTCTGCCATCATTTTCCTCTTTTTGTTATGCTTGTATTTTTTACTAGTGTGTTTCGGATGGAGTTTGGTAAGTTTGTCTATGCCTTAATGTGTTCTGATGGAGAAGCGGTCGGATAGGTGTGACGTTAGTCGTCTAGATATGTATGTAGTAATGTGATCGATGTAATCATTTATGAGTTCACTTTGATCAGGAACACAGTTCCTTCAGAGGCATTTAAAATTTAAATAATATTAGATATTTGTAGTTTAAATTTAGTTAGTGTATTGGTATTTTTGTAGTAGATACTTACTTTAATTTCCAGAATAGAAAACACTTTTGGAAATACAGGAAAAAAATAAAATAAAACTTAATCGCAGTAACTTGTCTGTCGTCTTCAATGAAACATTTATAAAAGGGGGATTGCTGCCTAAATACACAATCTTTCTCACTCTCTCTCTCTCTCTCTCTTTATATATATATATATATATATATATATATATATATATATATATATATATATAATAAAATTAAACAATGAAAAGTTCTTATACATAACGCTGAAGGTAGTTTAAAATAAATACGAAAGTAAATCAAATAAATGCGAAGCATATAAAACTATGAACCTCTTATATCTAAGCACAGTTTTTGAATCTTTCATCCATCTTTAATAAAAAATATGTGCCAATAGTACCAAGAATAAATAAATCAGACAATTCTAAGGAGAATTTCAGGCGTTAAAAGAAGAATATGAAAAAGCATTAAATTATAGTAGATCCAAATCGAAATATAATATACTGCAAAAGGTAGCAAACAAAAATGAAAATTGAAAAATAGCAAGCTTAATCCATTATACAATAAGAATATTGCTAAAAATATAAGAATCTATTTTCATTTATAAACAAAGATTCCCATGAATCACACCTAATAAACTAAATATTTAATAAGAACACAAAGAATATACACCATTGAGAAGTAATAGAAGAAACAATACAGCAAAAGAAATAATACAAAAAACACTAGAAAAAAATGAATCTTTTAACCAAAACCAATTACAGAATTGTAAATACAAATATATTATACAGGCTGCGATGGATAAATTGCCGTCTAAATTACGCATAAAAAGAAGATAACACTGACATTTCATTTTAGCAGATATATTTACCAAAATGACACAAAATATCTTGAAATACTAAACAGTACATTTATTCAGTAAAATCGCTTTTTTTCTAACAAGGATCTAGGGACGACTTTGGTATCTTCAGCAACTCTTCTAGACAGTCTCCTTGATTAATTTGGGGAAAGCAACCATAATCTTTGCCTGCAATTCATTTTGGTGTTAAAAGGAGTTTTGATGGCCCCTTGCTCAACTGAAACCCCCACATAATAATTAAAAGATTTTCAATCTAGGAAGTTACGTTGTTAGATGTAAGGGGTGATTTAGTCGCAGAAATTCTATGACAGATATGACTGGGTTCTCTTACTTGTATGGCATGGTGCCAGACATAGGGTCCTCAAGCAGTAACACTCTTGACCCACTGTGTATGTGCATGTATGTGTGTGATGGAAAGTATATTGGCCGAGTACTGAGATAATTTCTTTGTAGGATGAAGCAGGCCAAATTTGTTTGATAGTCACATCCAGATACTTGAGTAGACCTGTAGAGTCGAGTGCGTTATTCAACCTGAAGAGCTTTCTGTATTGGTTGAACACAATTCGCCATCCACAGGAGTAAATATAGAGTTTAGAAAAGGAAAAAACTGTGTAGCTCCTGCCCATGAATCGTAGCAGTACTTCATTTTCGGCTTCATCTGGATATTGTAAAAGTAAAGGATTGTAGGAGGAGGCAGGTACTTCGTACAGCATTAGAGGGAATCGAACATTCTATGGGTCTCATCTGCAAGAGAATTTTGCCACCACCACTCAACATGTCGCTCAGATTACGTTCGGATACATCTGCCTAGACTATGCTCATCAGTCTGTGGGTCATGATAAATATATTGAACTTTGGATATTAGTACCAGATTAAAACTTTTTGGGCGTTCTGCTTTCTCAATAATAATAACACTGCTACTAGTATTATCACCGCCACAACCACCACTAATATTACTACTGCTACTACTACTAATAATAATATTAATGAACAAAATGACTGACGTAACTATTCCTATATTTTCAATTCAAATTGTTTAATATTGTCATAGATTGTGTTTTTCTTTTCTTTTTCCTTCTTAACTGTAATAATAATAATAATAATAATAATAATAATAATAATAATAATTATAATGAGAAGAGGTAATCGTAGTAGCAGTAGCAATCACAGAAGAAGAAGAAGAAGAAGAAGAAGAAGAAGAAGAGGAAGAAGAAGACTAACATCAACAGCAACAAGCAATACCACTGGAAATTCGACTTTTCCTGTTTTCTTTCACTCATTTTGCAATTTTTTAAATTTATATATTAATATTAGGTTGGTGCAAAAATAATGACGTAATAATGCCGTTTTTTTTACTTATTTTTAACGTAAAAACGACATCATTACGTCATTATTTTGCACCAACCTAATAATTCATGTGGAAGTATACATTTATAGAGACAACTTTCTTTTAATCACGTTAGAATGTTTTTAGAGAAACAGACTTTAACTTTATGATATTTATTTTAATAATCAGGATTTAACTAACTAATTAATAACAAAACTGTAAAAGTCTTGCACTGCTGCGCGTACCACCTGATGCAAATCTAACTAAAGATATCTCATAAGTAAATCGGAAAGTATGATAACGTTAGGGGCTTCCATATGCAGAAACAGTTGACATTCAATGAACTGGCAGGCAATACTAATCTCGGTTGAAATTTATATTTAAAAAATGTTTCTAATGAAACGATTTTTGCAGTAAAACAAGTTTCTCATGTTTGTTTTAGATCTTTCTTTTCTTGAGATTTGCTTCCTTCTAAATCTTTGATCGAAGAGATGTAGAACGTAACAATTTTGTCATTGTTTTCTCATTTGTCTTTGTTTATGATTATGTAGCGCCAGTCCAAATGTTCGAAGAAGGATTGTATTCGCTACAACCTACATGCTTCAGAAATTTTTTAATATTTCTGAAGGGATATTGGTGCCATGCATGACATCCCTACAAATGTTACTATCTGACAAGGTTATGCAAGAACGTTCTTTCAGTTTAATGTTTTGGTTTTTTAGCATTATGTAGTATTGTGTGAAACTACATCTAGCGGAGCCTATTGTATGTTGTATATCCCTATCTCCTATGCTAGATTTGTTAAATCCAATCCATTATTTTATTCGATCAAGCTAACACAGGCATTCATGAGTCTATCAGACGAACAATCACGGTCCTGCGCTGAGGTCAGCTCATTAAGGTGACATTCTGTATAGCTGATCAATGTAGGCGGTTGCTGGGAGACCAACCTGTCTTGCGCCATGACTAGGTTTTCAGAGGTGTAGATCACTCGCCAGAAGTGTCCTACAACGAGCACTCTGCGTTTGTGTAAAATTGTAGAAATAGCGGGGATGAGTCCACAGAGCTGTTATCCATAAAGCTGTGATTTAGTTGGAGGTTGTCTACAACCGATGTTAAGTATAGATTTCAACATTCGAGTTTAGATTCCATCAAACTTAGACCCTGCTATTTAATTAAAGTCTATGCAGTGGCATTGTACGTTAACACTGCTTCTGCAGTGGTTCGAAAGATTCTCCTTTTAAAGTTGATTAAAAGATTACATTCATTTTATTCAAGGAGACACAAGCTAAGGAAAAGAATTTAAGGATTTAAGTGTGAAAATTCGCATCGTCAGACCCTGGGCAGCCTTCAAATACCGACGTATTTTGAAGTATATCTATATTTCTGAGAGGATGCATTATGTACACTATTTATATTATTCGGGCTATTATCCTCATCTTTGTCGCCATATTTATTACAACGTTTCGGCCGTTGTACGCTCCGGCCTTTATCAGCTGGTTGGAATGTCGAACTGAACACTTTATTTCGCTCACTGGGGCAGACTGTTCTAGTTCCACGTGTATTGTCTAATGGTGTCATTTATCAGTTATCTCCTGTTAATGCATCCCCCCGACAAACACATTGTACATATGGGAATTAATTCGGACTTCATAGAGAATTTCAGATAATCAAGTGGCTATATTAAAGATGGTAAGTAAGAAAGCTTTGTTTTGGTGTTAAGAATACTGAAGTATATTTGGGTCATGATTAACTAAGTTTAAGATGAAACAGATTAAAGACCATACATCCCCACCCCATTAATGGCCTTGTGTCATCATTTTGGGTTTGTAAATAAATATTACTTTTGTCTATGGTACGTAAAGTTTATAAATTTAAGCGCAGTATTAGATTTAAAAAAACAACGCTTTTATTTCAGTTTTGGCAAAAGCTGATAGTAATCGAATCTTAGGGCCAGGAACAGTTCTAAACACGATGTTTTCCCCTTAACTACAATCTGTTCAGGTTTAGGATTAACCTCATTTTCCCCGCATATTCGCATAAACCTGGTTTAGGGTCACTATACATTCTAACAAAGGTTCTCCTACGATCACCGAAGTTAAGCAAAGTCGAGATTGTTCTCGATGGCCAATCACTTGACGATACTAGGTGGTATAAACTTGGATGTGCGGATTGTGTAATAAAATAATGACTTTGAATTGCTAATAAGAGAGCCGAGTTCTAATTCCAGTCAGGTTATATTCCCTTATGCGATAATAAATTTCTGAACGATATGAATCCAGCTCTTCTCTACACACCTATTTATTAAGATATGTATCGTTAATTCATTATTATCAAACAAAATATTCTTACAATCGAAAAGATTTGTCTCTAAATAACCTGGAAAAGGTTGATCAACCGTAGAAAAAAAATTCGATGATTCTGTTGTATGTTGTGAACAAAAGAAATCTAGATTTAAAATTCAAATGCCAAGCACTGACTCATTGATTTTGTTAGAAATTAAACGACTCGAATTTACAAACTTTGCTTAACACACACGCAAAAACGAATCCAAAACAAAACTCGTGAAATTTCACACCTTCATGCGAAATTTTTTTGGGGCCAATAGAAAACTATGGAATATTTAAAAACAAAATTCAAATAATCTTCAATTCTCTGAAACAAATTCTTTTACGGACTTTTCGAGGGCTGACGCGAAGTTTGTTCTTCGTCCAATGGAAAAGCCCGAATCATATCCGGGAGTGAATTCCCAAATGACCTTTTCAAACCCCGCAAACAAAATAAAAGACGGGCAAATTCGCCTGTTACCAGAGAGAAGGAGACGAGCGGATTAACAAGTCCCTTGACAAACGTCAAGCGATCGTTATTATTATCTCTACCTTTCTCCCTCACCTCTTTTATAGTTGATAAACGAACGGAACATTTTAAGACTGAGCTATTACTTCAAAGACATTCCTACCCTACGATAACGCTTATACATACATTCATTCACACATACCTTCCTGCCTATGTACACATAAACTCATTCTTGCAAGGACTACTACAAACATTTTGACGACCTTAATTGATTTATATGTATATAAATTTGTTGTTTCACTTTACAATTTGATTTTCTTGCTTTATATTCCTCTCATGGTGGGTTATCTAACTAAAAAGCCGAAACAAAACTAATCTCTTTCAACACTCATACACTTCACTATAACTGATAACCCACCAGAAATTCTCCACTTCTTGGGACTTGTACTTCGTTGCAAAAGTGAATGGTGGAAGATATTCTTTATTGTAATATGTGATGATTTGCGTATTGCATTTTCAATTTGTATTTCAATTTTCCCCTTTTGACCAGTCAAAAATAAATTGCATTCGAAATACATAATATACTCAGCCGATGCATCGCTTTGCATAGAAATAATAGCATGGTTTACTTTTTTTGCATTGTTCTAAAAGAAGTGCACCCAGAATTCATTAGATTCTTACTGGACTTTGATTTGTTCAATTTACCTCTTTTTGGTTTGGTCTCTGCTGTTTATTAAGGAAATACGCTGTAGACAATATGGCGAAGTGGACGCCATTGTTCCAAATGTCTTTGTAACAGATGTTTTCATTGTTTCTTCGTCCGAGTAATGAACGATCTTTTTTTTTTTAACTTCAGAATGTGAGACATATTGTTTCTGGTAAGAAAACGTAGTCAGCTAGTTGAAAGAAAAGTTAAAATAATGGTATGTTTAATATATTCAGCGTATATAAAGAACGATAAAATGGTTGTTTAACGAATACAAACATAGCGAGGAAAACAAAATAGTGAAAGAGAGAGAGATAATGATTTATAAAAAGCTAATATGGTGAGATAAATAGGTAGAACAATATTTAGAATGAGAATAATTACGAAAATAGTGAAAAAGAAAGGAACGGGAGCGAGGGAGAAAGACAGAGAAAAATTTGAAAAAGCAAATAAAGATAGAAAGGTTATAACAATATATCGGCATTTAAGTGCCATACGTGATTCACGCTTTTGATACATAGCTGACGAGGGAGATTTTTTTTTTCTACAGTAGGTTGCCATTTTACTTCTGCGCTAGACTGGTTGCCAGCCAAGGCTAAATAACCCAGTCTATCCTGCTATTCAACACATACCTTGTGGTGAAAAGAGTGTATCTGTGCTCAAACGAATCTAATAAACTCGTGCAAAAATACCCTTGGGAAAGGTAGAGAGAGAATAGTGAGGAAAATAGTGAAAGAGAGAGAGAGAGAGAATATGAGAAAAAGAATGACAACGATATAGAAACTTGTAAAAGCAAATAGTGTGAGATAAAAAAAGGTAGAACAATTTATAGAAAAAGAAATAACGATGAAAATAATGAAGGATTGAAGAGCTGAGACGAAATAATTTAAACAAAACTTATTGAGAGAAAAATAAAAACTTGAGATTAAGAGAAAAAGGATTAAAAAATAGTGAGAGAGAAAAGAAAGAAAGAAAGTGAATATAGCGGCATAGATAAAGAAAGAGAGAAATAATGAATAAAAAAAAGATAATGAGAGAGAAAAGTTAGTGTGAGGGTGAGAGAATAATAAACAATTTTGAGAACGAAAGAAAGAGAGTAAGTCAACGTTTATAGTGTGAGAGAGACAAAGAGAGAGCGAGAGCGAGAAAATAAGAATATTGATTAAAAAAAATAAAGAAAGCGAGCGATAGAAACGGTTTGAAATCGAATCAAGCAAGAGAGAAAGAAAGACAAAGAGATGCAGAGAGAGAGAGAGAGAGAGAGCGAATAATCTTTACAAAGCAAACGACCTTATAAAAACAAAACAAAAAACAAAACAATGTAGAAAATTGAATAAACAAGGAAGAGTCCAACATCCAAATTTCAAAATGGAGATACAGTAATCCAAAAATACACAGATTGAAATCACCGGGAAGAGTTTTCACAAGGAACGTATGACACGACACCGAAATCCGAAGGTGCATTGGGATAACCAAAGATATATAACAAAAGTAGTGTATTAAGAGTCAGAAAAAATTCGTTAGAAATAAATACTGGAATGGTACGTAATATAAATTCTTTTATTTGGCAGTGAATGCTAGATAATCTCAGATGCAGAAGAAACTTGAGGCAACAGAAGTGTGGTTGGAGAGTAGGATACTGAGCAGACCAAGTTCCGAATATCTGTGCAACGACGAAGTAGTTTTAAAGACAATTAAAAACAAAATGGAAACAACATCCAGAAGAAACAGTTCAAATTTTTAGGGTACGTGATGAGTAAAGAAGGCTTCTAAAAATCTGATACCCTCAGAATTGTTTGTATGCAAGAGGGGCAGAGGAAAACAACGTATAACTCCCTTATTGATCTTGAGGAAATAGATAGCGAATATTGTTTAAGAGCTGCATTCGTCACAAGTGTGAAAAATTTAAATCTGCATGGCACTTTACTTCAATTTGCTCAACGTTGATTCTGATTCCGATGAACTGGGTTGGATGTGAAAAAGTATTTGTTGTTAACATTATTTTTTCATTCAGTTTTTCCAGTTACGAGTCCTTTTTTAAAGCTGATCGTTTTGTGTTTATTTTATTAATTCTTTTTACGTAACAGATTTAATGTTTAGTATACAGCTTAGAAAAAAGTTCGCAGTGTGAGATAGGCTAGAAGTAAGGCATATAGTAACATCAGCACGGCAAAGAGCACTCCTTTAAAGGCAAGAAAGGTCAAATATATTTTCAGTCAAGTGATCGCCATTGCTGTATGAGTCGTACGATTTTTAAATCAAGCACGGGCAACGCCAGGCCATGCTGCTAGTGTATATATATATATATATATATATATATATATATATATATATATATATATATATATATATATATATATATATATATATTTCATTGAATTCGACAGACAAGGTGTTTTTATTTAGGTTTTATACAATTTCTCATGCAATCTAATCATTTTTCTTCTCAGATGATAAATTATATAAAAACTCTGCGAAATCTTTTGTTTTCTTTTCTTTTTATCCGAGCGCGTTCGGTTATACATTTAGCCATTTTCAAGGATTAAATATTTTAACAGTTAAATCAGAAATAGTTTGTTGTATGCATGTTTCATAAAACGTTTTAATATTTCAAAACATGGTGAAGATACTGTGTCCATGTTCAAAGTTATTATTATTAAATTTTGTTTTTGTTTTTGTTTTTATTAAAAAGGCTTCCATTATTTTTAGCCTATTTTTTTTTTTTTTGCATGTAGATGATGCTATTTTATCAGGGTTGTCAACAAGTATTTTACGAATAGCGTCCGGTAGGTCTCCATGAATATTTAAATGAGATCTAATTGAGCTATGATCAAAAAGGTGTAGAGTGAGTCTGCGTGTCAAACATGTTGCAGTGTGGCTTATATAAGTATTTACTGAAAAATACAAATCCTTAATGGGCATTTAAATTCGTAAATAATATTTGCCCTATTTAATTTTTTTTTGTAATAAATAATTAATGTATTTTTTTTTTAATTCAGTCAGTTTTTATAAATTATATCATCAGAAAAGTAAAAAAAATGTTTAGATCACATAAGAAATTGTAACTAAAAAACTAAAGAAAAGCGCCTTGTCTGTTGTATTCAATGAAATGTGCATGAAACAAGGATTGCTACCTAAATGCAGACACACACACACACACACACACACACACATATATATATATATATATATATATATATATATATATATATATATATATATATATATATATAGTTAGATAGATAGATAGATAGATAGATATTAAGAATTACAAAGGACAGTAAATTGTGTAGGGTCCATGATCGACTGCATCTTGAGGAGACACGGCACATAATAGTGGTAGTAGATGCAGAAGAAGAAGACCCCTCTAGCATCCAGTTTTTGTTTAAGAATAATACAAGTTTCCATTATACTCTTTACGTAAATATGGCTCGTAAACGCTGTCGTCTGCATCAATAAACAAAAGATCTTGCGTCGCATGCACTTCACGCAAGCACAATAACATTTCTTCTGAACGGTTAGCACTCGAAAACAAGCTGGAAGTCATAATAGTAATAATAATAATAAAAGAATTATTGATAACAGTCTTCCAAAACGTTTAAAATGCAATATAAAGCTAAAACAACAGAATTCCAATGCCATTTTTTCTTATTTTCTCGTCACTCGGTATCGCACTTCCGTTATTTGACGTTTTGTTTTAACAAGATTTTGTCATTTTGAATTTGTAGCATTGTTGTCGGCGACGAGAAATGGATGAAACAATGGCTTATGAAAAATGAAGAAAATAAAAGAGTTAATTGAAACAGTGAACGCATATATTTTGCACTTATAGTCACAATTCCATGCTTGTAAACACAAGGGAAATGGGTTTTACAAACATAGAACAGGCACATTATTTAGGCACAAATATCTTTTTTTCAAGAAAGCCGGAAAGTTGAAAGAGAGATAAAAAAGGTATTTGTCTGAATGATGTTACTGTCTGAAAATTCATATTGATTCGACTTTCCCAGTTACTGAATGCTAATAATTTCTGAAAATGATAAACTACACTTGAAAGATTTACTCCAAGCTAATTCATAACATTGTCGACACTTCTATGATTTTTCTAATATTAAGAAAACATGATACTGCGATTATTTTACACTTTACCCGAATATTAACCTAATGGATGCTAAGTAACTTCCATAAACATACTCACTGAATAAAAGGTTTCCGCAAAAAACACTTTATTACCTACAAGCATATTTTTGAATTTATTCTAATACGGTAGATTTTAAAATTGCTCAATAACTTGTTTATATTTTGTAAAATGAGAGACTTTTTAACCTTGTAGGTTTTCAGATAATGAAAAGAATAGGTTGGTTTTTGTTTGATAATCTTAGGATGTATTGTTAATAAGTAAAAGTGCTTCGTGTTATTTTTTATTTTTCTAATTTTGTTCCAAAAACATTTCTACTTTAATAACTTTAATGCGTGTATCAAAAATAATTATATTCTGTATATGTATTTGCTTTCTTAATATTAATTGATGAATATCGTAAATCGTCTGAAAGTTTAGAAGTGCTGCAGGTGTGATGTTCTCCAAATTTGCAAAGTGGTATATTTTAACCCTTTAATGTTTACAGTGTCAAAAGTGGGTAAGTGCAGTTAAAGCTATCATGAAACCATAATTGTTGAAAAGTTGTAATTAATACCAGAAGTTTTGGAAGTTTATAATTACTAATTTTATCTTCATTTATATAATTAATACTGGATTTACGATGGCCATATAATCGGCAACTATTAGGTTGGTGCAAAAATAATGATGTAATAATGTCGTTTTTTGACGTTAAAAATATGTCAAAAAACGACATTAGTACGTCATTATTTTTGCACCAACCTAATAATAAGTGTCCAGGTGTTTGTTCAAGGCTTAATCTTCGTGGGTATGGCGCTGAACTAAATCCGACAGAAAGGTCTCTCATCGGGAGATTGGAGGTTGTGAAGAGCGTAGAATTTCCTCTTAATTGCTGTTTTGCCCAGATCGACTCCGACCCCGCGTGTTAGCACCTATTAGGGTCTCATCTATGTGCAAATAGTGAAACCCCTAAACTGTGATCAAGATGCCAGAAAAGTATTAAAACAAATCTGTTATTTGAGAAGAATGTACAATATGACATTGGCCACGAATTGGGAAACCTATTCTAAGGGTCTTTAATAAAAGCCTATTAATACAACCCCACCATATATATATATATATATATATATATATATACATACATACATACATATATATATATATATATATATATATATATATATATATATATATTCCCTCGAACGTTCATATCTGCTCGAAGCCTATCTAAATGTAAACAAATTACGTCACCTGGATAAAGTCCGACAATTATTTATATTATATTTTTTATGGAAAATTGTGTTTAAAAGCAGTAAATTTGACTTTGCTAACCAGAAGCTGCCCTGTAGCTAAACTTGTATGGCACATTAGGCATTTTCTATGAAACTTTCTCGGACGTTCAGGCCGGTAAATGTTTTTAATACCGTTTATCATAAACAGATCATTTACTTCGCTCACTGAGGTAAACTGTTCTAGTTCCACGTGCCATGTTTAATGGATGTCAGTTTATCAGTTATCTCGTCTCCAAAGAGTGTGAGTTCAATACCCGGTTAAGGCGGTGGAGAACTTGGAGAGGTGAATTAACAGGAGATAACTGATAACTGACATCCATTAGACATGGCACGTGGAACTAGAACAGTTTACCCCAGTGAACGATATAGAGGCTTCAGTTTGACGTTCCAACCACTTGAAGAAGGCCGGAGCGTACAACGACCGAAATGTTGCGATAAATATGGCAACAGAGATGAGCAAGATAGTCCGAACAATGTAAATAGCATGCTTTGCTGGTTGTAATATTGGGAGTTGTTCTCCTTCCTCCTATTCAATATTTTTTAACTTTATTTTTTATTCGTTTAATTTCAAACTTGTGAGTGACTAATATCACGCCTTAGCATTACTTGTAAACATTCATAGGGATTGGCGTATATCTACAGCAATATCGTAGTTTTTCTAAAGGATATGCGAATAATACAGATAAGAAAACTAGTCTATTAATGAATCAGGATCATTAAGAGTGAAAGCAATAAATGAAATAAATAAGAAAAAGAAGAGAAATAAATCAGATTTACGTTAAAATAGTAGTAAAAATAACAACATTTCAATTTAAAATTTTTAAAGACAACATTTTTTTAAATTTTCAGAGGCTTCGAAAAAACACTTCATTCTCGTTGGAATTACAACCACGTCTCTGTTATTATGATTATTATTATTATTGTTATTATTATTATTATTATTATTATTATTATTATTAATAATATTTTTTATAATTATTATTATTGTTGTTGTTATTATTATTATCTTTGTTGTTGTTATTTATTATCATCATCATTATTATTATTATTAATATTTTTATTATAATTATTATTATTGTTGCTGTTATTATTATTATCGTTGTGGTTATTTATTATCGTCATCATTATTAGTATTATTATTAATATTAATATTTTTATTATAATTACTATTATTGTTGTTGTTATTATTATTATCGTTGTTGTTGTTATTTATTATCATTATTATTATTATTATTATTAATATTTTTATTATAATTATTATTATTGTTGCTGTTATTATTATTATTGTTGTGGTTATTTATTATCATCATCATTATTATTATTATTATTAATATTAATATTTTTATTATAATTATTATTATTGTTGTTATTATTATTATTATCGTTGTTGTTGTTATTTATTATTAATATTATCATCAACATTATTATTATTATTATTATTATTATTATTATTAATATTTTATTATAATTATTATTATTGTTGTTGTTATTATTATTATCATTGTTGTTATTTATTATTATTATCATCATCATCGTCATCATTATTATTATTATTATTATTATTATTATTATTATTATTAATATTAATATTTTGATTATAATTATTATTATTTTTGCTGTTATCATTATTATCGTTGTTGTTGTTATTTATTATTATCATCATTACCATTATTATTATTAATATTAATATTTTTATTATAATTATTATTATTCTTGTTATTATTATTATCGTTGTTGTTATTTATTATTATTATCATCACCATTATTATTATGATTTTCTTTGATTTGTGTTATATAGACCTTTTTCCTCTTATTATTTTTATTCTGTTGTATTATTATAAGTCTCACCACTTTTCGCTGAAAAAAAAAACAAAACAGCATAGCCCGATGAAAAAAAGTTACAAACTTAATAAAAACAAATTTTTATCATCAAAATCTTTATGTTATTTTTATGAAGAGGGACCGAATTATTTTTTTTTTATTATTTCCTTACATTTTTTAATCCTTTCTAGCACATTTTTATCTTTTGATTAAAAATCTTTGTTCTCTTTTTTTAAGTCTGTGGTCGATGTAATATTTACGATAAGTCCTTAGGTCCCTTTTTTCAGGTGAAAACACACATTTATTTGGAGATTCTTACAATAATCAAATAAGTGTCGAATTATAATGAAACTTTCCGGAGCTATTCACAAATAGATTAAATCATGTTTGAATTTTATTTTTTGAAAATGTTCATAAACACATTTCGCATGTTAAACCACCCCAGTTAATTAATTCCATTAAATTTCGTGAAATTAAATTGCAATCTCAAAATTTGTTGTATTAATTACAAGCAGGAATCCTTGGAGAATTTAAATAATCAGATTTTTTTTATTAAAATTTACTCTGAATCGTCATATAAAAAGGGCAATAAACTATGACATCATTTAATTAGATAAGCTTTTAATTGCGTTTATAAATAAGATTTATTAAGGATATTATTGTATTAAGAAAAAAGATTTCGATGAATAATGAATTTTAGCAATTTTTTTTCATTTATTTTTAAAATTAATTATTATAATTTAAATCGTTTTAAATTCTGCATTTCTTCAATCCAGTTAGGTGATATTGCAAATAAGTGAAAACTATATTTAGGAATCAAAAACTAAAAAGCTTAATAAAAGTCGTTTAACTACTATATTTTAAAAATAATTTATTTCATTTTTTTTTTAGTGTAGAAACATTCACATTTTCGTAAGTATGGATGTTTGTCACGTGTTTTACGAATTTTAACCCCTAATATTTGGCTGTCTACAATCTTTTTATATTAATTTCTGTTTTTTATATTTTTTTCATTCAAAATTTTGAACTTTAGAATATAAAGTAATTTTTTTTTTAAATTCCTATCCCACTAAATGTTATTACTTCATCTATTTATTTTAGTGTGGGTTATATTCTTATTAGTTTCATTTGAAGAAACGGCCAGCAACGAAACCCAATATAATACTACGACAAAAATAATTTTTAATTCAACTTAAATTAAAGTTTTCTTAATAAATTTTCTATTTGAAGCACGTCTATTTTAATTTATCAATCAATTTATTTTTATTAACACCCGTTTCATAAAAATGTCTTTTTTGTTAGTAGATTTTTACTTTTTATTAAGTTTATTTTTTTCGTGAGTTATTTTCATAAAAACGTAAGGCTATAAATACATATATAAGTAAATAAAACTCAATAAAATATTAGATCATTTTTGAAAATATGATGTTAATTAAAAAAAAAAATACTAGTTTGTTGAAAACCAAAAACAAAGCATTCAATTATATTTCGTGAATTTATGTCACTTTCTTGTCAACCATACTTAACTTTTAAACACTTCAGGTTGCCAATCGATTGAAAAACAAGACTCCATGGTTAGGAAATGCTTGTATACTACGTTTAATGCTATAAGTAAGTTATATTTGATTCAAATCGATTAATTGAACTTTACATTTGCTAATTTTCATGAAATAACCTGTCAGATATATATTTTATTTTTTGAAAATTTTTAAAACAGAGAATTAACTATTGTTTTCAAAATGTTTCAGAAATAGCTGATTTTAAATGATTTCTGAAAGCGACTAACATGTTGAGATTCCAATCAATATAATTACTAATGAAATATATCATAATATTGTG
This sequence comes from Acanthosepion lycidas, assembly GCA_963932145.1. NCBI lineage: Eukaryota > Metazoa > Mollusca > Cephalopoda > Sepiida > Sepiidae > Acanthosepion > Acanthosepion lycidas. Next base: position 19,722,806 of record OZ010595.1, on the reverse strand, counting down.
CTTACTGGAAATAGTAAATTTACTCATTTAACTTTCAATTAAAACTAAAAAAGAAAGCTTCAAGATTGATTTTGATTTTTAAAAATTTATTTTAAATCTTAGGTGTCGAAAATTTAGTGGAGATCCCTATATTATTATTATTATTATTATTATTATTATTATTATTATTTGTGTATATTATATTTCTTGCTTTTTATCTTGTAGAGCTGTGTCCAAACTATGGTCTTTAGGCATTATAGGATAATTGTCCTTGAATTCCTAAAACATTTCTTCGTATATGTGATGTTGCTAGTAAGTTGATTTTCTGGGTAACTTTTATGTTGATGTCACCTGCGACAATGTTAGTACAATTGTCCATTCATTTTCTCACAAAGCCCAGAGCTCCGATTACTATTGATACTGCCTCGGTCTTCATTCCTGACATCCAATAATCTCGATCTCCAGGTCCTTGCATTTAGACAATTTATCAATATTTTTTTATCGGGATGTTTCTCTCAAACTTCCTGAATTTCCTGTCTTTTATGATAATATCTGGACTGTCTATTTTATTTCCCTTTCAGTTTGAATCGGCATGTCCCAGAGGATAGTTACATCGTTATTTTGGTTAACTGTGTTTAGTATGTGGTCATACTACCTCACAGTGGTTTCGATTTTGTGCTTCTTGCATATCTTCCAGTGCACATAAGTCGCTACCTTGTACATATTTGTGCGCATATTCATTTTTACCAGTCCCTGACATCTTCAGATAATATGGTGACAGTTTCATCATGTTTTCCGTAAAGCCTCCATTTCGGGTTAGGTCCATCATTGATTATGTGATAGTGATATGTTGCAATGGTGTGATCCTGAGCTGCAATAATTAGATTTTCTGTCTCAGCTTTCTTTTTCTTCTTCTTCTTCTTCTTCTTCTTCTTCTTCTTCTTCTTCTTCTTCTTCTTCTTCTTCTTCTATTGTTATTATTAGTAGTAGTAGTAGCACTTGTAGTAGTAGCAGTACGTTTTGTTATTATTCTGTTGTAAAATTATTATCATCATCATCATCATCATCATCATCATTATTATTATTATTATTATTATTATTATTATTATTATTATTATTATTATTATTATTTCTCGTTCATTGTATTTCCTTGATCAGTTCTTTCTCATTGTATTTTATTCCAGATTCGCATTCAGTGTCATCCGGATTTCTTTTTACCTCATTTTGCAATAATTCTTTTTTTTCTTTCTTTCTTTCTTTCTTTCTTTCTTTCTTTCTTTCTTTCTTTATTTCTTTCTTTCTTTCTTTCTTTCTTTTGGCACCAATGTCAACCAGATTTCTTTTTTCTTCATTTTGCAATAATTCTTTCTTTCTTTCTTTCTTTCTTTCTTTCTTTCTTTCTTTCATTTTGCTCCAGTCAATTCTTTTAATCTTTTACTTGAAATCCGTATGTTTTCTTTCTTTCTTTCATTCCTTTCCTTTCTTGGTTGTATTTTTCTCACTTCTTTATCCTTTGGCTCCTTTCGCCTTTTCCATTTCATTTTTTTTTTTTTTAATATTTTCCATTTTTTTTTTCTTTTTTTTCTTTTGGTTTTGCCCATCAGTCATTCATTTCTCACACATTTTTTTGACATTTCATGCTTCTCCGTGTGAACGTCCTTCGTTCAACGTGGAATCATTATAAAAGAAAACTGCCAGAAGTTGAACCGTTGGGAAGCATTCGATCGTAATTAATATAGGACTAGGAGTTGGATATTTTGTCAACGACCTCCGCATGTCATTGCCCTGCCAGGCACAACGAACCCGTTAATAATAATAATAATAATAACAATAATAATAATAATAATAATAATAATTTCTAAAAAAAATCTTGTCGCGTGATTCACCATATCTGAATGTTAAAATGTTAAAATTTGTGCAGATGTGCAGAAAAGGGAACTAACATTAATTTGTAATGCTAACGCGAACTGTCTGAGAGATATAACTGCAAAAAAAAAAAATAAAGAAGAAAGTTTTGCTCCATCTGTGATCGCTATGTGCTATGCCCCTTAAGGTTAACGGCTATCTATGTGTTCGTATCTTGTGTTTCTCTCAATATTATAAGCTTTTTTTTTTTTAACTGTGGCTTTTTGACATTTTTTTAACGTTGCATTTGTTCAAATATGTCAAGTAGATCCGTCGATCGTGTTCTCTACTTGTCTTCCGTTCGAAGGGCCTTGTGCGTTTTAAATTCACCAAGTCTCTATATACAACAATTTCAATTGTTGCTCTATAACGCCTGGCAACCTTTCCGTGTCACTTTAAGGGTATTCCTTTCCCACATTTCCCCTGTTTTTGGTATTACAGCATTGACGATTCAAAACTAAACCTACACTGCTATTAGTATTTTTTATTCATTTGTGACGAAAGTGCGCATCACGTCTGTTTGGTATTTATTTTTTTATTTTATTTTAATTTTTTTTTGGCGGGGGAGGTATTTCTTGGATTTTACTTTTAGTCATCACTACTTCAAATATCTCTCCACCCCCCGCCGGATTCAGAAACAAATCTATTGACATTCGAATTCACTTTTAGATTTCTGTGCCACGCGTTTCATCGACTGATATGACAGCATATTATTATTGTTATTATAATTATTTTTATTATTATTATTATTATTATTATTATTATTATTATTATTGTTGTTGCTGTTGCTGTTGTTGTTGTTGCTAAGAGAAATGAAGAGAAAACTACCTAAATTCAAACAGACTGAGAAGTCCGTGTGACATAGATTCTGTTACCATCAAAATATTTCAAGATCAGCTATCGTTACTCCTAACCCAAGTGACCCTAGTAATTTTAGGATTCCAACAGACTTACATAATGATAGACCAAGGGAGAAATATGATCATCTTTTAGTATGTGACTGCACCGGGAGAAAACATTGAATCTTTATATACACCTAGTCTGGAGGTTTTAAGCAAAGCATATAAACTTCAATAATTAAAAATTTGTTTTGAAAAATTTGTCAAATTTTAAACAATCAATTTAGATGTCAAAACATATCCTAAATTAGAATTTTAGGTAATATCAATATGATTTACTGAAATTATTAATGTTATTTAATGTATTCTAAAAAAAAAATATTGTCGTCTGAAGTTATTAGGCAAAACCAAATAATAACGTTTTTCTTTAATTAAAAGGTAATATTAGGTTGGTGCAAAAATAATATAGTATTTTGACGTTAAAAAATACGTCAAAAAACGATATTATTTTTGCACCAACCAAATAGAATCATTAAAATTGAACTACACCTATAATAGAACAAATAACAAAAACATATAAGACTTTGAATCCTTTACATTTTAATATAGTAACCCTTTTCAATAACAACCGGTAATCTATTATAAATTTATTTTATTTTTTTGTTTTGTTTTTTTACTTCAGCATGTTTAATTTCTGACAAAGTAATTTTTATTGTTTTCCATAGGTCTGCTTTGTTGTTATATTGTTTGAAACCTTCAGATAATTTCATCTTGTCAATTGACCGTAGGTTTTCAATCGGATTCAGATCAGCACTTGATGGTGGTGATTCCATTATCAAAGAATTCACGAGTTAGTTTAGGTACATGAGAAGTAGCATTGTCCTGCATAAATTCACACTTTCCATTGAAACTGCGAAACTGGGACTTGTACCATTCAAAGAAAATCTTATTCATAAAATCGTAATAGTTAGCATTGTTCAGTTTAAATCTTTCATCGATTTTGATTGGTCTAATTATTCTAACCAATATCATAAGACTACCGCCTCCTTGTTGTCTTCTTTTATCTAGAGGCATGTCTGGATTGGATAGAATCCATCTTTTGACCAATTCATCAGTTTCATAAAATATGACTAGAGATTCGTTCGTGAAAATTAATTTGGAAAGTCAGTATTTCTTGACCTAATTTTGAGGCTTCAAAATATTTGCTTTTCAGAATTGATTGCTTAAGTGATTCTTTTACAGATCCCAATTCCCAAAGTATTCTACACCTTTTGTCTTTCTTGACTCCCTCAATCCAGCCTTTTAGAAAAGTTCAAAAGTGTTTCTTTCGCTATAACTCGCTTAATCTTGTTCGTAAAATCGCAATAGTTAGCACTGTTCTTGTAAATGCTCCATCAACTGTGAATGGTCCAATAATGGTTTGATCTGCAATTCCAGAGCATATCATAACACTACCGCCTCATTGTTGCAGTCTTTTAGCCGTAGGCACGTCTGAATTGGTTAAAATCCTTCTTTTGACCAATTCATCAGGTCCGTCAAATGTTATTGGATATTCGTCCGTAAAATTTACTTTAGAAATGTCAATTTTAATGTTTTGCTTGGCCCAATTTTGCTGCTTTATTTGCTTTAATGAGAAGAGATTTTTGTACAGATCCCAATTCACAACGTATTTTGTAGCCTTTCCCCTCGATGAATCCCTCAATTGCAACCTTTTCAAAGATCAGAACGTCAGTAAAAAGTGGGCGTCCCGATATAATTCGCTTTAGTTAACCTTCATCACGAGGAAGCAATTTCTTAAAGACTCGTCCATTGATTCGAGTTCTCAAATATTCAACAGCCTTCTTTTTGTTTCGATGATCTCTGCAAAGCACTTTTGATATTTCCAGTGTGGATATTCTATCAGTCAATGACTTTGTTATTGTCTGTTTTTCCCAGTTTTTAGATCCTTCTTTTTACCCATGTTTCAGCATTTATTATGAACAAAAGGGAAAAATATATTTTTTTTTATTGAATTTCAGAGAATGTAACTTAATATTTAGTTTAATGAGTATTTTAACTTCAGTCAGGCCATTTTCGTAAATTCCAAACATCTCAAAAACTAACCATTAAAATTGGCAGAAAATTTAATTAAATATTTTTCTAACGGTGAAAATGCTAGTTTGAATTTCAAAACTATAGGTTCATTTTTTTTTAGTTGTCTAGGTTTATTTGATTTTCAAAAGAACTTCAACAGGCTATACATACTGAGGGTAACAGCAAAATTTTCCAAATCTTAGAACTCTAGGGAATAATTGAAATGTTTATCTAAAAAAAATTAAAATTAATTGAGTCTTTCTTTTCTGGGTTTTCTGATAAGTCGTTCAGCAATTTGACACCATTTGTGGTAAGAATTACTGAAATCTTCTTTAGATTATTCAGCTAGACAGAGAATAGGTTAAATTCTTTTTGCTGTCAGCGCCACTATGTCTTCCCAACTGAGCAATAGTGAGAGGAAAAATCACTCAAGCTTTCAGCTATGGTACCAACATTCATACCCTAGCTCGATCTTCAAGGTCCGTTCAAGGACCATCAAGAGAATGGTAAATAAGTTTAAAAAAGGGACCAATAGCGAGGAAATCTGGATCAGATCGCAATACGAAAAATGATCATCATTTCGACTTAGTGCTAAATACATTCTTATTTTTCAAAGTAGAATCCAACAGTGTCATAAAAACCTCGGAGAATTCCAGTAAGATATTTTTAATCATGTCTAAAATACAACGGTTCGAAATTTAATGTAAGAATTGGAATTTTTTTCTTTTGTACAACATGGACTATTTTGATGATATATCCGGTATATATATATATATATGTATATATATATATATATATATATAATATAATATAATATATTATAATTATTTATTTAACAAATATGATTCCAACACGCTACATAAGAGTTCTCATGTTTCAAAACAAGAGCCAAAACTTCAATATAATTATTTGAATTAAATTGAATTAAAGTAGGCTCTGTTCCATCATCAAGCAAATTTTTTGGGGGAATAACTTATTTCTGAAATTTAGGTGTATAATAGCATATTCATTATTGAAATCAAAATTTCTATGGTAACGGCTACAGCGATTCTTTAAATAAAAAAGGGGTGTAGGGTGTTAATAATTTGTATTAATATAGAGTTACATTCACAGATGTCAAGTCAGAGTAAGGTTGGGGTGTCTAAATTTAAAACGGAAGATGAATTCGCCTAGTCTGGTTTATGTGTCTATGGAGATTTATTTATTTTTTTATTTTATTTTTTTCTGAAAGGGTTTTGTGTATATAAAAAAACTGCCGTAACATTTGTTTTTTGACGACTTCATACAGGGTTATTTTTTGTAGGGTATTTAAACTATTTATTAGGACTATGGATTTAAACAATTATTTTATTGTTTGTTTGTTTTTATGCTAATTATTCAATGCAAAAATTTGATGATGTCGGCAAAAAAACCGTTAACTCATGTACTATTTAACTAACGAGTTCTTTCCTATTTTCTATATATCTTCACTTATATATATATATATATATATATATATATATATATATATATATATATATATATATATATATATATATTACAGTAGTAAAAACAGAAGTATAAAAATAACATGAAAAAGAATGGTAACAAATCATAAAATGGTAATAAAAAATAAAACGATTTATCAGTCACAGCAAAAATCAAGATGAATATATATGTTCAGAATCCAGAAACCAATGTTATATCTAATAAAAAAGGATAAATTGCGTTTAAGAACAACAGCCACTCTTCTTGTTTAAACGTTTAAACATAGATTAGATGATGTGTACGACCGAAAAGTATTGGGTACCCCGTGAGGATCAACACTTTTACAGAGGAAGTACTAATAGGACTTAATTAATATATATATATATATATATATATATATATATATATATATATATATATATATATATACATTAAATAATAATTGCTATTACACTTATTCAATAAAAAATCTTAGAATGTCTGGTTTATAATATCGAACACATTGCTGGTTTGTAATTAAATGCCCCTATGTAAATTGTCTATCTTTCATTTCCGAATATATATATATATATATATATATATATATATATATATATATATATATATATATATATATATATATAATTAAAAATTACATTCATGAATTAGATTCAAACTGATAAAGATGTTACCTTAACTGTCTTTTACAATATTAAAAGAGTACATTGGTCGGGTAAACAAACTGTTATAGTTTAAAACTTTGTTTAATATGTTCTCTATGAATGTGTTAATAAATACTGTAGTTAACTTATATTAAATCCCTAAATTATTTGTAAAAAAGTTAAATATTTAAATTGCTAGCAAGCATAAAATTAATTTCTTCGTGGATTTTTTAGACATTTAAATTACTATCAAACATTAGAATCTATTTTTTTATATAAATTGCTAAAACTTACCACCCCTCTCCTTCGTATGTAAAACCCATCTACAGCTTCTTTCTCTTTACTTCCACCTTCTTTCTCTTTTCTTTTTCTATTTCTCTCTTCTCCCCTCCACTTCAATATATCACTTCCGTTAATTAAAACGTTTAAATAGGTGAAGGACTGGTCATTCCTTCTGCCCCAATACTAAGTATGATTGATAGAAATATTAAATTAAACCCTCCCTATACTCTACCATGTCTCTCTAACCACTCCTTATTACACTCTCTGTTAAATTACAAAAATTTACACTACCCATCAATTTTCATTTCATTTTTCGTTTCATCTTTTGGAAGTGCTATCTGATGATCCGACGTCCTTTAAAAGGGCTCTGGTGAAATAAATCATTATAATGGAACCATAAAGTGGTCTGTTTTTCTTTATATATATATATATATATATATATATATATATATATATATATATATATATTAGGTTGGTGCAAAAATAATGTTGTTTTTGACGTATTTTTAATGTAAAAAAACGACATTATTTTTGCACCAACCTAATATATATATATATATATATATATATATATATATATATATATATATATATATATATAGCATCTTTTAACAAATGTTCCAAGAAACAAAACTCAAGATAAATCATTCCAGAACAGAAAATTTCATGTGAATCTCAAGATGAAATGGGTCTCACCATACATCTTTCAAAAAATATTATCTTGAATTGGGATGAAACATTGATGGCACCTTGAGAAAATCCATAATAAAAAATACAGAATGTAGAATTAGTAAAGTCTAAACACTTCAAATACCCCCGTGGATAGATCAGTAATAACAAATTAAGTCCTGGAGAAAAATTAATTGAACTTAGAATAGGTTGTGCCATGTGGTAGTTTCATCCATCAACACAAATTGCTGCAAAATTAGAACTGAAAACTCGAGTCATGAACTTAAATATTCTTGTCTGGTTGTGACTGTAATATAGATGTCAGGCATGACGACAAAGCCGTTTAGAAATATCTAAACTGTCAGTTGTATACAACCGCTTCCTACGATCAATGGTGCAAAATGGATTTTCGCGAGTTTCCTGGCGCTGCATAATCATAAAAAAAAGTGTACCAAAATGCAGATCCACATGGATTTAGAAATGCCAACAATAGCAAGACTTATGACATGTAACAGAAAATAATGACATAATTAAGATGTTGACATTCCACATCTTGTATTCGCATTTTTCCCTTAGGACGTGGGTGATCATAGTTCTCCATAACTTCCTGTCTTTTATTTAATCTCTTCCTCCTCATAAACTAACACATATTTAAATTGTCGAGAACTGACCATTTAAACATTCTATACTGTATCCCAAACGAGTCTACAAATATAAGATAATGGCCCTGCTTTACATTGCGACGCTAATGTACTGAGGGAGGTGATATGTTGACGAAAGTGTTCATGAATGGTATATGAATGATTTTAACAGAAAATCAGCTTCACTTGTCAAGATCAGTTATAAAAAATTATGTATAGGAGAAAAGTAATTGAACTAGAATAGGTTGTGCCAGTGGTTAGTTTCATCCATCAACACAAATTGTTAAGAAACTAAAACTGAAATCTCATGCCATGATCTTAAATATTTTTGTCAGTTTTTGACTGTCGTAGAGATGTCAAGCATGACGACAAACCCGTTCAGAAATATCTAAACAGTCAGTTATATACAACGGCTTCCTACGATCAATGGTGAAAACTATGTTTTAGCGAGTAAACCTGAATGTTTTGGCAAAGATCATCCTCTTGTGAACCTTATTTCCCTGCGCTACATTATCATCAACATAGAACTGTACCAAAATAAATATCTCCATTAATTGAGAACGGCCAACAGTATCAAAACTTATCACATATAAGAGAAAATAATGACGTAATGAAGATGTTAACATTCCACATCTTCTATTCGCCTTTTCCCCTTAGGACTTGGGCGATTATAGTTCTCCCTAACTTCCTGTCCTTTTATTCAATTTCTTCCTGCTCATATACTAACATATATCTGAACTGACGAGCACTGACCGTTTAAACATTCTGTACCCTAATCCTAAATTCTGGAATTGGAATATAGACAGTGATGCAATCTACACCGAATCGATAAAAATATACAAGGCATGAAGTTAGTAAATTCTAAACACTTCAAATACATATTGGCATATAGCATATTTAGTAAAGCAGGTAAAAAATTTGAACAGAATATACGATACTCGAGGGAATTTCACCCACCATCGTAAATGTTACAAGACACCAACACGAAAAGGCGAGTCATCTCCTTAAATAACTCCGAACTATGGAGATTTTTATATGGATGTCATACACGGCAACAAACATGTTCATAAGTATGTAAATTGTAAGCTGTATACAGTCGGTTGCTAAGATCAATGATTTAAAATGGATTTGACCAAGAGAAGCCATAGGGTCTTGACAAGAAAATCCTCAGAAAATTGTGGACAGTGTACAAAATACCTGAAGGCATATCACTTGCTGACTACCCATAGCAGCAAGAACTATAACGGTTAGCAAAATTGACTCGAAGAAAATATAATAGCATAATATTAATCACGATAGTTCACACTACTTCAAACAAAAGGTTAGGAAGGAAACCCCCATCTATATTATTAAAAGCTTTAAACTATATTCCTAAAAAAATATTTTAAGAGAAAGATTTTTATAGGCTTCAAACAAATGCAGTAGTGACAGCTCGGTCATTGTATGCCAAATGTTTCTTTATAGGGGAAAAGGCTAATATTGCCATTGCTATAACAATTCTAATGGTAATTCACTGACTGAAAGAAGAAGAAGAAGAAGAAGAAGAAGAAGAAGAAGAAGAAGCAGGAGGAGGAGGAGGAGGAGGAGGATAATAATAATAATAATAATAATAATAATAATAATAATAATAATAATAATAATAATAATAATAATAATTAGACATAGGCAATCATTTGTATGTATAGAATGTAAAAGCTACCGTGTGGTATAGTTACCGGGATAAAATAATTTTTTTTTTTTTTTTTTTTGGGGGGGGGGTTATTTTTTTTTTTTCATTTTTGTTCCTGTTTATATTTTGTCTGCAAAATATACCCAAACTTTGTTTAATTCCCTTAATCTGCAGTTTTTGATTCAATAATTCTTTCAAGATGATAGAAATTAAGATCGGATTTCTCTTACATGAAAAAAAGTTGTCGGCTTTCCAAGGAAAGCAGATCAATGCATATCAGTAATTACCAACCATGATTAGTATGTCTTCATTCAGAGAGCTGTGGCAATATTATTATTTTATTTATTTTATTCTAAACGAAATTTCAACGAACATATGAGTCCTCCGACACGAATCGAACCTGTATCCTACACAGAACGTGCTATGCCATTTACCTGTATAGGAATACATATATTCGATGAAATTTCTCAGACATAAATATAGTTAATATTTTATCCACTCTGCCATTTGTCATTGAGGAGACATGGCACAGTGGATAAATGTGTTAGTTAGATCCAGTAACAGGTCCCTAAGAGCGTGAGTTCAATAAGGCGGTGGAGAACTTGGAGAGGGGAATTAACTGGAGATAACTGATAAGTGACATCCATTAAACATGGCACGTGGAACTACAACAGTCTACCCCAGTGAGCGAAATAAAGGGTTCAGTTCGACATTACAACCACCTGAAGAAGGCCGGAGCATACAACGGCCGAAACGTTGTAATAAATATGGCGGAAAAGATGAGGACAATAGTCTAAATAGTGTAGTTAATAATGATTATTATAAACAGAGAACGTAGTTATATATCAGTTTTCATAAAAATAACCTATAAACAGAAAATATATAAAAATAATTGTCCATTTCCCAATAACGTTTGTTTACGTTAAGATACGTTTCGAGCAAATATGATCGTTCAACAGAAAACATAGGAATTATGTTGTTTTAAAACAGTAATTTGACTTTCCTAACGAGACGCTACCTCTGTAGTTAAACAGTATAGCACGTCAGACTATATGACGGTTTCGTGTAGCAGTGTACATATGTTCTATGAAATTTCACAGACGTTCAGGCTGGTAAATGTACACAGTACTGTTTTTTATAAACAGAACATTCACATAAATATTTGTATCTATAAAATAACGCATAAACAGAATATATATATATATATATATATATATATATATATATATATATATATATATATATATATATATATATATATATAATTATTTATTCAAAAATTATAACATAAATGTGTTATAAAATCACTAAAAAATAGCCATTTTGTTGCAACAATTCTGGTGCCTTCTCAAGTCATGATGTTGAAGTTAGAATAAAGTTTTTTTTCTTTATATATATATATATATATATATATATATATATATATATATATATATATATATATATATATATATATATATATAACAGTAATATTAAAGGTATGCAAATAAAAAATATCGACATTCATTAACCTAGCAGACGCTGATGAATAAAAGCTTATACTTAAAGACATTTATTGACAAAGCAGACAGTCATAATTAAAAGCTTACTCTCATATATATATATATATATATATATATATATATATATATATATATATATATATATATATATATATATATATATGACGGTAAAATTAAAGGTATAAAAACAAAAACAAACTCCACATTCATTGACCTAGCAGACACTGATTAATAAATGCTTTATCTTAAAGCAATTTTTCATGGAAATAGATTTATCAAGTCCCGTAGCTCTTATCACTCTTTCCACTACTGTTAGGGATTTCCTTTCTTAACCTTTTCTTTAAAGTCTTGTGGAAGGTCAACGTCTTCATTATGTTAGTGCTTCCTCTTCGAGTTACATGTGATATCAACATTAGTTGTAGCTAGACTTGATGCTACTCAAGTGATGTGCTTTCTGTTATCTGTTACTGTTCTTTGTTTGTAATTCCAGTCTACGATGTTCAGAGAAGAATGCTTTTCGCCAATATCCACATGCATCACTCTCTCAAAGCAATTTTAAACCATTGATTTGAGAAATTGGTCGTATCGAACTGACAATTTAGATACTTCTGAACGAGACCGGCGCCAAGTTTGAAAGACTTCATCTGACGAGGCCATTTAAGAAACGTGTTTCTTTAAAAATAACAGACTATTAATTTTTTTTATTATTTTGTCTTATTTTGTTTTCTCTATGCCCAAGTGCATTCGACTATTCTCTACACATAAAAGATGTATGACTCTTTATGCATGCCTACTCTGACAAACATGGTTAGCACATTCTGGGTGTGTCATAGTAGATGCTTTTCTGCATCACATCAACTATGAACAAGGCCACAATATATATATATATATATATATATATATATATATATATATATATAACGTATATAAAAGTAGAGCCTACATATAATTATTTATTTAAAAATATCATTCCATCGCTACATAAGAGTTTTCATGTTTCAAAACAAGAGCCGAAAACTTCAATATAATTATTTGAATTAAATTGAATTAAAGTATCAAGCTCTGTTACACCTTCAAGCGAAATTTTTGAAATAACTAATTCTTGAAATTTACGCGTTTTTATAAGCATATTCATTATTAAAATTAAAATTACGATGGCAACGGCTAGAGCAATTTAAAAAAAAAAAGGGCATAAGGGCTAATAATTTGTATCAATATCTCAGTTACATTCAAAGAGGTCAAGTCAGGGAAATGTTGGGGTGTCTAAATTTATAGCGGAAGATGACATCGTCTAGTCTGGTTAAGTGTCTATGGAGATTTATTTATTTATTTATTTTATTTTCTCTCCTGAGAGGGTTTTGTGTATATCGATCTGTCATAATTAGGAAACATTTTTTTTTTTTTTTTGACGACACCATAACAGTTTTTTGTTTTTTTTATTTTGTAGTTCTTTTAAACTTTTATTTAGACTAAGGAGCTTAAAATTAGTTATTATTTAATTGATTGTTTGTTTTATATGGTCATTATTCAATGCGAAAATTTGATAATGTCGGCAAAAAAAAAACTTTAACTCATGTCTATTGTTTAATAAATTTTCATTATTTAGAAACTTGATAATGTGTATTTTTCTCATGTAGGCATAAATGGAATGGGTCATCCCAACTTTTACAACTTCTAGTTTTGTTTATAATTTTCCATTTTACTTTTGATGTTTTATTTATTTCCTTCAAATGCCCAAAATATTTAGAGATGTCTGATTTCTATTATTAATATTGTTGAAGGAGCTTTCATGCTGTCTCCACCTGGTTTTAAATTCATTCTTCGTAGACCCAATGTATATCATATTAGTATTAGGACTCTCAATGGATAAGATACTACATTGGTATACCACAGATTTTACGCGGCATATATTTTCCAATGGGCAGTCTTCTGGGTTTCTACAATCACAATTTTTCACTATTTTCGTCTAATTTTAATTTAGGGTTTTTATTAATACTGTTCTGGCATGGTTTTTTTTTTTAGGATTTTATTATTGTGTTTGTTTTTTTTTATACTTTCTAGATTTTCAGTGCAACTGTAACTTATTTTTAGGGCGTTTTTATTAAAGGTTTTACTAAGTCTGCTATTTGTAGGAACATGTTTCTCAGTTAAAACTAAGAATTTATGTTCTAGCTTAATTCTAAAAATTTGGTTGAACGTAAGGGTATACCAATTGATTTTCTTTTCCTGTTTTTCTTCTGGTTAGTACAATTGTTTCTATAATTGATGTTAGCATTTTTGTATCTGCTATTTTTTAGGGCTGCGTTATAACAATTACTGTGTTGTTGGAACATTTCTTTAGGGGAGTTATTGCTGATTCTATTTTCTATTGATGAGGGTTTATGCTTAATTAGGAATGGAGGATGGTTTGACTTAGGATGTACATAAAGGCGTTAGTCCATATATATATATATATATATATATATATATATATATATAATACAATTGGGGAAATAATTACCATTTGGTATTTTAACGCGCATGCACGATGTTTGTGATTTTTTCGATTGCACAGTATGGTAGGGTATGTTGTGCACCGTCTGTAAGAAAAAGGCCACCATAACTTAATTCACTCAACCAGAAATTTGATAATGGCATACTGTACTGCTTGGTATTCGCGACGGAATAACCAATACAAATATTTCAGAGTGTTTGTGTGTGAATCTGAGGACATTGCAAGGGACTGGGAAAGAGTTGAATGAATCTAATAATGATTACGTAGGTATTTAGAGTGACCACTTATCCTGGGGATGTTATGCTCCCGTTTATCTCAAACTCAGCAAGAACGCCGACATCAATTCTTTGATGGGGTAGTACTTCCTTGGATAAAGAGAGTGGCTGATGGAAGATCCTATATCTGGCAAAAGGACTCTACACCGTGACAAACAAGCAGGAAAACCCAATCATGGCTCCCAGACAATTTCTCCTACCACATCACCCCTTACATATGGCATAACTCCTCAGACTGCATTTCCCGTGATCATTATGTGTGGGGTGCGGCTGAGCGAGAGACTAAAAATCTCCTTTTAACACCAAACTGAAGGCAAAACTTATGGCAGCATTTACCAACTTAAAAACGGAGACCCCCCCCCCCCAGAAGTGTTGCAGAAGATTCAGAAGTCATCTTGAGGGTGTGGTTGAAGCCAACAGTGATTTTGTTGAAGAGATTTATTCTTTAGCATTTCAAGATATGTTTGTGTAATTTTAGTATTTAGTTAAAAATACCAAATAACTTATATATTCAATATAGCGCTTAATTTATTTATCTTTTAAAATGAGATGCCTATATTGTTTGCGTAATTTAGGCAATTTATCCATCGCAACCTGGATATACAGTTCCCTCCATAAGTATTGTTTTTGTTGTTCACTGAATAATGAATATTAGGCAAGAGTTCAGAATTTCGTGTATTCTTTCCGTGCATTTACATTTAAAAGGGTTAAACAACTTCGGACACACCACCATTTTTTTTCACTCACTCATTTTCCAAGTAAGCAAAACTACGACATCACGTGACTGACGGATATAACTTCTGGTCGTGATGCTGTCTTTTAGGTTGATTATTTAAACATGAAATAACTAGTTCTGGTTTTAGTTTTGGGTTTCAGTTGTAAAGACTGTATTTCTTGTTACAAAGGATAAACCAACATGAAGACAGGAAAGATGTCTATATGATTAAATCAAGCCAATTTGAAGCTGTGAAACGCAGGAATATCTAACAGAGCATTGATAATAGACAACACAACCATATGGAATATTTTAAAAAGAAGAAAGAACCTGTTGGTGCACTGAGCACCCAAGGAAGACAAAAGCAGCTGATGACAGAAACCTTGTTAGAACTGTGAGGAAAACCCACAAAACCTCTGTCAGTTCCCTCAACAACAACCTCAAACAATATTTTTTTCTTCAAAAATATATTGCTGGAATATTTAGTATAAAACTATTTTCATGCTTTTATAGTTTTTTGATACAGTTTGGAGATTAACTATTTGCCCATACCCGTGGCCCGAACAGGTACTGCCACCACGGGTCTGGCGATAACAATAATTAAAATCTGATTTTAGATCCCTCAAATCTTCCCAATCAGAAAACTGCCTGCCAGATATAGTTTATTGCCATATTGAGGGCGGTTTATATTGTATCCAAGCAGTAGACTTATTCAAATATGTTAGTTACACTGATATATATTTATTTTCTAATTATTTGACGGAAGAAACAATTTTTTTAAATGTTTACAAATTTATCCATAAAAAAATATATAATCAAAGAACTAGTGAAGAGCTTATTTCAATAAAATTCGAACGTGTTTTATAATAGACACAAGGTTTTGAGACGTATTACTAGGTTGGTGCAAAAATAATGACGTAATAATGTCGTTTTTTGACGTAAAAAAATACGTCAAAAACGACATTATTACGTCATTATTTTTTTCACCAACCTAATAGTTTGTGAGTATTTTTATCGTGGGAAATTTATAGACAATTCTGATAACAAGTTGCAAAATTGTGATTGCCTCTAGAAAGATCGATACTATCAACTGCCGTATTTCCGTAGAAAAAAGACGCAGTGATTTCAGAAAGATACTTATATTTTCATTATACATATAATACATTTATACTGTCGATGTAACTTAGCGGGTCAATTTATATTTGTGATAAGAGATAATCTTTTATTTCATTCATGCAATGACCAAAACTTATTTGCAACCCCAAAATAGGATATTACTTTTCCGAGGAAATAAAATGGTTTCAGACAAGGATTGAATGATAATCCTAATGAATGGCAATCGCAGAACAGGAAGTCGACTTTAGAAGGTTCCTTAATAAATTATACAAAACATGAAAACAGAACCTCATAGAAAATCTTTTTTGCTATTAACTTGAAATGGTTCTTTAAAATATACAATAATATTACTGTCACGGAAGAATTTACCATCTGTTATATATATATATATATATATATATATATATATATATATATATATATATATATATATATATGTGTGTGTGTGTGTGTGTGTGTGTGTGTGTGTGCGTGTGCGTGTGCGTGTGTGCGCGCTTGCGTGATAGAGAGAGTTTTACACAAAATAAAATATATGGTTCCCATGAAAGAACATATAATTCAAGGCTTGTCAGTCAAATTTCATGAAAGTAATTCCGAATCATACCAGGATTTTGTGCTCTCTATTCCACCATTACACGCGCGCGCAAGTACACCCACACACACACAGACACACGCACAACACATACATAACGTACACACATCACGCACACCCAAAAACAAACACAAACACACAAGCAGGCACACTCACAAACACACAAGCAGGCACACTCACAAACACACGCACACATTATAATTATATATATATACAGACACAAGTACAGCTACAGACGCCAACTTATAAATATATATAGGATTAATTAGATCGTGATTACGATTCCAATGTAATTATAATCATGGAATATTAGTGTTTATATTTATATCATATTATATATATGTATATATATATATATATATATATATATATATATATATATATATATATATTAAAACTAACAATGAAAATATTTTAAAGTTGTAATTAAAATTGTAGTTAAATAAAATGAATTCTAACCTAAACTTCTTTTAAATTGTAATTAAATAAAACGTTTTCTAACCTAAAGACCTCCCTCTTAGCACTTCGCGCACTTAAAAGAATCCAATAAAACACCTACAGTAAAATGAAATTAATATGAAATGCTTGAAGATGCAATCTTTTGAATGACCCATGTCCTTTGTACTTACATGAGAAACAATATATTACTAGGTTTATATAAAAAATAAAAGTTTACTAAATCAGTGAAATTAAGTAGCTATTTTTGCCACCATTGTCATAAATTTTACTTAAAATCATTTAAATATAACAAAGAAATTTGTAACCTAATAATATGCATACTCATACTTGATGTGAAAATAATTCTACATACTGTAAGGGAGTCTAATTACATTTAATTGTTCTTAAAAGAAATATGATTATTAAAAATGAAAAATTAAAAGTGAAAATATTTCAAATCATAGTTAAATAAAGCGTATTCTAACCTAAACACCACCCACCAAAATCTTTAAATATACAAATAGAAAAAAATGCCGTAAGAATTTTTGCTGTTAATAAAATTTTTAAAAGTCCAGACGACATGAATTTAACGGATGTTAGATTTCATTGAAAAATACTACTAAAACATAACTAATAACTGATACATCAAAATACAGACATAATGAACACGCAGGCACCCCTGTCTAGTGGAAGTGGATTTATCTGTAAACTTGGAAATGTGAATTATGATTTTAACTGTGTCTTTAAAACACAGTAATTTTAAAAGTTACTCCAAATTTCGCTTGAGGATGAAATGGAACTAATGTCTTTAATTTAATTACAAAATTAAATTCGGAGCTTTTAGCTTCCATTTTTGAAACATGGTTAGAACTGTGTAGCGTAAAAAACATATTTTAAATCAATTAATTTATAATATATATATTGATTTGCATCCTAATATTCTACAGGTTATACAATCCCACAATAGGTCAAAATTTGCTGATAAAAGTTATATTAATATCCCATACTTTTATATACGGTTTTACTGTTCTTAAACTCTGAACTAAAACTTATTGTTAAAAATACCAAATAACTCATGTATTCAATATAGCGCTTAATTTATTAATTTACAAACTAAATTCATTGATCACAAAACGAGTAGCAGTAATTCCAACATAATCGGCGCTGTTCAAAACTGGCTTCATTTTAAATTTACCAAAAACATTTCCATTTACTACTGCAACCATTGTTTGAACTTATCCCTCCTTCCTCTTTCATAGTCTAACTCTGTCCCACTCCCACCTTTCCTCCCCCTCCCCTCCCCTCCCCTCACATGAAGTTCAGAAATGATGTGCCTAAAACATTGACCGTTGCTGTTGATTTAAATTTTTCCGTTGGCTGGGTTGGTTGTTTGGGTTTTATGAAATGTCAACCACTGTAGCTCATTTTATTTAGTTCATATATATATATATATATATATATATATATATATATATATATATATAGGACACGTAAACGTCTATAAGCTAGAGTTTATTTGCTTGCACACTGCAAAATAATTCCAGGTAATACTGTGTATGACAAAGATTTCTATTTAGTATATACCATTTATTTGCACAATGTTCAAAGGTAGCACATATTATTTACACATCAGATTACATCCTTGACAAAAGACCAATTCTTTTCAGAAAGTTTATTATATGACTTGGATTAATTTTGTAAATAGTTCCTTAATGTTGTAGAATTTTCTTCGAATGTGAGTAAGGTTTGTACATTCTATGAGTATATGTTTCACTGTGTATTGGCTTCCACATTGACATTTAGGAAGAGGCTCCCCTTATAGTATGAACGAGTGAGTCAGTCTAGTGTGTCCCATGTGTAGCTGAGTAATGGTCGTTTCTTCTCTTCTTGTATTAATAAGAATCAGTTTCCTTTCTTTTAATATATTTGGTAGAGTTTTTTGTTAGTATTTTTGTCCGATAGTTACCATTTTTACATCATTATTTTCCTGATTTTTATGGTCAGTAATGGGATTTTTGAGTTCTGGTTGGTTGTCATGTTAGTGCAGGTTTTGTTAAGGAATCAGCTTCCTCATTTCTCTGAATTCCAGCATGACTTGGGATTCAACAAAATATCACTTTTTTAAGTCTTATGGAGTTGATTTTTTTAAAGGTTTAACAATTAAAGGGTTATCGATTTTTGTAATTTTTATCGATTGTAGAACAGAGAAGGAATCGGTATGGATGATGAATTGTTTTAAGTTGCTTGCACAAACCATCTTAAGTGCTAATTTTCATGCATAGATTTCTGCAGTAAATATGGCGGCTTCTTTAAAAGGCATTTTTTCATATATTTCTTTATTTTAAGACTGCTCCACATTCGGTTATATTTTAAAACTGCTCCACATCCGGTGATGTCTTTGAAGCCATCTGTGTAAATATGCGATTAGTTTGGGTAATTTCCCTGAATATTAAAGAGTTTTTCTTCGTAGATTATGTGTGGGGTTTATTTCTAGGGAGCTTGTTTAAATCAAGAATAATCACAGGCTGGTTAAGCAACCAGGGAAGTAAGCTTAGTTGAACGGTATAATTTTTCGGTTTGGGCCATCACCTTAACACATCAACAATCCTTCACCAAACTGCTGTCAACAAGCACTATTTCTTCACTTTGTCACTCTTTTGCATTTCCTATCTTTTACTTTATCCTTTTACATCCCCTCTTAAAATTTACTATTTTTTCAAGCAACATACACCGACACGAAAATGCATCTTTGTGGTGAGTAAATTGTCTTTGTCTATATCTAAAAGTTATAATAAATAATTATTGCTCTACTATCAGTATTGAGCTCTCTTTTGAATGAATGCTCTAAACGTTAGAATTTATATATTATTTTCGTTCTCAATACATTCGCATATATATATATATATATATATATATATATATATATATATATATATATATATATATATATATATATATATATATATATGTTTGAATAAAAACAGACCACTTTAAGGTTCTATGTAATAAATTATTTTACCACAGCCTTTTTAAAGGGCTCTAAAACATCAGACTTTACTCCAACCTTTGGAAGTAAAGTTTGATGATCCAGAGCCCCTTAAAAGGGCTGTGCTGAAATAATTTATTACATGGAACCTTAAAGTGGTCTGTTTTTATTGAAACATATTTGCTCAGAATTTACATTGAGCTCTCCGGATATCATCCTCCTTGGGTCTACCCATACGGAGGCCCTAGTTTTGCATAAACTATATATATATATATATATATATATATATATATATATATATATATAATTACACAATAAAATCCAAAATTACCATATATGAGGACTAGACCTATTTCAACCGACGAAAACACGAGGCAATTGTCAGGGTAGCTTGGAAGGTATGACCCTTAAAGGGAAGAGGTTTTATGAAATTCAACCCGGATATTAATCTTATGACGTTAAACTTAGAATATATGAAGAATTAAGTGTTCATTTTAAACTAAGAGAGGAACGAAAAGGTTTTTTTTTTCTTTTTAAAAATTATATAGTTATGGTTAAGTTTAAAAGTAAAAGTTTCTACTGAAAAATACTCTTCCAAAG
>OZ010595.1:19689423-19696923 GCA_963932145.1 Acanthosepion lycidas | reverse complement strand
ATTTCATTGCAATCGTATGTTCTTTATGGCAAATAAAAAGTAAATCTAATACAAACAGATTTTTATAGAGTAATATACAAAAATGGTAAAAAAAAAGGAAAATTCTTTGGAATACTTAAAGGAAATTATATGGAAAGCAAGAGCATATTAGCGCTTCTACGTCTTCCGTGGAACTCATTGAAGATTAACAAACGACTTGAAAGTTTATATAGTAATCAGAGACAATAATTTCATGATAATAATTGCATCTCTTGAAGGTAAAGACAGATGCCTTTAATAAGCGATCTTTATTTTTAGTCTTTTGGGGGCTAGCTTTGATAGTCTGTGACTCAGGCCCAAAATACGTACAAATAATAAAGCAAGCAAGAATTGTAACTGAGTGTTTTCTTCTGGACAGAGACACTAGCTCAAATGCAGATGAAATTAAATAATTGTAAGCCATTTGGAAAACTCAAAAAAAAATTCTAAAAAAACAGTTACAGAAGCATCTCTGTATAGCTCTGAGATGAGGTATTGTAACTATTTTAACCATTTACATAGTTCGGACTGTTATTACTGTCGCATTCGCACCGTTTCGCCCGTTGTACTCTCCGACCTTCCCCAGGTCATATTTGAATTTCGAACCGAACCTCGAATAGTCACTCTGTATGTTGACGTTTTGGAAGATTGGTTCGTGACGCTTGTGTAGACATTCTTCCCAACTTTATTTCTTGAAATAGGCAAACATATCCTCCATATTCGTGAATTACTCAGCAATGTCACTGAGAATCGGTATTCTTCCACGCACCATTTAAAACTGTGAGAAAAGAACTTGACCTTTGCTAATGATTGTCAGTTTTTCTTTCTTACACTTCTCTCTTGTGGAATTCAATTCCAGCTTCTTGCTTTCCAGCCAACTCTGATCTTCAAAAATTTAAATGTCAATCTACTGGCTTCTTGATCACTCTTATATTGTTC
Organism: Acanthosepion lycidas; assembly: GCA_963932145.1. Taxonomy (NCBI): domain Eukaryota; kingdom Metazoa; phylum Mollusca; class Cephalopoda; order Sepiida; family Sepiidae; genus Acanthosepion; species Acanthosepion lycidas. Next base: position 19,695,966 of record OZ010595.1, on the reverse strand, counting down.
TTGCTCCTTATCAATGTTTCTTTTTTCTTATTCGTTTACATTCAGTAACTCTTTGTATTTTCATGGGTTTAAATAAAATAAAAACAGAAAAATCCATGCTTAAAACAATAGCGCAAAGAGCATGGTTTGAAAATGTAGATGTTTCATTAATTATTAATATCCTTTGATACCTGATAAAGCCTGCGTACTCAGGTTCAATACTGCAAAGACTGGTATAAGATGTTGGCATTGACAATTTCAACAAAGTATAGACATTTTTGCTAACTGTCCAGGGGCTCACAGCGATCCCTGTTCACGTAGCAGGAGAGAAATACACATGCATTGACTTTACATATTTACACTGAAAGTGGAATGTAAAATCTTTGCCTGAGCCTCCTGAAGCATCAGCAGAAAACACTGTGATTCAGTGACGTTCTGGCTAGAATGACTTGTTCAATAGCAGCTATGAATACTGACACAATGTCTCTTTGAACTTTAGAGAAATTCTAGATATCGTTAACGGGACTGACATTGCCATCTGCTTCCTGTAGAACATTATCGGATAAATTATGCCATTTCAAATCAAAATGTTGTTGATTGTTAACCTGCATTTTACAGTCGTTCAAGAGATTCTCTCCTTGATATTTAGAAATCAATTCACATTATTGATTCTCCCATAGTTTAAGTGCATTTTCAGGTTGACGATATCCACAGAAGTCTGCAAACATGTGAAACTGTTGCGGTATCTGAAATAAAAGCCCTTCTCTTAACAGTATATCATACACAATATCATCTCTTGATACATCGCCCATGCTTAATTGTGATCCAAGGACATTGAGCAAGACTATAATTCTACCAATGCCCGGAAAGGCACTGCATAAATAAAAATATAACAAAATTAAATACAGAAGATCAACTTCATTTATGTTTAGAAATAAGCCTTTTTTTAAATATTATATCAATTAAGTGCTATGCGTGATACACGTTTCGATACATGACTGACGAAGCAATTTTTTCCCGCAGTAGAAAGTGGCATTTCTTTCTGCTGTAGACCAGTTGTCATCCAAGGCTATAGAAACCGTTCTATCCTGCTATTTGTACATAGCTTGGGAGGTGAAGAAGAGGATTCCTACCTTTCTCAAGTGTATTAGCAGGTAAGTGAATATAAGCCAGTTATCTTCCATGCGTGATACACGCTTAGGTGAGCATGTATCTTTCGATACATGACTGACGAGGCAGATTTTTTCCTGCAGTAGAGACTGCCATATTTTTCTGCTGTAGACCAGTTGCCATCCAAGATTATAGAAACCGTTCTATCCTGATAATTCCACATATCTTGGGAGGAGAAGATGAGGATACATACCTTTCGTAAGGTTATTAGCACGTAAGTGAATGTAATTGATTTGATTCGAATTCGAACTCGGTTCTCCGATTCCTCAATCTGAGCCTTTATTCATTACACCACCGATAACCATATTATAGTTTAGAAATAAAAATGTCTTATTCTATAAGATTTTATTAAACTTAATATTATTTGAACGCATTAAGGAGCTACATAAAGAAATAAAATCGTAAATGGAATCTGCATTAAATTAATGTGAAAGGAAAAACATTTATCGAAAGAGAAAAAAAATCAGTAAAGAATTATTTTATACGGACATTTTTTCTTTTCTTTTTTAATGAGATCATCAAGCAATGAGGGAAAGCTACTAGTACGCGGGGTGGGTACAGGGATTGAAAATGAAAGAGGAAAGCAAGAATAAAGAGAATTGAGGAAAGAAATAAAGAGAAAAAAGAGAATTAAAAAAAGATGGCGATTGACGTTACATTAACTTTTTTGAATATTGCATTCATCAAGGAAGCAAGTAAACGGAACAGAGATCCACTGATGGGAAATGCGAGATAAAAAACAAAAAACAAACGAAAAACTGTTATAGTAGAATTGGCGGTTGCATTTAGCTCGTTCAAGAACAGAGGTGTGGCATCTAGGTTGCAATCTAGTAGCACGCTTAAATTCATTTCGTCGGGATACTAGAGAAAAAAAATGTTCGTCAGAGCAGATTCCATGGAAATATTTGTAGAAAAGTCTAAGAGAAACACCGCCACGTCGGTGAGAAAGTGACTGTAGTCGATTTGGCAAGACAGGATAGATTATATTTCAGACAATAATTTGGATTTTGTCAACAATCTCGAGATGTTGCAGAAGCACCAAACCAGATAAGCCAAAAGTATTCACTCCAAATGGTAGATTAACATTTTTTTAATAATTTCACCCAAAACGAGGCAATAAGCCACAAAGATGCAATGAGTTATGAGTATGAGATAAAAACTAAACACTATCAAGGAGAGCGAATAATAAAATAGCAAGAATTAAGAAAACAGAAATAACAATCGATACTGCATTTAAATTTTTGAAGATAAAACTTGTCTGAAAAGCAAGAAACCGGAAGTTAATTCCATGAAGGATAAGTGCGAACGAAGAATCTCTTATCATAGAACTTACGGTTATATCTACACATTCCAACTGTAAAATGATGAGATCATACCACCAAACTGCGCTTAAATTCATAAAGTCTAGTTACCTGAGAGAAAAAACTTTTCAGATCAAATGAAATTATTTATAAACAATTCAAAATGAAGCTACATTATGGCTGCACATCGGTGACTGAAGGTGATATGCCCCGTCAGGAAAAATAATATTGCAGATTTATCAAGAATCTCTAAATGTACAACAGCGGTACCAGTTAATATGTAGAACCAATATTCAAAGCATGGACGAACGGTACTTAAAATACGTAAAAGAGATTCTGGAGTAGTACGTTAACATTAATAAACCTCTAATTGCTGAAGTGAAGTAAGCACTGGTAATCATACGAGACACGGTGGAGTAATGAATAGAGGCTCGGATTGTGGAATCGATGAGCCGATGATGGCCGAGTTCGAATTCCAGTCGAATCCAATACATTCATTTACGTGCCAATACCCTTGTGAAAGGATCCTCTTCTCTCCCCAGCTATGTGTAAATAGCAGGACAGATCGAGTTCTATAACCGGGTCTACCCCAGAAAGAAAGCGCAAGGAAAAAATCTGCATCGTCAGTCATGTATCGAAATATACATGTTCACCTAATTGTGTATCACGCATAGCACATAACTGACTAAAGCTTGTTTATTCTTTTATACATTCCTTCTGATATATTTTATCTTCTTTTGCGTCCTTTTTCTCTCATATGCTTTCCCTCAATCACATCAGAAAGTCTTTCTCGCATAAGCTCTATTTCCTTTTTTCTTGTTCTTATCGCAAAATCTGCCTATATTTTCCCCATCCGTTCTCTTACTCATAATCTTCTTCATTACCATTATGTTAATTATTGATTTTACGTTTATCAGTCCGAATGAATTGATTCAATTTATTTTTAATTAATGTATTAAATTCGAAAGATTTTAAATATAAATCGACCCTGATTTAATGGAAATCAAGTAATAAATGATTCTAAATGCTGAAAAAGCGTAAACACGACAACACGAGAAGTATACGACCTCTAATATCCGTTTCTAACGCGACTACGGTTTAGGCATTCGATATATATCATAGACGATGTTTTCTAGTATCCCATAAGACTCGACTTTATAGGATGAAACCCTTAAGAAATGTTGATTTATTTAATTTTGCGCCAAAAATTCTACACAAACAACGTAGATCGTATACGAAGAGGACTTATGCTGAATTAAAGGACTAAAATAATTAAGATTTTGTTTAATTAAATAAAATGAATTAATTAGCTTCGTATTTAAATAATTAACCCCCTTAATTGTTGGTGTTTACTTTTTGTTACACACATTTTCTTTTAATTTTAACAACTTCACAAATTTCACATTTGATTACGGTTAATTTGCAGTGTGACACCCCCGCACAGTCCGCATTAAAATTTCCAGAATACTTACAGTTACGGGTAATTCTACAAGCTCCATTCAAATCCGGTTTGATAAATTTGATAAAAATCTACTGTTTTGGAGTTATTGACAGTAAAATTTGGGATTCAAGCGCGTCGTTGGCGGCCGCCATTACTCGCGTTGTTTGCATACATTCGCTGCGGAAAGCTACGCGCGGAAGACTACGGAAACGGAAACTTGGAACTGATCTTTATTGTCTAAATTTGTTTCAATTACTGCGCACGAGAACTATTTACGTAGACAGGTTCAATTTTCGCAATGATACTTACACTGATAACTATTCTGCAGCAAAAGGAGCGTAGGTGTTTCAGTGCAAATTAATTAACCTTGGTTACTTGTCCATGGGTGTTATCACAAATATTTCACTAAACCATAGCACAATATTATTATTATTATTATTATTAGTATTATTATTATTATATAATAATAATAATAATAATAATAACAATCACCTACTATACATGGATGATCTCAAACTCTTTGCCAAAGACGACAATGAGTTGAAAGGCCTCCTCAATATTGTAAAATACTTTAGTGACGACATAGGTATGGACTTCGGATTAGATAAATGTGCAAAAGTAACATTCAAGAAAGGTAGAATTACAGAAACACCCTCAATAGATTTAGATTTTGTCACAAAGATTAGGGAATTGGAGCATGAAGAAGCTTATAAGTACCTAGGAATTAGCGAAGGAGATGGCATACAACACACCCAAATGAAAGAAAAAATAAGAAAAGAGTACTACAGGCGTGTACGTCTGATACTAAATACTGAACTAAACTCAAAAAATAGAATATCAGCTATAAACACATTGGCTGTCCCAGTGGTGCATTACAGCTTTAATGTCCTTAACTGGACCATAGCTGAAATTAAGCGAATGGACGCCAAAACGAGAAAGCTTCTCACTTGCTATCGCATGCATCATCCCAAAGCTGATGTTGATCGTCTGTATGTGCCCAGATCCGAAGGAGGCAGAGGATTAGTTCAACTAGAACTGTCCTACAAAACTACAACAATTGGCCTCCAAAAATACTTGGAAACTACAGAAGACTGGATGATGGTATGCGTCAAGGAACATGAAAGTAGTAAGCGTCTTTACTCCGTAATGAAAGAAGCCAACAAATTCAAACTGGAGCTTCAAATGGGCGTAGAGATGCAACTACAGCACAATACACCGGCTGAAACTGCAAAATACTTGAAAAAGACAGCAAAGACGAATGCAACCGACCAGATACAGAAGCGATGGCAAGATAAACCGCTTCATGGCCAATACTCTGCCCGTATCAACCAAGCTGATGTAGACAAAACCCGTACCCATCAGTGGCTACGCAGTGCAGGGTTGAAAGCGGAAACTGAAGGTTTTATCCTTGCTGCGCAGGACCAATGCTTGCTAACTAGGAATTATCAAGCACATATACTAAAATATTGTGTCAGCCCAAAATGCAGATTCTGTGATAAATATCCAGAAACGATTGATCATCTTGTATCAGGTTGCACGATGTTGGCACCCACTGAATATAAAACCCGACATGACAGAGTGGGCCAATATCTGCACTGGAAAATCTGCAACTTCTACGGGAAGGAAACTGAAAGAAACTGGTACCAACACCACCCAGACCCAGTTACGGAGATAGGACCTGTTACAATTCTATGGGACTACACAATTCACACTGACAGAACAATCAAGGCCAACCGACCAGATATTGTTATTAAAGACCACAAACAAAAACGGTGCCTCCTTATTGATATGGCAGTCCCTGCTGACTGCAATGTATCTTTGAAGATATTCAAAAAGCTGTCAAAATACAAGGACCTTGAAATAGAGGTCTCGAAAATGTGGCATATGGGAACATCAACAATCCCTGTTGTAGTTGGAGCCCTAGGACTGGCTGGAAAAGATTGCAGTAGACTGGAAGCCCATGCCTCAAGGAGATACAAAAAATTGTTCTGACAAGTACAGGCCACACTTTACGAAGGGCTCTATCTATGTAATTTTTTTTTTTTTTTTGTCAGTGAAAAGTCTCATGATGCCATTTCTAACCTTAGGTCCCTGGGTGGGACCCGGAAAGAAATGTGTAAACGCTAGAAAGCAAAGAAAATAAAAATAATAATAATAATGGGAAGAAGAAAAACAACAAAAATAACAATAAATAAAAAAAGTGCCTCCTTACTGATATGGCTCTCCCTGCAGGCTGCAATGTATTTTTGAAGATCTTCAAATAGCTATCAAAAAACAAGAACTTTGAAATCGAAATCTCAAAAATGTGGCACATGGGAACATCAAGAATCCCTATTGTATTTGGAGCCTTCGAATTGCTTGGGAAAGATTTTAATAGACTGGTTGAAGGGAATTCTGGAAGTCCATGCCTCAAAGAAATACAAAATATTATTCTCACACGTACAGCTCACACCTTACGAAGGGCTTTATCTATGTAAAATATGCGTTTGCGTTTTTTTTTTGTTTTTTTTTTAATTATGCAGTGGAAAATGTCATGATGCCATTTCTGACCTTAGAATGTGGACGGGACCCAGAACGAGATGTGTACGCACCAGAAATCAAAGGAAATAATAATCATAATAATAATAATAATAATAATAATAATAATAATAA
>OZ010595.1:19621923-19684423 GCA_963932145.1 Acanthosepion lycidas | reverse complement strand
GGCTACAAATCTTGTACACGAAGGTTTAAGCCACTAATAAGCAAAGCCAACAAATCCAAGAGACTTAAATGGGCTCACTTCACAAAAATTTCACCCTAGAAGACTGGACAAATGTTCTCTTCTTCGATGAAACGAAAGTTGAGCTAAATTAAAAGGATAAGGTTAGTCACTTTTATCGAACAGCACTGTATATTGACCGGCCACCACACAACAGACTGTCTGAAGATGAGTTTCAAGCAAGTAGTCGGAGGAATGAAATGTTATATATTTAGGTTAAGTTTATGCAATGGAAGAAACACTGATGTCAATTTAAAACTGTAAATGAATATTTTAAATTTATGATGTCTGTTTTGTCTATAAGCATAAATTAATTAAAATATATTCCTGTGGCATTTACTTTTGTTTTAATCAAAGTTGATTTTAAATACTTTGACCATATCATTTTTTAATAAAACGATAAGCTCATCCATGTAAAAGTAAAACGTGGAAAACTAAGAAATTAGTACATTTTCTGTCCATTTTCGCCATAATAAATTAGCTTCTTTTTTATCTATATTTTTTAGTTTAAATCAGGATCAGAATCATTTGTCTGCATTAACAGTATTCTTTCGCAAAATACATCATTTGTGTTCATATATTCTTTTATTTAAATTATGAGATGTTTCGCCAATATATTTGTAGTGACATATTTACAAGCTGTACTATAGATTTTTGCTTTACGTTTTAAGTTGATTTTTCTATTAATTAAATGTCCTTTTGTTTTTTATAGTAATCATAACAGATGTATATGAAGTTTGAATAAATTATTTTCCATTGCAATCGTTAATGAGTTGCTAACAATTGGTAAGTGTTTAGTTTTATTTATATTTATTTTTCTATCAACCAGATGACCTTTAAAATGTACATGCAATACGAATTAATTAGTGTAATGGAAGAGTATATATATATATATATATATATATATATATATATATATATATATATATATATATGTTCAATGTATTTCGCTTCATCGTGTAAATGTCGAGGGCCATAAAAGATAAGTGACGTTAAGCAGAAGACGACAATGAGTTTTTGATTATATGTTGCTGCAGTTTTGGGAAAAAAAATCGAGGTTTATAAAAAAAATAGTTACTTTCAAATGTTTCTATATTTACTATTAACATTTTCATATGAACTTAAAACTTTTGGAAGTAATTCTGACCTACAGAGTCATCAGCAAAACTTACACACCCACACACACACACACACATATATATATATATATATATATATATATATATATATATATATATATATATATATATATATATATATATATATATATATATATATATAATATAGACAACACTGGACGGACGTTTCGTTCTATATTTGGGACTCATCAATAGTGCGCATCCACTACCGACAATTGAAACCCGGACAGTTATTTTATCAGGAAAGCCTCATACAAACGGACCTTGGTGACGAAGAGCCAACCTTACCTCTTTTTCAACGAGTCCCGTTGGAACAGTTTTTATGACGTGATAACGTCACCGTCCGTGTTTCAATTCTCGGTAGTGGATGATCACTGCTGATGAGTCCAATATCTATCTGCATTCTGTTGAGGTTTCTTCTAGACTCGATGAATTAATTCATTATAACAATTATACAGTGTAACCCGGATATAATAGAAACCCGGATATAAGATATATTTTTTCTGGTCCCAAATTAGAGCGATACTTACCTAAACAAAATAGACCAAACCTGGATATAAGAGAAACCTGGATATAAGAGAATTCTTCTCCGTACCCGACAACACTCTTATATCCGTATTACACTGTATATATATATATATATATACATATATATATATATATATATATATATATATATATATATATATAGATATATATGACTTTCAGCGATTCTAAAGAATTTTTTAAATTTATTATTTTTCACTGAATGTGTAGAATGTTATATATGTAACTAGAGATGTGAGAATTATTTTCTTATTTTCTAAACACGGCCAACACATTTTGACCGTGTTCATAGTTATGAATTTGAGTATAATTTAACAGGAGAATGAGGCTATTATAACTGTGTTTTTTCTATGTTGCCAAGGGAGTCTGGTTTCCGTGTGTTTTTGTATGAGTTCAAATTGAGCTTTGGTCAGATTAATGTAATATATATTATTACAGATGCAGGTTCGGTAAATTCAGTGTTTTACTGAATAACCTCCAAAAATTAATTGTTCAAAGTGGTTAACTGCATGTTCTCTTTAATGCACGAACTCTCCATCACCAAAAAACTACAACATGTATTATACGGGTATATATTGTATGCCAGATGTCAGATAATGGGGCAATCGCATTGGCTTCTTTGGAGAGAAAGGTTCAGTCTCCTAGCTGTCGACTGTTATAAGAAGCTCATCTGTCCTTTGCCAACGCACTTCCGGCTTCTGTGAAATCACAGATTTTATTTTCTTAGACTGGTTGCCAGCGAAGACTATGGGGACCAATAGAGAAAAATGGATTCATATTTTCCCGAGGGCATTTGCACCTTTTTGAATATAGCGAACCTTTAAATGTTGCGCCTATCTGAATATGGCGAACGTTTAAATGTTGCGCGTATATTTAAATGTTAACTCGTCTCTCTCTCTACCGACCCCTCCCTTCCGCTCTGTCTGTCTCTCTCTCTGTATATATATATATATATATATATATATATATACACACACACAAAACGCTCATCAACGTATTAATAGTGAGATGGAGTGTTCCGTTAAAAACGATTGTCCATAGATTAGAAGGGATTATATTTGAGTTATAGCTATAGTAACTAACATTAGTTATGATTATAATGTATATAATATAAAAATGTGCATACAGTATGGATAAATATATACTTAATATTGATATATTAATCAAGACAACAAAAATAATAAATTTCTCATGGCTACTTTCTTACGCACGCGCTAATATATCGTACTTTATATACTGTACACCCATCTTTGTTTGCAATTGAAAGGCCGCCAATACGACTAGTTCCGCAAAGCCCGAACTTTTTAAATACATTGCTGATGATTTGGAAATCTTTTTCCTGCAGATGTTGATCTTTGCATTCGATGTCTCTTGATGGGGAGTCCATAGATGAGAGATTTGACTATATATATATATATATACTCCAGTTGGTTATGTTTGGAAGCTTCCATCTTCCAAATGTCTGGATCGATTTCTGTTCTCAGCAAGGTCATTTTTAGCTGATCCTTGAATCGACGATATGAGGTTCTCTTCGGTTTCTTACCACATATTAGATCTCAGAAGAGCATTTGTTTGCGTTAGCGGATGGCTGTCATTTGTGTAATGTGTCTGACTCATTGAAAGCTTCATTTACGAATTGTTTGTGATGGTGGATGGGCCGCCATTTCATGGCACCCACACTTCGGCTGACACCTAGCATTGCGGCAAACCAAATTTGACTGGCATTTTTATTATAATGACACGCATCGGACTGCTAACTACTTCTCCCTGTCCTCTCACTATATATATATTTCTCTCTCAACATATATATATATATATATATATATATATATATATATATATATATATATATATACTTAAAAATCAGGAAATCTGTTGAATCAGACATTTTGGTTTCAACTTTAATTAACTTTTTAATTTTATTTAACTTTAACTTTTGAAAAATAATATAGCTTTCATTAACTTAAAAAAAAATAAAGCGTTAAGAGGTCTTTTGATGAAAATGCCTGAGGGTACCATGAGGTTGAAACCAAGTCAGCGGATTGACATGATATCCTGATTTTTAAATTTAAACCTATAGATGGTAGTTTTAAATTTATTTTATTTTTTACACGTGCCTTGATCACTTTTTACTGCTAATCTTCCCTAGTGTGATTCAGCTCTAACCATTAACGTTTTATGTGTTATATATATATATATATATATATATATATATATATATATATATATATATATATATATATATATATATATATATATATGTATATGTATATATATATATAGTTTATGCAAACTTAGGTAATCCGTATGGGTAGACCCGAGGAGGATGATATCCGGAAATAAACTTTAACCTCCCAAACATGCCCGTTAAAGTAACGCGAATTAACAGCATCTAAAAAATTTTAAAGAAAAACTGTCCTCGTGAAAGTAGTGTAGCTTCTTCCTTTAAAGTCGGTCTCCACCCCTCCACTCCTTAACCATCTATATCTTGAGACTAGACACAATAAATTCGAACAACATCTAGCCGACACATTGGAGTTAAAAATTAAAAATAAGAATTTGAAATGATACATATGACACATTCATATCCTCTTTCCCACCTCACTTCCTTACTTCGTAAATTTTACGTCTACTTGATGAGGTCTGTCAAAAATGTGTGAATTTCTTTTCATTTTTCATTTTTCATTTCAATTTTTGGAAGTAAAGTCTGATGATCCAGAGCCCTGTTAAAGGGGTTATGGTGAAATAATTTATTACATGGAACCTTAACGTTGTCTGTTTATATTAAAAAAAAAAAATAAAAAAAAAATATATATATATATATATATGTGTGGGTGTATACACGCACACACAAACACACACACACATATATATACAATATTGCAAGAAGTAATGTATTTTTATTTATTAAGCCGACAGACGTTGTTTCTTAAACGTCATTTTTTATGGGTAACCATATTTGAGTAAACTCGATGTTTTTATATTAAATAGTAAATTTATTTATTTTCGTTTGCCGGCCTGAATATTAGCGAAATCTTCTTAAATATAAATATGCGCTCTCGGAAATTGACGAGCAAAAAAAGCTAAAAACATCGGTTGTTGTAAGCAGAAGCACAAATTTACGATATAGAATATTGACTACTATCAACATCCTAATTTCTAATAACACCACAGCCTATCAACTCTAAAGATATTAACAGTAATGTCGTCTGTAAAGATTGTTTCCCCGGGTCTATTTTTATAAAGGGAATGGCTAATTTTTAGATAAACGTTAATAACAATGAATGTTGGGTTGACAGTTAACCATAAAAAACCATAAAAAAAACATCTACAAACCCACACAAATCTGTTGCACCCATTAGAAAAAATATTGAAGATAACACTATATTTTAAACGAAATCTCATTGTAAAAGACGTCTTAAGATAATTGAAACTTCTTATATGAAGGAATCTAAGCCGAACACTATCCGTAAATTATTTGACAATGGTAGTAAAGCTTTGGATGTCTTTTAAAAGACACTCTCACCATTGAATAACAACCACCTCTCTACTAATCGAACTTAGAATTCATACTATTTTATCGTAATACAACTGAAAATATAGGCAATAAATCATACTAACAAAGAAACCTTGAAAAAGAATAACGAAACGTTGATTGGGTCGTTTCTGTATGTTTCGTATTTCCATTTTGTTGTTTTCAAAAAAAAACAAAACAATGTTAATAAATGAAATGGTGTAGCGCTTAGGGAAAATAAAATTGAAAATCTAAGAAGTGGAGATATCTTTGATAAAAGATTCAGAAATAAAGATTTAGATAAAAATGTGTAAGAGAGAAAGGAGGACAAAAAAGGAGAATTTAAAAACATGGATGATAAATAAATTTGAAAATGATCGCCAGAAAAGAAAGAGGAATCAAAATAGTAACAAATAAAAATGGTGGATATTAATCGGTGGCACGTATAAAAAGGAAAGGGAGACAAAGATTGAGCAAAAGAGCAAACAGGAAGAGGAAAAGGAATCATTCGAAACGAATAGTAACAAAGACAGAAAGAAAGAATGAAATAAAGAAAAAAATAGAAAGTGTAAGATATCAAAGAGAGGTTAGAAAATATAAAAAAACATGGTAAGAAAAGAAACAAAAAAAGAAAACAAGAAAAAGAGAGAGAGAGAATAAATGAGGAAGGGATTAGACAAACTAATAAAAAAGAAGCGTAGTATAAATAGTGAACAAGATAAGAAAGAAAGATTGAACAAAATAATTCAGTTAAGGAAACAAAAAAAAAAAGATTAGGTTATTTACATTATTCGGACTATTGTCCTCATCTTTGTCGCCATATTTTTTTACAACGTTTCAGCCGTTGTACGCTCCGGCATTCTTCGAGTGGCTGAAATGTCCAATAGAAACCTTTATTTTGCTCACTGGGGTAGACTGTTACAGATACAGATTAGGTAAAGTTAAAAAATGTGCATGGGAAAATACCCCCCCCCCCAAAAAAAAATAAGCAAAGTTGAAAGAAAAAAAATCAAATAAAGAAAAAAAAGAAAGAATAAGATATGAAAGAGAGTTTAGAAAATCTAAAGAAGGAATATGGTAAGAAAAGAAAGAAAGAAAAAGAGAGAGATGAAGAAATGACGAACAGTTTCGACAAACTAATGAAGAAAGAATCATTAAATAGTAAAGAAGATAAGAATGAAAAAATGCAGGTAAGGAAACAAAAAAGAGATTAGTTATTTTTAAAAAAAAAGGTACATGGGAAAATACAAAAAAACAAAATAAGTAAGTTAGAAAGAAACAAAGAAAGAAATAAAGAGAAAAACAAACATTAATGACAAAGAACCAATAAGATATGACAGAAAAAACACATAAATAAATAAAGATATAAGCAAAGAAAGAAAGAAAATCTGGCAAAGAATACGAAAATCGGATGAGGAAAAGTAAGAAAGAAATAAGAAAGTAAGCGGAAGAGAGAACAAAAGTAAGTAAAAACGAATGGATAGCGGAGAAAGTGAAAGAAAATATATATATATCAGGAGGAAAGATAAAAAGATTAATGCAAGTAATTTTAATGCGAAATGTCAGGGATGAGGAACCAATATATGGAATGAAATATGGCGAGAAAAAAAGAAACAAACGCATGTAGAAAAGGTGTGTCAATAACGAAGAAAATGTGAGAGAATATGTGTGTTTAGAAAAGTTAGAATGGAAAAAAGAACGAACGAATGTAAAGTAGAAAATAAAAGATGAAGATGAAGGAATACGGAGATTAAGGAAATTTAAATGATAGAAGGAATTTGAAAAAGAAGTTAGAACCTACAGAGAAAGGAAATCTAATGTTGAAAGAATTATATAAATATAAGAGTGTAAACGAAAGACGGGATGAAAGACAGAATAAGTGAGTTATTAGAAAGAAATAAATAAATAAAGAAAGAAAGAAAGAAAGAAAAAGGGAAGAAAAAAATAACAAGAGTTACGAGATAAAAAATGAAACATTTTAAAAGCAAGTCAATGATTATTGATAAGGTTAAAAAAGAACAAAACTAAAGCAATGAAGAAAATGAAAAAAAAAAAAGAAAGAAAACGAATCGTAATAATGTATGAACCAAATAAATAAAGACAATTCTTCAAAAAATATCGAAGGAAATATAACGAAAAAAATCTCAATAAAAAAAAAAAATAATACATAAGGACCGATATTCCCAAAAGAAACGCATTGGTTTCTATCTTAACCAAACGGCACACGTGACTTCTCGTTGTTCGCTTGAAAGAAAGCAAGCACATACGTCATGGCTGCAACAGGAAGCTGGCCGTTAACGGTTGCCTAGCAACAAGGTCTGGTGAGGGAAAGCGAATAAAACAGAATTCTGCGAGACGTGCGTGATTTTTAAATCCCCATCTTTGAGCGAACCACGCTTGGATAGAATTAGCTGGACTCAGGTTCCGGATAAGAGTATCAAGTGCAAAAAATACAAAACAAAAAAAAATCACAAAAGGCATAAGTCAAAGACAACATAAGAAAAGTGCTTTTACTCTTGTACAATGTAGGTTCACACGAATGTCTAAGAATTCTACATAGGGTCAAGTGACAGCAAGCACTAACCATTGTGCTTTGGCCAATTTTAATAGATTTTTCAAATACTTCAGACTTTAATTTTTTTTATTGTATTTTGGTAACGGTTTCATAAACTGGCAAAAACATGTCATACACTTGTTCTTCTTACTAACCGGTCTGTTCAGAATCTAAACTGTCTTCCTGTCTGCAGTTTTTACCAAAATTTGTTGTTTTTTTTACTATTCTTCTTAGTACCTGTATTAATAGTCATTCATAAAAGTTATTTAGGTAGGTCACCCGCAGTTACCGGCTGTCTATATCGCTTTTAATATATCTTGATTCTCAAATCGCCCAAGACTTATCGCCTCGTTATGTGCTAAATACATTCCAACAATTTCGGATTCTATGCAAGAGTTTCCTCTTTGTTTCTTTTCTTCCTTAAAACATTTTGAAAGGTTCTACCCATCTTGCGTACCAGACAATTGCATCCCTGAACATTTAAGTTCCTAGACAAATGCCTCCCTAGATAATTGCGTACCATTCATCATTTTTTGAAACTTGTAAATGCAATTTCCTGATTTTGCAAAATGCACTGGCAGTAATTTTTTTTTTTTTTTTTAAAAAAAGGAATAAAACAAATAAAATAAATTAAAGATTAAAAGTTTTTTTTGTTTTTTTTTAACGCTATGAAGCCTGACCTCCGCCTTACCGGTGCCAGAGAAAAATGACATAATGCTCAGCTACTGTTTCATCAGTGGTAGAGAAAATGACTTAATGCCCAGATACGCTTTCATCTGGTATGTAATTTCCCGGAGCGCAAATGTCCAGGAACGTCATTACCTGATACACAATTGTCCGAGGCGCAAATGTCCAGACACGCAATTATCTGGTACGCAATTTTCTGGTGCTTCTTGTGTTGTTTCACGAAATGTTTTCTTTCGACCTTGCATTGAATTTTGCAGTTACAACCGAACGGTGAGTAAACACTTGTAACTATTCTCATATCTACAGTGAAACATATACAAATTTTTTGCAAATTTTGAGTCGGGAGCTCAGGCAGATAGATTTAAATTTTTCAGGAACGCAAGGCTGAATGGGTCAAAATGCAATGACAGATTTTCAATGTTGCAAGATCACTCTAATCATTGTCAATATGTTTTTTGTTTCATTGGCGTTTTTCATATGATGGTGTTGATTGTACATTTTACTCGTACACAAATATATTTGCACCAGTGCTTGGCTTCCGGAAATTACCCATAGGTTTCAAATAATAATATAATTTATAAAATCCAGTATCTATTCGATGTTTGTGGTACGCACAGCTGGAGCGAAATGAAACTGGTAGCTTGATATTCTCTGCTTTAAAAAATAATTTCTTTTTTTATTTTTGATTAATATCTTTCTGCTTGTTTAGAGTAATTAAATGTATTGGTGTGAAAATTTCGATATTAAACAACTCTTGAAAATTTGCTTTTCTTTCATAATTCATGTTAACTACCTTTTTGTTTGTTTAGAATAATTAAAAGTAGTTTTGCAATTAGCAACCCTTAAGAAATGAAAGCATTTTAACTTCAAGAAATTATCAGAGGTACGCAATTATGCAGTGACGCATTTGTCTAGGAACGCAATTATCCAGGGACGCAGGTATCTTGTACGCAATTGTCTGGGGTGCAAACGTCCAGATACGCATTTATCTGGTATGCAATTGTCCGGGGAACAAATGTCCAGGAACGCAATTATCTGGTACGCAATTGTCCGGGGCGCAAATGTACAGATACACTTTCATCTGGTTTGTAATTTCCCGGAGCGCAAATGTCCAGGAACGTCATTACCTGATACACAATTGTCCGAGGTGCAAATGTCCAGGCACGCAATTATCTGGTAGGCAATTTTCTGGTGCTCCTTGTGTTGTTTTACGAAATGTTTTCTTTCGACCTTGCATTGAATTTTCCTGTTACAACTGGTCTGATGCTTCTGCTATGTGTTTAGATGTTCTGGAAAAATAAAAAAAGAATAATCTGCAATATTATTCATTCTAACCTGGTATCTCGGCTTGAGTTAATTTTCCACCGTCGTAACGTAGCTTTAATGCGTCTTTTTCTATAAATATTCCTATAAACATTTTCATTGTGCTCTTGTCTTTTTATGAATTAAAGCGCAGTATTGGATTGTCAGTTAGGTCGCATAATTTTCCAACTGAAATTGCTAGATATAATCTTAAGTTCTATGCTAACAGTTTCTTCTACCAAAATTCTAGCTCTTTTCCGGCTTCTTTCTTTCCAGTCAAATTCGCTCTTCAAAAAATCTAAATACTATGAAAATCATTATCTTCCGTATTTTTAATTTAAGTCTTTTATTGTTCTGTCTCCTCAATACTGTTGTGTTTTTCTCTTATTCTCTTAGAGTACACCATTGCGTGTTAGTATCTTTATTGCCTTGCTTGGAGTGAAATGATAAAAAATAAGAACATTTCTGAGATAAAAATGGTATTTCTAAATATTAGATTATAACCGACATTATTTTAGCACCAACCTAATACATGTGCTGCCACTTAACTCATATCTGTGAGTAGAAGTGACGAGTTGATAACATCCCCGAGGGTATTTGAACGTAAATAAATGTAAGGAACTCGACTTGAATTGAAACTTGGTTCTTTGATTTCTCATTACGAGCCGCTGTTCATTAAATAAGCCGTACATTTTTCACCATTGTGAAAATTATATCTTGCGTTAGTGAAACTTAAGTATAAAACGAGTCAACTGGTGAACACAACGTTGTATATGTCGCCGGAAAACTTTTGGCATTTTTAGAGAGTGAAGCGTGATATATATATATATATATATATATATATATATATATATATATATATATATATATATATATATATGGCATCAATAACATACTTTTATCTCATTTCACACTTTGTATACAATATACGGGAATGGGATGATCCGACGATACGGATTTGGCGTCGCTGATCAACGTGGACGTTTCGGCTTAGCCGATTAGACATAGGAAATTTTCGATAGAGGGATGATTAGGTCTCAGATTACTACGACGTCGTTGTAGTCAAATCTGTTCTCTTTCTATTTCTCTCTATTTCTCTCTTTCTTTCTCTCGTATAGTAGTCAAATTAGTACTTTGTCGCTATATGCTGGAATAGTCGAATTTAAGAAAAGGACGAGTTGGAAGCATTTTTAAATTTAAGAAAAAGAATAGTTGGACTTATTTTTATATTTTATTTCATTCAATGTATTTTCATATTTTTTTAGTCGCCAAAGGCCTTTTTATTCCAAACAGAAGTAAATATTTTATCAAAATATGGAGGAAACAGAGTGATACATGATGGATAAATAGCTCTAATTTTATTTTTATTTTTTAAATACAATATTTTTAATTTACCTTTTTAATTTGAATTATTCTATTAGTATTTTAAAAGGATCCTTTATTCCCTTAATTAATAAAAAGGTATATCGAAAGTTAGGTGTTTTCAATACTTTATCCTTATTTTTTGTTTTTGGTGGGGAGTTATCTTTTTCAAAGTCAGTGACGTCAGATTAATACTTCAACGTTGTTGTCAAATTTGCTCTCTGTCTGTCTGTCTGTCTCGTTTATTAGTCAAATTAGTACTTAGTCGTAATATGCTCGAATAGTTCAATTTAAGAAAAAGAGTATTTGGAGTAATTTTTTTATAATTATGAAGAAGTAATTTCTAAGATTAAATAGATTTACTAAGTTTTTTTTTTTTTTTAATTTAATATTTTAATTACATTATTCTATTAATATTTTAACAGTATCCTTAATTCTGTAAATGAATAAAAAGTCATATTAAAAGTTGAGTATTTTCAGTGTTTTTATCCTTTGGTTTCCGGAGAAAGACAGTGTCGTCGAACCAGTCTGACGCTTAAACGGCTATGCAGAATAGCCCAGTCATTTCCCTGACGCCGAAATTTAGCCACGTCGAATTGACTACGTCGTAACGTAACAAACCCACAATATAAACAGTGATTGAAAAGTAATTCCCCATTTAAAATACTTATATTTTATTTATTAACTCTAAATTTTGCAAGGAATAGATGTAGGAGGAAAGTGTTTCGCATCAAGTTTTATTTAAAATTCGATATGGGTGCCCGATTTTGTTACCAACATCTTCAGCGGCCCAGGAATGGCATCAACAGATTTCACCAAGAAACTCTTGTGGTATGGAAGACATATCTTGTTGTATTCACCCTTTAAGTTTTTCCAAAGTCATGTTTTGGTGTAGCAGGCATGCTTTGTTAACCATCCCAAAAGGAAAAATTCACAGGCTGTAAAGTCCTCGCTGGCTACCCATACATAAAATACCGAGTTACTTTTCAATCACCCTGTAGATTATATTTTAACATTTTTTAATATTATATATCATAAAACTTGCTATAAAAAATCATAGTGAACATGATCATAAAGTTGTGTAAATTCCTATCTTAAAGGGTATACACCTTCTGATACTTCCCTGTCCCTGGGCTCCGTCCCTGGGCTCCGTCCCTGTGCTGGTGGTATTACGGCTACGACTAGCTTGGACCGGCTCTGACCAGCTATGGCAATCCAAGACCAGCTATGACTAGCTTGGATAAGCTAAGACCAGCATAGATCAGCAGCTCGAGTGAAAACACTCGGGTCCCTATGTTTAAAACTGACCTTGTGTCACAACCTGACTCAGTGGGGGTGGGGGTCAAGGAAATTCCGTGAACATGATCATTAAGTCCAAGCAAAGGCTAAAAATTTAAAGGAAGCGTTGGTAAAAAAAGAAAAAAAAGATGCGAAATTTATTACATCAGAAATTTCAGCTATAACTATCAAAGGTTGATTTCCATCGGATGAAGTGGGGTACCTTGAGTGATTATTGGGACTAAACACAACTCTGATATCAAGGGATTACTGACATATCACGTTGATTTTTTGTTTTGGCACATTAGGTATAATGGATCAATGGGCCCTCACATAGGCTGACGGACATATCACGTTGATATTTTCTCATGGCATATTAGGAATAATGGATTAGGAGAACCTCACTATGTCTGACGGTTACATCACGTTTCTATTTTCTTGTGGCAGGTTAGAATTGATAGATCAATAGAACCTCATTATGTCTAACGTACATATCAGTTTGACATTTTATCGTGACATATTAGGATTAATTGTTTAAGAGAACCTCACTATGTCTGACGGTTACATCACATTTACATTTTTGTGGCATGTTAGAATTAATAGATCAATAGAACCTCATTATGTCTAACGGACATATCAGTTTGATATTTTATCGTGGCATATAGAAATGTTGCCTCAAAGGACTCTCATTAAGGTTCACGGTTAATATCCCGTTCAGACCTCGGTTCCTGTGCGATTTCTTGAAGTTAAGTAACGTGTTGCCTGGTTTGTGCCTAGATGGGTAAACACATGTTAATACCATTCTCTGTAAGCTTGTATACGCCGTTTATGTAGTGAACAATGACACGGAATTTTTTTAATCGTCAACTAATTTCACAAGGAACTCTTATAGTATGGAAGCCATAACTTGTATTCACCCTTCAAGTATTAGTTTGGTATAATAGGTATGCTCCTTTAACCAGCACCCCCCAAAAATGTCACGGTGTGTAAAGTCAGAACTCTTGGCTGGACACTCTTACATAAAATTAAGGAGATACTTTTCAATCTCCGTGTAGATTATATTTTATATGTATATATGCTAAGAACTGTTTTGGTATGGAAAACATATCTTCTTTTATTCACCCTTCAACCGATTTCAAAGACTTACTTTGATATAGTAAACATACTTTTTTTTTAACTAACCCTAAAGAAAAAAAATCATTGGGTATAAAGTTAGGAATCCTGGCCGGCCACTCACTTAAATTAGATAGTTACTTTTCAATTACCCTATAAATTATATTTTATATGTATATAAGCTTGGATGTGCAGGTGGTGCAATTGATAACCCCTCAGCAATGTTTAATGGAAATCCGAGTTCAAATTCCTGTTGTATTCGTTATATTGACTTACACACACATCGCCTTCAAAAAGGTATAAATTCATTTCTCCACCTACCCCAGCTATTTAAAATTAGCATTACTAAAAAATTATAATGTCTCTGTCCGCAAGTGTTGATAAGCCGTAAAAAATGAATGAATCAATCAATTAGCCAAACCTCAAAAGGTTCTCGTACATACGATCTACTGCCACATATTCTGTAAAAGGTTTCGGTTAGGAGTACTTCTACCTTAATTAGTTGAGTTCTCCTGTTATCGTCTAGCTTTACAAGAGCCAGATCAGAGCGAAAATGGTTTACGTATACCATATATTTAGAGAACCCGTCCAAACTTCATATTTCAGTCAAAACGCCCCCCCGTCCTTTCGAATTACGAATTGCTTTCCACCCTTTCGTTTCTCTATCACTATTTACATAAAAAAAAGAATTAAGACGAACTATATTTTTACTTCCAACATTTCTAACCTTCATGGCTAAAACCCGTCACCCCAAGCCTACTGCAGAAAACCGCCATCTTTATCTTAGTATTCCATTCAGCATTTGTAAGTTCCACTCGAACAGCGTCTTCCGACGTACTGTTTACTTTGTGGAGCCCACTCCCAAATAGATGCTTCCCCGATCACTACAATCCTAACTTGTTCAAGTCTAGGGTTAACCGTTATGTTCCCCACACGCCCTAATAAACTGCGCCTCTTACTCTGTAACCATCTACCTTTCATGTCTCTTTGGTCTAGTAAAGAGGGAATCTCACTGTAAAAATGTATAAACATCGTACCGCTTTGTTTAAGGACAAAGCAGATCAAGCTGGCACGATAAAAACTACAGTAAATTTGAAGATAGGCGCTATACAAACTTATTTTCAGCAGTTTCCTCCATTTAAACCTATTACTTATGAATGTAAGCTTCGAAAATATCAGCTGAATGACAAAAAATACAGGCATCAAAAGAAAGAAAATAAGTTTTAAAATGGCGGTTCGATTCGTCAGATTTCGATTTTCGCCGGGTAGTTGCTAAGGCAGTGAAGATTTATTCGCCTCATTAGTGCGCGGAATGGAATTGCAAATGCAGGTTGAAATGCTTTATGAGATCTTGAAGCGAGGTTAGTGAACGTTACAAAGCGACTTTACTCAGCCTCAGTGGAGACAGGAACAAATTGAATGGTGTTTCTGGCCTATTATATTGTCCCTACCCCACAATAAACAACATTTTCTTTCCAAACACGAAATTCTATCAAATAGTCAACTAAGATACTCAGTTGATGCGAGGTAAAAGGGAACAAATCAAAGAAAATAAACGGATTAAAGAAAAATAAAAAAAAATAATAGTAATAATTTAAATAAACGAATAAAAGAGAGAATTTGGAAGGGGTCTTTTTATGTAAAATATTGACAAAAATATAAGGATGGTACAAAAAGGTGATAAATATGTTGTTTTTTTTTGTTTTGATTTTTACGTATCAACCATTTACGAGTTATTTAAAGCCAAAAATATTTTTGGATTGTAACAATGTTTTAGAGAAAATACTGATTTACTGAAAGAAGTCTTACTATTTGACCAACATCTCGGAGAATAGAGGTGGATCCACACCTTTACCAAGACTATTTGTGCGTAAGTGTATGTAACAACTCTACTACTATTGGAATTAATTTCTCCAATTTCCAATTCATAGAAATTATTTAATACACCACGTACTCATCCACGATTTCAAGCTCGATATCATACATTCAGTATAATTCCCATGTGTTGTTGTTGTAGTTTTGTTGTTGCTATTATTATTTTTACTATTGTTGTCGGCTGTGGTTTTTTTTTTCCTTTGTTTTCAGGTGTTTACTTATTTCTTGGCGTGTCTCGACCTGACACCTAAGGTCAGAAATGGCAATTTTGAAAAAAATATAAAATAAAAATCATATTTCACATAAATAAAGCCCCTCGTAAGGCGTGGGCCGTACTTATGTGTATAATGTTTTTTTTGTTTGTTTTTTTATTATTATTATTAATATTATTGTTATTTCATTGCATGGCCGAACAAAAAACACTTTAATGAACCTATTGGAGTTTTCCAGTAATTATACCCGGGTTTGGTCTAATTTGTTTACATTAACACAGGCTCTAATTTGGGACTAGAGAAAATCTCCCTTATATCCGTGTTTCTCTTATACCCGGGTTTGGTCTATTTTGTTTACATTAACACAGGCTCTAATTTGGGACCAGAGAAAATCTCCCTTATATCCGTGTTTCTCTTATACCCGGGTTTGGTCTATTTTGTTTACATTAACACAGGCTCTAATTTGGGACCAGAGAAAATCTCCCTTATATCCGGGTTTATCTTATACCCGGGTTTGGTCTATTTTGTTTACATTAACAAAGGCTCTAATTTGGGACTAGAGAAAATCTCCCTTATATCCGTGTTTCTCTTATACCCGGGTTTGGTCTATTTTGTTTACATTAACACAGGCTCTAATTTGGGACCAGAGAAAATCTCCCTTATATCCGGGTTTATCTTATACCCGGGTTTGGTCTATTTTGTTTACATTAACAAAGGCTCTAATTTGGGACCAGAGAAAATCTCCCTTATATCCGGGTTTATCTTATACCCGGGTTTGGTCTATTTTGTTTACATTAACAAAGGCTCTAATTTGGGACCAGAGAAAATCTCCCTTATATCTGGGTTTATCTTATACCCGGGTTTGGTCTATTTTGTTTACATTAACATAGGCTCTAATTTGGGACCAGAGAAAATCTCCCTTATATCTGGGTTTCTCTTATACCCGGGTTTGGTCTATTTTGTTTACATTAACACAGGCTCTAATTTGGGTCCAGAGAAAATCTCTCTTATATCAGGGTTTCTCTTATATCAGGGGCTCTTATATCCGGATTACACTGTATAAAGAGGACGTATTCGAACTCTGCTCACCGTTTAACAATTCCGCGACATTATCAATTGCACCAACCGCGCATTCAAGATTAAAGCACCTTGGTATTTCCAAGCGGTCACCCATCTAGGTGTTGATCAGGCTCCATGTTGCTTTACTTAGTTGATCGTACGCTCTTGCCTCGTTTTTCTTGACTCATAGGAGAATTGACGTGACATAGAAGTTCAGAACATCTTTATTTGCGTCTAACCAGATTTTTGTTAGGTAATACTTGGCTTTTGGAAGGTATCTTTCTCTTTACATTTCTGGGTCCCATTTTCTATTGTGCTAGTGGGATCGTCTGTCATTTTATTTTAGATAATTCCGGAGAGATGACTCATCGTAGTCTTACGCCCATTTATATATTTCTCTGTGTATTCACTTTCTTTTCATATATTTCGTACATTCTCTTCCTATACAGTAAATGTTATGAAATATTACTACCTTCCGAACAAATCATGGTTTTTCTAAGAAGCTCTATCAAAAAATAAATAGGTAGATTTTATAATAAATAATGGAGAGCTATCGAATTGGATAGATAGACAGATATGAAAAGACTGAGATAGATAGATACGAATAGACTGATATTCCCCTAATAAATAATTTAAGGCTGATGGTGAGAGAGAACTGTTTGATACATAGGGTCTGTTGATTATATATATATATATATATATATATATATATATTTGGTTGGATTGATGTGGGTTTGTGACCCTGGGTTTCACGCTTTTGCTATCGTCGTTTGTCTGACGATCGCAAAAGCGTGAAACCCAGGGTCAAAAGCTCACATTAATCCAACCAAATATGTTAGCTCTATCTCTGATATTGAGCGCTTTCTAATAAGTGCCGCGCATATAAATGATTATATTTATATATATATATATATATATATAATGTCATCCACACTGTTTAGCTGTATCACAGCTCATCAGTGCGGCTAGACATCCGGTTGCCTCTAGCTAGGATCGAAACCCGACTGAATTGGTATCAGGCGGATATTCTACTACTAAGCTGTCGGCGCACAGTCGGGATGAAGGAGGATTTTTAGCGTATTTATTTTTGGAAACACGCCCAGTGACCGACAGTGACTCAATTCGGCTTGCGAAAAGTCTCGCTATATAGCTATAATAGTCACTGTTTACAAACCCATACCTCAGCCCGAGAGTGCTCAACTGGAATTAAATTTAATTCAGGAGCTAATATAATGTCATCCACATCATCCATATATATATATATTTATATTTATATACACACACTTTTCATATATATATATATATATATATATATATATATATATATATATATATATATATATATATATGATATATCTTATCTATCTATCTTTCTATATATATAAGATATATCATCTATCTATCTATATAAGATATATCTTATATATATATATATATATATATATATAGATAGATAAAGAGTCTGAGATATACAAAGAGGCATAGATGGATAGATAGATAGATAGATAGATAGATAGATAGATAAAGAGTCTGAGATATACAGAGGCATAGATAGATAGAACGATAGATAGATAGATAGATAGATAAAGAGTCTGAGATATACAAAGAGGCATAGATAGATAGAACGATAGATAGATAGATAGATAAAGAGTCTGAGATATACAAAGAGGCATAGATAGATAGAACGATAGATAGATAGATAATTTACAGCCAAGATTGAAAGAATGATAAGCTAAATATGAATAAAAGATACATCGTTAAATAAATATCGCGTTATTCATTGCCAGGACCTGCTACAATTTGCTTCAAGTCTGGTTGTCTAATATGAGGACTGAAAATAGCAAATCATTTCAGTATTTTTTTTTTTTTGTCTTTCTTTCCTGCTACGTAATGCTTTCTTTAACTTTTGGAAGATATCTTTATCTTTGTATTTCTGGGTCCCATTTTCTATTGTGCTGGTAGGATCGCCTGTCAGTTTATTTTAGATAATTCCGGAGAGATGACGCATCCTTGTCTTACGCCAAATTAATTTTTTTCTCTGTGTATTCATTTTTTTTTTCATATATTTAGTGTATTCTTTTCCTATACAGTAAATGTTCTGAATTATTACATCCTTCCGAACAAATCAAGGTTTTTCTAAGAAGCTCTACGAAAAAAAAAATGGGCAGATTTTGAAATAAATAATGAATAGCGATAAAAGTGGATAGAAAAATAGATATGAAAAGATTTAGACAGATGTATTGGAAGAGATTGAAAAAGATATATATATATATGCATATGTATTAGGTTGGTGCAAAAATAATTTCGCTTTCTAACATATGTTACTATGTGAGAAAACGAAATTATTTTTGCACCAATCTAATATATATATATATATATATATATATATATATATGAAGAGAAAGATAAATAGACAAACAGAGAGATTGAGAGATGGATATGAAGTGAAAGATATATAGACAGATAAATAGATGTATATGAAGATAGATAGAGTGATAGATACATATGATGCGATTACTATATATATATATATATATATATATATATATATATATATATATATATATATATATATATAAATGTTCTGCATTATTCCATCTTTACCGAATAAATCAATTTTTCTCGAAAATATGTTTGCCGATAAAAATAGATAGATAATTTAGAAACATGCCAAAAGAAGTGGATTCCCAAATTTATTTGCTCTAATTTATTATAACGAGCCCAACGGGAATTGGAACTCGGCGCTCTGATGAATAATTCCGAGACATTATCCAATACAATGTTCACACATCCAGGCTTACAGAATTAGGTATTCCTAAACGGTCAGCCATCGAGGTAATGACCAGGATTGCTTAACTTCGGCGATCCTATGAGAACCGGTGCTTCAACATGATGTAGCTGCAATCCTTGGTGAGTATAAGTTGATCCTTCATTCCTAAATATGGACCAAAAATCTATTAGGATTAACAAACTAGAAAATAATGAAAAATAGAAACGCAATCCAAAGAATACCTTTTGAACTTCTGGTAAAACTAACATAGCCATCTGATAAAATGAAGGGAGGTTATGTATATATCTATATAATAAATTTGAATGTCAGTGTATCATTGTGTCACACTTTTTCAACTTTACATCTACAAGCCTTTGACCAATATATCATACCATTTTGGAATCAGGCCGACTCACTGAACAAATTAAATCATTCAATCCCTGATCCGGACCCTCACTTCTAAAGTTTTGAATTCCCAGATTTTCATTAATAAGTTAGTTTTTGGCGTTTCTTTTAGGTGATTTTTTTTTTTTTTTTTTTGCAACGAAATTTTTGTACAATAACAATTTTTTAAGGCAAATACTTTGGGTTATTTTTCTATTAGTGTGTGTGTGTGTGTGTGTGTGTGTGTGTGTGTGTGTGTGTAAATTGTTGACAGATGTTTGAGTTAAAGAGAGAAAAATGACAGTTTATTTTTGAAAACAAGAAACGAAGCAAAAATATCAGATGTTAATTCAGTTTCTTTTTAAATCTAATCCTAGTTTTAACAGTGAAAATGTGATAGCTCCTTAATATCCAGTATATAACGTGTACAAAATTCAGATTTTTTTTTTTTTTGATTGCTTTTTAAAATTTGCCACACCAAATTTTTCCTCAACTAATAAGAATTGGATATGGAGATTTTTTTTTCTTTCTTTAATATTTAATTTCCAATTAAAAAAAAAAATATCCATGTTTATTTAGGAATAATCCAAATTAATTGCGAAATCCAGCGAAAGTCACTCATGAAATAAAAATAATTGTTTGTATAGAAAGTAAGAACCTACGTGCATCAAAGTGTCTTTAAATTAAGTGGCTACAATAGAATTATCGTTGAACTTTTTAAAAGGTGAGCTTAAATATTAATGGAATATTTAAATTAAATGCCGCGATCAATTTTGACTTCTTCTGCAGTACATTGTTGCCTATTGCATCTTCTTTTTCCTACCTAATGTGATGAGGGCCCAATCAAGAGGGCTACATTGAGGCTAGCTTAAATACCCCCCGATTTGGCTGCTTTTAATCTAGTTATTTTATAAAACCTTGCATTAAATCTTGCATATAATCACATAGCGCACTTTGGCGGGATGCATTGTTTAGCAAGCTTATATTCCTAAATGTATGTCGAAAATACAGCAAAAAGAGACTTCGATTCATGCTGGTTGCCCTATACTTTCAGTTTTGTGCCACATCTAAGCTACGTGTGTATGCGTACAAGGCGCGCCAGTTATATTAGAACATATCGGCGGCATAAAACTACATAACCTCATGTTACGTGAGATGCGTCAAAATCCAAAATTCTTTCTTTTGTCAGATGTATCGAGCGCATTATTATAAAAGCTCTCAGTTCGTCACTGAATGTCAAAATGCGCGCCGTATACACCGTACAGTGTCAGAGGTACAGCGGTGTTTCTAAGATTGACACAGAGGGGATCGCTAAAGATTTTAATATTGTGATGCACGTCAAATTCGCGTCGTTTTTGATCGTTCGGGTGATTATGGACCCTGATATTCAGCTCACCTTATTCGGATGGCATCAGGGTCAACTTCAACGTTCTCTGTATGATAGAGAATTCGCCCAATTCAACTCTGGAGCAAGCACGCCCATTTAGAATTTCTTGGTAGGGAAACTGTGTCGCGTTTGCGTTCATTCATTGAAAATGGCAAGAATCCATGTTTTTCTCGCTATTATATTAACCCTTTTGACACCAGGGATCTATAGCACCGTAAATCGTTTTTCCTGATGTGCTTTCCCGAGGAATTTTTTTTTTTTTTTTAAATGTAGTTACTAGCTACACTCTCTATCGCTTTTCGATGCAGAGTTGTCATTCTTGTAAACAAGTAACGAAACGAAGTCTAGAAAACAAATCTATGCTGTTATTTCCTAGCGTAGCAAAGAAAATTTTGATTCATGCCTTCCCAAGGATATCTGTGCGAAAGCAAACGCAATCAATTCCGCTGGATTTTGAGAAAACAATTTCGCGTCGATTTCCTTACGCGCAATTCAACATTTTTCTCTACTAGAAACGAGCACAGTGGCTCTTTTAATAATGAAAACGTTAACCTGAGAAGATCCTGATATAAATTTAAAAAAAAGAGATGATTCTATTTTTCGGAAATGATAAGTAGGTTTGAATAATAATTTTTTTAAGTCTACGTGCAGTAGGAATGACTTACTGGATGTTAAGTTGACTTATTTTGGATGCCAAAAAAATTCGTCATAGTAAACGATGTTGAAAGAGAGTATTGTAAGTGTATAGGGAGGAGAAATGTAAAAAGAATGCACATTATATGGATAATGGAATAAAATAATCGGCCCTCGGCTGGTATCTCGACTTCAGTCAGTTTCTCACCGACCGGAATGTGCCTCCCTCTGACTTTTCTACAACTATTTTCATGGCGAATGCTCTGACGAATGTTTTCTCTAGCAGTCTGAATAGATGAATTCAAGCGTACTACTAGGTTGGCACGTAGATTCCACGCTTTCACTGCTGAACTAGTTAGATGCAACTTCCACTTCTACTCTAACAGCTTCTTTTCACGCACTTCCCACCTGCGGAACTGCCTTATTATTTCTTGCTTCCCTGATAACTACAATCTTCAAAAAATTAAATGCAACGTCAATCGCAATCTTCTGTCTTCTCACACCACGTTCATTTTATTTTCATCTTTTCCTCAATCCCCCCTATTCTCAATTTTCTCTTTAACTTTCATTCCCTGTAACCCCCTGCGTGCTAGTGGCATCAACGATTTGCTTGGTGTGAAATTATCAAAAAATGCGATATCGGTTGATCCTAGACTTGTCTAGCTTAAGATTGTAATGCTCCAGAAAGCTTCCTCTTGGGAACGTGTAAGGGTCTAGGAAGAAACCTCGTAGTGTGACACCATTTAGGGTTGCTAGAAAGAAAGAAGAAAAAGAAAAGGCCAGAATTAAATTTATGTGATAAGAAGCCATCACGAACAGGACACTAAGCGATGTTATTTTTCTAACAAAGAAAAGTGGTAAAATTTTATTTTCATTGTCGAAAAAGTAAGATACTGGATTTAATCTGATTTATGTTACGGGGCGGAGAATAAGATATAGCCAATCTGCCCATGGCAATGGTGAAAATTCCAGGCTGCTCAAATGTACTGCGAGACAGAATTCTAAAGAGATAAAAATTAATTAAGCACGCACTGACCGAAAAAACAAAATGCCCGCGCGACCTCTCGTAGAGTGCTGGGAGATCAAAATTAATTAGGTCAAGCTTGACTGAAACCAAAATGTCCGTGGAACGACCGCCATGTCATTTGGGAAAAACACCTGTTTATTGCCAGGGCTGGCTATGATAGCGAAATTATTTTATCAGAACAGTTAATTAGCAACAGAATGCAAATACGTCCAATTGACCACCCACTTGTTTGGCGAAGGCCCCGGGTGATAAAGTCCAAGTGACATTAGACTAAGATAAGAGTTTGTTGTCGGGCAGAAGGAAAGAAAGAGAAAGAAAAGAAAAAAAAAAGAAAAGAAAAAGGAAGATAATTTTTTTTCTTTGAGCAAGATTTTTTAAACCGAGGCTATTCTGGCCAGACCCACGCCGCTGAGCGCCCATTGGCTGGATGGTGGCATGAGCGTTAGGCGGAGGTAATCATGTGAAGAAGGAGGGGAGGCCTGTCGCGTCCTCCTGAAGGGATAGGTGTGAGATGCCACTGTGAGAGAGAGGGGAAACCCGTTGACACCCTCTGAGGGTATGGTGAGATACCAATATGAGAACAGAAGAAGGTGGGAAGACGACAGACTTCCAAAAATGGAAAATAATAAATTTTCCTGACCGAAAACAAAGAAGTGGATTGTGGATATAGAATTATCAAGGAACCTCAAACCCCGACAGGCCCACCCCGGTTTTGGTCGACGTCCATATAAGCAGAGTCGCAGCGAGTGAAAATCAGTACCAGTTCGAGTTCCAGTTGAGAGGCAGTTGAGTGAAGTTCCCAGTTCGAGTTGCAAGCGCCTCGCAGATAGCTGACTTGAAAGATTCCAGGCATCACGACCTCAACTTCTAGCCAAAAACAATTTATTTTTGAAGAACGACTTAGACTCATACCACCAAAACAAGTTTTACGAATATCGCCTTAAGATACACCAAGAACCAGTTTCTTAAAGAACAAACAACTTTAGATGATAAGACTCGCCTAACAAACACAAAGTGTCACGAATCCATATTAGCGGGTTGGTAGGAAGACGCAGTCCTGTATTCAGCAACCAGATATAAAATATTGTTATCCTTTTTAACACATTTTCGAGTTATTATTTTACTTTCTTTTACATATACTTGTGTGGTGTTGCCCTTGTCCGGACTCAGCTTGCATTACGGCCCGGCGACTGATTGTTTTCGTCTACCTAAGATCAAATCACAACTTGGGTAGGTTAGACTAGAAATCAAAAGAGTTACTTCGGTAACCAGACGTTTGAGGCGAGCTGGGAACGACAAGGCTTATACCGAATCTAACCAGATTCCCATCCGAATCACTAAAAGGTTAGAACATCACATTTGGTGCCGCGACCAATACCAAGCCAGTTGGTCGTCACAGGAGAGGATAGCACGGCGAACGTGGCCAGGCAGACGTCACATTTGGCGCAGCGACACCGGGGGACGTCAATAGTAAGGAATAGTTTTTGGAAGCAAACGTATTGATAGAACTTCCTCATTACGAATGCAAAGAGACTGAAGTAGATCTGCCATGTAATGACGCGTCATAGATGTGAAGGTCTGAACTGGCGGAACTAAGGAATATAGCTTGTTTGATATTTTTCTATAGTGATCACAGTAGGGTAGTAGGAAGATAGCAACAATTTCTCTTAAGGGAAAGATCTACAAATGAACAATATATCATCATCAATTGGGTGGTATAATCGTTTCGTAAAGAGTGAGAACTGTTCAGAACAGAACAGATATGACAGCAATACTCCATTCTTGTTATCTTGTAATGTTTGTGAAGTTAAATAATGCCGGTGACACTAAAGTCAAGCAGGTGCGTAAATTTAAATATCCGGGAATTTGTTCTGACAGAGGACGGTAAGTGTGACGCTGAGATCTGAAGATGTATTGGGATAGCCAAAAACTAATTCCAAAAGCTAGGCAGAGTATTACGAGACAGGAGAATTTCGTTGGTAACAAAGAAATGATTACTGCGCTGCTACGTGATATCTGTTCTTCTTTACGGCAGCAACGGTCTCCTCAAAGATGAAGAAGAGTCCCAACAGATGTATGGTTCTAGAGAAGGGTGTTAAGGATACGATGGACCGAACATGTGAGCAACGATGAGGTTTTGGAGAGGGTTAAAACACTGAAGAAGCTTATGTTAACACCAGGAAGAGACAAAGTTAGGATGCTTGTCTCCATTGGTAGTTGTATATTTAAAAGAAAAAAAAAACGTAGTTCCAACAAATGATTTATTTTTATGATAATATTTCAACTAGAAGTTGCCAGACTTGGTGACTCCTTACTTTGAGTTAAAAACAGTGCAAAGAAACTCGAAACAATTAACAATTCAAATCAATGAAAAGAAACCGAGTTGATGACGTTTACAAACTAACAGCAAGTTGAGGCGTAAAAGAATATTAAGGATTGACCAAGAATGGCAGGGGCTTGTCGAAATATTTCCATAAAAATAAATCATTTGTTGGAACTACATTTATTTTTCTTTTAATTCAGGAAGAGGCAGCTGAAATTTCTGGGACACGTAATGAGAAAGGAGGGCTTGGAGAATCTGATACTCATAGGAGAGATAGAATGAAAAAGAAACAAGTGAAAGAAACACGTTACATACTTAACGGGTTTAAGCAAGTGGATGAGTGAATAGGGTTTGGGAGAAGGAGCAAAAGGTTAAAAGTCTGAGAACTACAAGAGATAAGGGGTGTGGAGAGCCATGATCGCGTACGTCCTGAAGAGACACGGCTCATAAAAGAAGAAAGAATTTAGAGTTACATTTCGTTTAGAGCGATACAATGAACCATCCGTTCTTGCCAAATATTTGGCTATAGATATAGGTTATCCTTAATACTTGTAAAGCGAGCTTTATAACCAATACTCGCTAGAGGCATCGCGCCTAGTTAAGAGTCTGACGTCTATTTATGACTCGAAAACATTTAAAGTTTCAAAAGTGACTAGCTTTGATTTGGATCTATGGAAAAGTGTCTTTTTTCCACCACTTTTTATAACAGAAAAGCAAAAATTGTCGACACCAGTATCCACAATTAGTTTCAGTTAACCACTGTTTTGTTTTTTTTTTTTGTTTTTTAATTAGTTAAACCGAAGGAGCTAGTGGGGCTAAAAATGAGTAGAAATACTTTAGAACAATACAGAAATCCAATCCTAGACAGGAAAAAAAAGGAATAAACCTCTACTCCATTTCAGTCATTTAGGGACGAGAGCTACGGCAGCGGATAGATTATCTCCTCGACTCCGCGCCTCTAAAGTGTTGGAGGTGCACAGATACACCGTGTTATCACAGGGCGTATATTTGCTAATGATATGAGCAAAGTTGTCCGGCAGATCGTTAATATAAAGCCCAAATGCTGTAGGGTCGTGGAAAGAACGTTAGGGAATGTTAACATTGGTCTCAAGCTTCAGTGAATTGGTCATTGATAACGTCTTCATTCATCAACCTGACAGGATAACAATCAGAAGATCCTTCCAGAGATTCCATAGCTTTAGAGGTTGTATAGCAACCACCTATTTCACAGTCTATCATAACCTTTCCGATATCAAAGACGGACAATCCAGCGACACGTCTTATTAACAGGCATTTCACTGATTCGATGCGTGATAAAAAATAGTAATTTATTTTAGTTTAGTTTTCTTTCCTTATTAAGATGTTAGCTGTCAAACATTCACTTAAATGTATGACTTTTCTCCCGTATATTCGAATTGACAGTCATAATACTCTCTTATGATGGTATTATTATGAACTGGTTTTCTTAAACAGAATGTGATAGAAATACCTCACACATATACCGCACAGAAATACCTCTTACATAATCGTAAGAAACTCGTGGCCATGTTGTTTTGATCTAGCTTATGTATTACCATTATGTGAAAGGTATTTCTGGGGAGTATACGTGCGATGTATTTATTTCTGAGCCCTGTATATTTTGTAAATAGGAGTAGATAGGTTTGCTTATCACCCGGTTCATACACCTCCCCAGATTTTTGTAAAATGAGTAGAGGTCTATTCTTTTTTTTTTCCTGTCTAGGATTGGATTTCTGTATTGTTCTAAATAATTTCTATTCATTTTAAGCCTCACTATCTCCTTCTGTTTAAGTGATTAAAAAAAAACAAAAAAAAAACAAAAAAAAAACAAACAAACAAAAAAAAAACAGTGGTTAACTGAAACTAATCGTGGATACAGGTGTCGATAATTTTTGTTTTCTGTTATAAAAAAGTGGTGGAAAAAAGACACTTTCTTAAGATAGTTCCATATCTGCACCTTACACGAGACGTTCCTCGAGATCACGCAGAAATACACGAGATTTTAACGATATTTTCTCGAGACAATTTCTCGACATTGTTCGATGATGGACCATATCCAAATCCCGATATGTTAAACCATTTGTCTTGCTAGACCGCACTGAAAAGATAACGATAAATTACTCTTATTTGCAAATCTATTTTCATCCGATGGACGTTGGAAAGAAAAGCTGCATAACAAATATATTTTATTTGTTTACATAAGCCATCCATACATCTTGCTAGCGATTAATTGATGAACATGAAAGCAATTTCTTCCTCACTTTAATGAGTTCCCGACCTGATAACCTTTTATAATATCCTGTACGGTCCAGTAAAAAAAGGTCTCCATGCTTTTCTAATCAACTTTTCCAGAATCTGGCCGTCTGTCAGCACATACGTGACTTCCTCTCGCAGACGTCTATACATTTTTATAAATGGATCGATGGACCGACCGGTTATATTTTCCGATGTGCGCATGCGCTTTTGCGTATTGTTTAGATCGGAATATATTCTTCAAGGAATTTCTATATAATGGCGGGACACTCAATTATGAAACAATATAAGTCTTTGTTTTCTATTCTCAACGAATTTCTTCGATTTATTTTGGCCTTGTTCTGCACAGATCCAAAACGACCCGGACTGAAGCAAAAATACTTTAACTATTAAATATCCAAACAGGCAGTTTAAGTACACTTTAAAGTATTTAACCGTGTGTTAGGAGTATCGAGTACTTTGTTGTCCAAGAATGTTTAAATTCTTCGGAATTCCTACTTGGTAACTTCTTTCTTTTGCTCCCTCTTACTGCTTTCTAAATGATAGTGTGTTTCATGCGGTTATTTTCTGAGGCAGATGCTGCATCGCCTCCTTAGGGGACTCCTGTCACCCCACCTAACGAACGAAGTTTTTTTATGATTTATATTTTTTTTTCAGATTGGATCATTTGCTGTGGTGTGCAGTAATATTAATCTATTTTCATATATATTTTTCTTTGGCTTTGAAAAATATTGCGTCTTCTGTGATTTCATCAGATTTTTATCACTCCGAGGCACTATTTTTTCGACAGTCGATTATTTGTCCTACGGCCATTGTCTACGATGGACGTTAATACAAGGAAGCATACGAATATTGTAATGCTGCTCGAACACACTGGCAAGCCTTACTATTGAGAAAATGAAGGACTTCGTGGAATAGACATACGAAGTAATAACATGTGCACTGTGTCATATTTCATTGGAAAAATTCGAAAAAAGTCAATAATAACGGAGTTATTCGTTTTCTTTAAATTAATTTACACAAGGTTGAATCTACTTTGATCGTGTTTAGGTAGATTTTAATCTTTTAGTTTTGCAGATGAAATCATTTACTTGTTAGTTGGCTCCCGTATGCCGAGGTCAGTGTCTATGAACAAATGGAATCTGTAGGTCTTCGCGAGGAACATACTTCTTCGAACTTTGTGAACTGGCGGTACGCTATCAAAAAGAGACACCACATCTCATGTGGGTTTTCAACACCATCCAGAATTAAAATAAATATCACACGTATCAAGAGAAGAATATAATTACATAATCGAGATGTTGAAAAATCTGGGCTAGAGATAGTTTCACCCAATACCGTATGTTGGTACAAAACCAAAGCTTAAAGTGTCATATTCTTAAAGAAACTTGGCAGGTCTAGATTATCATACGACACCAAACACGTTCAGAAAAAAGAATAAACCCCCTGTATACAACCTCTCACTCTTATATCGATGTTTAAAAGAGGCTTCGAGCAAATGAAGCCTGGGGGTCATAGCGAGGATCACCCTGCCTTGATACATTAAATCAGAAGCAAATAACTGTACAAAATAACAGAAACACAGTTGAGGACTTTCACCTGCAGCAACAACTAAAATGGATAGCCCATGCAAATGTAATAGACAATAATGACACAATGTCAGCGTTCCACACTACTTCAGACAAAAATCTTCACTTCTGTCGGTACTGTAAAGAGCAATAACAGCTATTGGACAAGTGAAAAATATTTTACTGAAACATGTTTTAAGAAAACGATTTTAAATATTTCAGTTCACAGCAGCATTCTTAATGAATGGTTGTTTATAAGGAAACTGCTAACATTATCATTACAATTAGAGATTAGGAAAACATATACTACACTTTTATCGCAGCCCAGTGGTCAGTGAGTGAAGAAAGGATCACGTGAGTAGCATTTTCTGCTCGGTTACGAATGTTCAATATTTCCTTATAAGGAAACGGCTAATATTATCATTGCTATTAGAGACGAGGAGAACAGATACTACACTTAGATCCTGACCCAGAAGTCAGGCAGTGAAAAAAAAGCGTAAAAAAAGTGGCACTTTATGCTCAGTCACGAATGTTCATTATTTCCTTATAAGGAAACAGCTGATAATTAGAGATTAGGAGAACAGATATTACAATTTCATCGAACAGTATAGTGAAGGAGTGAAAAAAAGCGTAACCTGAGTAGCAGTGTTTGTTTCGTCAGTGAATGCGGAATGTTTCTAAATAATCGGATATATTACAATTGCCACTACTTATTCAGGACATCTCTGTTTATTTAGATACCCATAGACAGAGCAGTTTTAAAAGTCAGGGTTTTTTAGACTAGATTCAGACAATATTTTCATGCTGTGTCCAAGTGTTTTATTTAGTGAGCTGAATTTGGTATGCCTCAATTTCTAAACAGGTTTTGGTATTACTTGACGATCGAACTTATTCCACCATCGAGCTGATCGTGAAGCCTAACATAAAACATTATAAATATGTGCCTTTTATGGTAAACAGAGAATGCATTTACATTTTGAATCTGCATTTATGTTTTATCTAAACTTATACAGATTATATATACGTATTTATTAATCTATTTTTCTATTTACCCCGGTCATTGCCAGCAGTATATTATAACTTTAAGGATTATTTGGTATAGATTTCAGAACTTTCGAATGAGCAGATTTTAACTTTGCCTGCGTATAAACCGTGTGACTTCAGATCTTTTCGTTGTGGTTGCTATTTTTCTCAAGATGTCTGTAAGCCCGCATCTTATGTTAAGAAAATAAAAATGGAAACATACTTATTAATATTTAAAGTGTATTTAAATTTTATTTATGATTATGAAATATGAACTTCCAGAAAAGCCATGCATTGAAAATAAGTATTTAAATTTTATTTCAGTTTTTAGACGCACTGATTCGGCTTTTTCGGCCGTCTTCTTCTTTGATCGCTTCCTTTGTCTTTTGATCTTACCTCACTGTCCGTCACCCCCCCACACACATATATATATATATATATATATATATATATATATATATATATATATATATATATGTATCTATGTATATATATATATATATGTATATGTATATATATATGTATATATATATGTATATATATATGTATATGTATATATATATATGTATATGTATATATATATATGTATATGTATATATATATATGTATATATATATATATATATATGTATATGTATATGTATATATATATATATATATATATATGTGTGTGTGTGTGTGTGTGTTTGTGCACGCGCGTTTATCTATATATATTTATGAAGTTGTAGCCTGTCTGTCTTTTTTTTTTTTTGTTATCGGACTCCTTCTCAGATTTTAGAGACAGACTTTCATAATCACATATATTCTGCAGCTACATTAACCCGGGTACTTTGAGAAGTATATTTCATTTTCATTGAAGTGGCTACTCGTGGGAAGTATTTTTTTTTCCCTTTTGATATAAATTAAATTTAAATTTGAACAATGCGGTGACTTCTAAGTTTTCTTTGGATCAGTATATTTCAATTTCATCAAGTGGAGAGGGCACTGATTTTGATCCAATTAAATATTTATTTGGACAATGAAAGAACACCTATCAAAAATATCAAAGGAGAAAGCCAGAAGATGGAGGTCACATCGCCAAGATCAAAATAATATCATATGGACGTCGAGTTGAGCATCAAATCACGAATCAGTCGGTCGTGTTTTACAGTACATATTTGTTTCGATAATTCTACTGTCATGTCAATGTCAAAATCTGCTAATCAATTTCTTCAAACAATTATGACCTCAAATACCTGTCAAAGGGGTCAGATCAATCTGCTTTTGTACATGCCCTCCATCGAAAGGTTTCTTTATTTCCCTTCGATTTAAATTAAATCTAAATTTTAACAAGGGAGTGTCTCCCAGTCAAAATATAGGAGAAAGCCTGAATCTGGAGGTGATATCGGCAAGATCATTGCGTAATAGTGAACGTCATTATTTTCACCACAAATGATAACAATGATTTAAAATCAATCATCGTTTTATTACGAAAGAAAATGCGTGGCACGCAGCGGGTAACTCAGTTAATAAATATATATATATATATATATATATATATATATATATATATATATATATATATATATATATATATATATATATTATTAGGAGGATTTGATATTTATATTTAAGTAATTCATCGAGTCTGAAAGCTCAACAGAATGCAAAAAGCAATGGACGGCCGTTTCGTTCTATATTGGGGACTCATCAGCAACATTTGGGACACAGAATTGAAACCCTGACACCGAGGCCCGTTGGAAAGGCAGACAATTCCAAAAGTAAAAGAGAAGCGTCAATGTAGGAAATTATTAACCTTCCTAAACAAAGAATTAGGA
This sequence comes from Acanthosepion lycidas, assembly GCA_963932145.1. Lineage (NCBI taxonomy): Eukaryota > Metazoa > Mollusca > Cephalopoda > Sepiida > Sepiidae > Acanthosepion > Acanthosepion lycidas. The sequence goes on along the minus strand of OZ010595.1, from coordinate 19,652,523 downwards.
CAATAAGTGACGAAAAGGAATGACCGATGAACCTGTCAGAAATTAATCATGATGTTTGCTTGACAACCTAACTGTCAGGGTTTCAATTCTTGGCAGTGGATGCGCACTGCTGATGAGTCCCAAATATAGGGTGAAACGGCCGTCCAATGCTTTCTGCATTCTGTTGAGATTTCAGACTCGATGAATTACTTATATATATATATATATATATATATATATATATATATATATATATATATATATATATGTGTGTGTGTGTGTGTGTGTGTGTGTTCCCGTGCGTGTGAGTCTTTTGATATAACTAAACATATATCTGTGAAAGAACAATATGAATAAAGACACATGGTAAACTTAGCATTGCCGATCCGTGTCGTCCTCTGATGGACTTTATCAGGCGAAATGTAAGGATTTTATATTGCAACAAGAATTTATAACTATTTACCTTCTTATATTCACAACGTTTCGTTGACAATGAGTTTGAGTTGCACCACATGCCACGGGAAATTAGAACGTGAACTAAATAAAGGGGTCAGTGAGAAATTCCAACAAATATCAGTTGAAGAAGGCCGTAGCGTACAACGGGCGTACAACAGGCTTACAACGGGCGTACAACGGGCGTACAACGGGAGTGCAATGGCTGAAACGTGGTGAACATGACAAGGCGAAAATGACGCTGCAACGCAAATGGTTACCGGGGTGAAATAAAATCAAACGATTTTAGAAGAAGGAAAGGGAAACCCAATCCTAAACAGGAAACTAATGTTAAACCTCTGCTCCTGTTCAAAAGACGAATGAGGTATATGAACTGAGCAATAGGTTAATATATTTATATAAATGGGAGAATGTAAAAAAAAAAAAGTCTTTCGAGGAATCGCCGACAATTCTAAAAGTAAGAAAGAAGCGTCAAAGTAGGAAACCATTAACCTTGCTAAACAAGCAATTAGGACAATGTGACGGAATAGTATGACCGATGAACCTGGAAGAAATTAATCATCTTATATACGCAGTGTCGGCAACGATCGCAGAAACAATAGGTGAAAAAAACAACAAAAAAAAAAAACACACACACACACAAAATAAACAAAAAGGAAAATGCAAGTCTGGAAAGAAAAATAGAAACTGTAATAAATAAACTATGAGGACAATTGCCACTTACAATGGAAGTAGACAAGTGCTATAAAATGAAAGAAACAAAATGGCGACAACTGAAACGAAGTATTATGAATAATATTAACATTCCAAAAATTAAAAAGAAACTGAAACAAAACATTCAAGCGAAGGCAAAGAGTATCAGGTGTTATAAAAAATGAAACAGATTCTCTTGGCAAAACAAGATCTTCCAAGAAGATGACAAGAAACAATATCGAAAACTTGGAAAAAATAAAAGAGAAATAATTGACCCACCTAATAGTCAGAATTTGAGGCGTTCTGGTGTAATATGTGCGAAAACTGCAAAAGGCACAATGAGATAGCTACGTGGATCAAACAGCAACATACGCATATAGAATGCCAAAATGGATGGATATCAGTATTACTGAAACAACCGCTGATATCTGCAAAACCCAAAACTGGAAAGCACCAGGAATAGACCGAATAGCCAATTTTTTGGGGAAAAAATATCTATCTAGCACTCGCCAAGACCACGCACTGGATCACAATGATAAACCCATAAAAATGCTCCAAGTGGCTCACGTAGGGTGTAACATACGTACTCCCCAAAACAGTAGAGACGCAGAATCCGAAGAACTATAGGCCCATCACCTGCCTACCAACAATGTGCTATATCCTCAGTTCTGTCATGACTGAGAGTATATACAACTTCCTTGACAAACATAATTTACTCCCAGCAGAATAAGAGGGTTGTAAAAGAGGACGTTAGGGTTGTAATATCAACTGATTATCAATAAAAAAAATATTGGATGCGTTAAAGATAAAGAAAAGAAAATTATCGAGAGCAGGGATCAACTATAGAAAGGCATTCGACAGTGTATCACACTCGTGTATAGAAAATAGCCTATACATATAGAGTGTATGCCCCACAACGGTCAAATTCATAACAAAAAGTATGAAAAACTAGAAGATCTAAACCTAAACCATAAAAATGAGTTACTAACATTGAGATCAATTAACATTAAAAGCGGAATTTTACAAGGGGATTGATTATGACCACTACTATTCTGTTTTGCATTAGCATCAATCAGCTGCCTACTGAACAGGACTAGCCAAGGAGAGATAACACAGAATTACAAATTGAATCAACTGTTTCATACTGATATTCTTAAAACGTTTTCCAAGGATGACAAGCAGCAGAAAAAAACTATTCAGCATCGCCAATTCCTTCAGCAAAGATATTGGAATGGTGTTCGGGAGGGATTGACAAATTTGCCAAAGCCACCCTCAAAGGCTGTATACTAACGAGAACTACTGATTTAGTTACTGATATCAACAAGGAACTAGACCAAAACCGTGTTACGGTTTTTTGGATATATATAACTAGTCAGCCAATCCAAATCACTTAACTCCCTTTATAGTCTACCAATTGAAGTCTAACCAATCAGAAGCCGCAGAACATGGTACCCGTCGTGTATAAAGGCGGCCATTTTTGTTTTACCCTATCCGAAGGACCAGTGCCAATTTGTCAGGCAAAGATGACGGAAGGAAGTACTACGCTCTGCTACTTTGCCACGATATCCACTGCGAACCTGAACTACGCTTTCCTACTGTCTCCGAAATATTCACTGCCAACCTCTGGATTCTATACTCGAAGACCACCGTCATGAATTTGTAACAAACCGTACATACAAATAGTTAGGAATTAATGAACGAGACAGAATTCAGCATTCAATTATGAAGCAAATTATCCGAAAATAATATTATAGGAGAGCGGGATTGATACTAGAATGCGAACTTAACGTGGCCAATAAAATGAAATCTATCAACACATTAGCTATAACCGTAGTGACATGCAGCTTCAACATTATTAAATGGAAGTTGAGTGACATTAAAAGATCGCACGTCAAAACCGGAAAAATGCTTACCCCCAGGAGGATGCACCAACCGAAATCAGATGTTGATAGGCTGTGTGTACCAAGAGCTTTAGGAGGTCAAGGTTTAATCCAACTTGAATTAACACTAAAAAACTGCAACGATCGGATTGGAAGCCTCCCTCACAAAAATCAGTGACCATCTACTAATAGTAAAACACCCAATCCACTCGATCAACAAAGAAGCTACACTCTTCATGAAACAGCTTAATATACGTGAAATCCTACCAGTATAAAACGAATCGAATACCATCTATACCAATCAAGTAAAGCAGAAAGTATTACAATTTGGCCAAATGAAATTACATCAAAACAAAAAAGACAAGGTGTTGCATGGCAAATACATAAAAAAGCAGATATGGACCATCAAAAAACGCATCACTGGCTGAGGAGCACCGGGCAGAAATGTGAGAGAGAATCTCTAATTATTTTAGCTCAGAACAATATCTTCGCAAACAAACCCCACAACTGTCATATAATGAAGGATGGAACTAACCCGAAATGCAGGATCTGCAGAAACTCTGATGAAATTGTCGGCCATATTATCTCAGAATGCAAGCAACTGGCAAAAAAGGATTATACCCTGAGACATAGCGATAGGGAAATAAACAAAAACAGACATGATTTTATCATAATATCAGGAACCTGAGAGAAACACCTCCATAAAAAAATTATCGAGAAATTGTACAAGTACAACCAACTGGATGTCGCGATTAACAGGGTGTCGTGAATGAAGACTTAGTTTGTACCAATAGCAACGGGAGCACAGGTCCTCGTGGGAAAAAGAATGGACAATTTTACTGTGTCCCAGGTAACATCAACATAAAAATTTCCCTGAAAATCGCCTTACAATGAACATCGCATATATTAATTAATGTTCTATTAATTAAATGACTATTTTTCCATAGAACCTAAGGACCATAGTTTAGATCCGGCTCTACAGGATACAAAGCAGGAAACATAACTCATAAATAATAATAATAATAATAATAATAATAATAATAATAATAATAATAATAATAATAATAATAATAAAGCTCAGCAATGTGGCACATGAGAACATGAATGATTCCAACCCTCTGATTGATTGGAAAAGATTCCAATAGACTCATTGAAAGGACTCCTGGTAGCCCATGCTTTAGTGAAATACAAAAAATTGTGCTCACGAGTATAGCCGACATCTTACGAAGGGCTTTATCTATTTAAATGTGTGATTTTTTCAAAATTGCTCAGTACAGAATGTCATGATTCCATTTCTTAACTTAGGTCTTTCGTCGGGATCTGGAAAGATATGAGTACATACCAGAAATCGAAGGATTAATAATAATAATAATAATAATAATAATAATAATAATAATAATAATTAGAAGAATAAGAAGGTTATATTCTTGCAGCGCAAGGCCAAAGTCACTTCGCCATGAACCTTCATTCAAATATCGACTATAATAGTGGGGATCCAAAATGCAGGTTCTCTGATAAATACCAGGAAACTATAGACTATCTAATCTCCAGATTTTCCGCACTTGCGCCAAATGAATATAAAAATCCCCACGATAGTGTGGGACAATATTTACACTGGACAATGTGCAAAAACTTTGGAAAGTTATTAACAAACACTGATATGAATATCACCCATCGCCGGTTACAGAAATAGAAGATATCACAAGTCTATGGGATTACACCAAATTTACAGACAGGAAGATTGACGTAAATAGTCCGGAAATAATTTTCAAATTCCGAGAACAAAAACTTGCCTCTAATTGATATGGCTTACCCAGGTGACTGTAACATAGCAACGAAGGTATTTGAAAATCTCTCGAAGTATAAAATCTGGAAATCCAATTAGAAAAAAAAAACAAAAAAAAACAAGAATAGCGTCAATCGCAGAAGGTGTGCTTAGGATGATAAAAATTTGGAACACAAAAACACAGTGAAGCAATCCCTAGAAATCCCAGTTCATAGAAAAATATATATATATATATAAATATATATATATATATATATTGTTGAGTACAGTCCATGAACTAAAGATAACTTTGTCCATGTACCGCGATTCATGGTATGAGAGTTCGAAAAACGAATCAGGTAATATAGCCATAAAAACACACCGCTACATGGCTTAGGAGTTCCCGCAGACTTGGTAGATAGTGTGAACCTAGCGTATATCGAAAGATAATAATAATAATAATAATAATAATAATAATAATAATAATACTGATGATCAGAATAAGAACAACAAGAATATTAAAGCAGATAGAAGATAATATCGTTTACTCCACTGTTTAGTAACTCGTTTAGAATGAATGTCGCCAAAATATATCGAAAATTATTAAATAAGCATTTTGCGAGCGACAAGCTGCTCCGAAAATTGTTAGGTAAGAACAATTTAAAAGAAGTTTACAGTGGTTCTGGCAACATGGCGTAAATTGCCAGCAGACATAATATTAATGTATTAGAGAACAGTGAAAATGCAGATAATAACAATGGAATATGCTAGTGTAGAAATAAAGAAAAGTGTCCGCTCCAGGGAGAATGTTTAACTAAAAACGTGATCCACCGAGCTGTAATTGTTAGCAGGAGGGAAGAAGAAAAAATGAATTTATGCGGAAGACGGGTGTGGAAAATGGGGATATTATAATCACAAGTTGAACTTGCACAATACAGAAACGCTACGACTTTATCGATGTATGACTGGTAGAAGGAGGATGTTAAATCAGGACCGATGGTTCAGTGAGAGATTGTAAATCCGGAGTGCGTGTTCGCCGGTAAGGAAATCGACGTAAGCTGTGCATGAGCGAAAAAATGGCGAATTTTTCAAGGCATGGAGTGTGACAGAATGTTAAATAAGACACAGAAACTTATGGCACCCTGCAGGCGTGGGAATAAATTTGAAATAAATGATGTTGGGATGGGTACATTTAAAGCGACTACGACAAAGACAGTCTGCCTTACTTGTACGTCTTACTCAATTCGGTAGCAAACTCTGCCTACTCCGCTTGATACATAAAATTAACCGCAAGCCAAATGAACTTCTAGGTGTCCACATGAAACTTTAAATCGTAAAAATGCAGTAATATCTGATAATTGTCTATATTGTTTTATATTTTGCATTAATAACTATTCTCTACCGTACTTGTCTGATTTTAATATACAATACACAGACGCGACACACACACACACACACACACACACACACATATATATATATATATATATATATATATTCAATGAAAAGGTGCAATTATAATTTATAAATTCATGAATCATTCATACAAAAAACAAATGTAGAGGTACATGATTTAAATGGCGAGAATACTTCGTCGCAAACAATATAAATAAGATATATCAACCCCGAACCTGTATATGAATGATATGATCCCCGTTTATAAATTCCAGTTGCATAAGGTCTTTTTAATTTTTTACAAGCTTTCGTCTGTTCCTACAGACATCATCAGGTATGGAAGTAGATTTTGTTGTTGTTTTTACTTCTCAGTAATAAGAGGACAACGAAAATAGAGATGTAATCCGAAAAAATGCTGTGAGAAAGATGTGTTTTTTGCATGAATGATTCATATTCAGAAATTATATATATATATATATATATATATATATATATATATATATATATATATATATATATAGTTGTTGGCCACTTGTAATTCGAGGATACCAGTCTATTAGGGCGGGTAGCCAATCCCTATTGTAGGCACTCACTCAGGCACATTTCTGTTTGCTCAACACCCACAGAGGTAGACTTTGGTTTATACTGAAACTATACTGAGCAGACCTTAGTTACGGTTGCTGGAAGATAACGTGTTATCTAGCATGATAAACAATTTGAACAAGGCCATCCCTCGGTCACGATGACTTGTAGCTTTATGTTAGCACAGCTATCGATGGCCCTCAATATATATATATATATATATATATATATATATATATATATATATATATATATATAAAATATCGAAGGAGGCACAGATTGAGGAATCGTGGAGCCGAGTTCGAATTCCAGTCGAATTACATTCACTTATGAGCTAATAGCCTTTTCTTTTCCCTCCAGCTATGTGTAAATGGCAGGAAAGACCGGGTTCTATAGCCTTGAATGGCAACTGGTCAACGCTGAATTTAAAACCTGCTGAGGTACGTTTGGGTGCCTTGTGATATGTAGTACACCAGATCCCTCTATTCGGTTTTTCAGAAAGTGTGGTTGGTTCTGCATAAGGACGTCACCAATATAATCAAATCATATGTTCAGATTGGCTGGCTGTCAGTTTCTAGGACCTGCGTTGCTTGACACTCATACGTCGAAAACGACGTGAGAGTTCATTATATAATGGTAAAATATAATTGGTAGTGATTATTCCAAAGAGGACTATTCAGTTCATATGAGAGCTCACTGAATAAATCATAATATTAATCAGGAAATCACCTTAAAAAAATTTTCTAGCTCAGTTTATTTTTTGATATTGTTTTAAGTATTTTTTATTTTTCATTTTTATTTTTTATTTTTCATTCAGCGAACTAAATTTATTGCTCACTATGTATATCCATGGTTTTCCCCGATATATATATATATATATATATATATATATATATATATATATATATATATATATATATATGTATATATATGTATGTATATATAGTTTAAGAAAGACAAGGTAATCCGTATGGGTAAACATAAGGAGGACAAAATCCAGAGAGCTCAATGTAAATCCAGAGCAAATAATTTAAATAAAAACAGACAACTTTAAGTTTCCATGTAATAAATTATTTCAACACAGCCCTTTTAAAAGATTGCGGATCATCAGACTTTACTTCCAACATTTCAACTTTTCGAAGTAAAATCTGATGATCCGCTGTACTTTAAAAGGGCTGTGGTGAAATAATTTATTACATGGAACGTTAAAGTGGTCCGTTTTTATTTAATATATATATATATATATATATATATATATATATATATATATATATATATATATATGTGTGTGTGTGTGTGTGTGTGTGCGTGCCAGTGTGTGCGTGTGTTTTGTGTGTGTGTCTGTGTGTAATGTGTAGGGTTTATTCGAAAGAGTACATTTCAGTCCATATCAGAGCTCAGTATATGATACAGAGCAAATTATAAAAAGAATTAGAGAAAAACCTTAAAAATCCATAGGCAGTAATAAATTAATTTTGATGAATATAAGCATATTCATATCATCAGACCGACTACATTTTATGAAATATATTTAAGATATCATACACAATAACAAATAATTTTTTTTTTTTTTTACATTAAATTTATTTACATTATGAAGGAAGAAAACAGAAAAAAAAGTATTAATGTTAAGTGTACTGGAAGGTAAGGAGATAGAAAAATTAAATTTAAAACAGAGCTAAAATAAAGTGTGTAATAAAATTCACAGAAAAAGGACTTAAAATGGTGTCTATTTAATGATATCATCATCATATAAACATCTTAATCATAACACTAAGAATAATAATAAAAGTAAATTATATTCAAATAACAAAACTATATATATTAAAAACATAAAATATAAAAAGTAAAAACACATACACACACACACGCACATATATATATATATATATATATATATATATATATATATATATATATATATATATGTATGTATATATAAAGAATAAAAGTTATAAATTAAGATTTATAAATGAAGAATAAATAAAACAAAAAGTAATAAATAATGATAAAAAATGAAAATAATTAAAAGAAATATTGCTAAAGACAATAAATGACATATATGATATATATGATTATATAGAGCTACAGACCCATATATACATGTGTGGCAAGCACAAAAAACATACATATACACAAACATACATGCATAAAAAACACATACACACATGTATGTTCGTACACATACAATTGAGAACAATTCACAGGTGCATTATATATATATATATATATATATATATATGTGTGTGTGTGTGTGTGTGTGTGTGTGTAGATAGATAGATAGATAGATAGGCATTCACAGGCAGACTGTTTCGCTGGTCATCATTGTCGCTAGACATCTGATTGCATAAAGCCGGGATTGAAAGCCGAATTATTTTTGTATCAGTTGGAGACTCTACCCCTGAGCCACTAGCGGACAAGAGTGGTGCAGGTAAATTTAGATATATTTATTTTTAGCTAAACATGCCAATGACTGGAGAACTCGATTCGTCTTAACGAAGAGTCTTGTATCACCAGCAGTAATAGTCACTGTTTACAAATTCACTTTTCACACCGAGAGCTCAACGGAAATATTTTTTTTCAGTAGCATGAATATTATCATACACAGACAGGCTGTTTTGCTATTTTATACAGCGCCCATAATTTTATCTCCATATGTATATATATATATATATATATAGAGAGAGAGAGAGAGGCACTTGGATTGAGGAATCGGAGAGCCGAGTTCGAATTCCAGTCGAATCCATTACATTCACTTACGTGGTAATACCCTTGGGAAAGGTAGGGATCCTCTTCTTCTCCCTCCAGCTATGGGTAAAATAGCAGGACAGACTGGGTTCTATAACCTTTGATGGCAACTGGTCTAGGAGAAGGACAACTCTGAATTCAAAACCTGTGGAGGGTCGTTTGGGGACCTTGTGGCATTCGGTACACCAGGTCTCTGTATTCGTCCCTCCAAAAAGTGTGGATTGTCCTGCACGAGGCCTTCACCACTATAATCAAATCTCATGTGCCGATGTCGGGCTGTCGGTTTCCTGGATACTGATCTGCTTGACCCTCATACGTCGAATCTCGACGGGAGAGTCGATCATATATATGTGTGTGTGTGTGTGTGTGTGTGTGTAATTGTGTATTAGGGAAGCAGTCTTTCTTTTATAGAAGTTTGATTCAAGTTGACTGACAAGGTAGTGCGTTTAAGCATTTTCTTTCGTTTTTCTCGTACACCACTCTGGCCAGAGCTCAATTAGGACTCCTTTAAACCTGCCAAACCCTATCAGCAACAGGCCTCTGGAAAACACAAGTGTAATAGACTCATCCACATACAAAGAAAAAACTAAAAATAATGGCAGCACTATAATAACAATAATAATAAAAAGAAGTCCCAAAACATTAACTATGTACACGGCCACAATGTGCTTACCGTGTATGGAAAAAATCACATGGCACATACGTATAAAATCCAGGGTAACAAAAAATATACGGTTTTCAGAATTTTGAGGCTTAAAAAAGACCATCAAAAACTACTGGGCCAATAAAAGGTCTTAAATGATAAAATCGTGATGATATGCAATTTTCTAATTAGAAATTGTTCTGTCATACTAACATGAGTGCACGGTGCCTTGGCAAATCATTGAAGTTGAAAGTTAGCTTGCTTTTTTTACACTAAACAAAATTACTGACGAAACAAAGATGAAAGCTGTGTATTGAAAGGGAACATGACTCAACTAGAGTTAGTCATACGTCTTGAAATTTTCTAGGGATGATTTTTAAGCCACCGAAAGACATCTTCTGCTAATACCCCGGATGTGATCTTAAATACAAAGATAATCGAAAGACCAGACAATTGTGACAAGATAGGTAAAAAAAAAAATTATGAGAATCTCAGTAGGCAAAAAAAAAAAAAAATTGAAATTAAGAAAAGTCGTTAATAAACATTTAACTTTCTTATATAGATAATTTTTTTTTCTTTAAAGAGAACGGAGAGTGTATAAACTGTTCATAAAAATTATTGTTTCAAGCGCTTATTTATTATCCATTTTCAAGGGGTTCGCTATTAGACTGTATCTATTCCTTTCTTCTCTTCTAAAATGTGCTATACCGAAGTAGTAATATTTATAAATAATTTATAACTCATATTATGGGTATATTAATAAATTCATATTGCTGTGTCTCAAAAATCACTCAACACGTTCCGTCATCTCAAAGCATGTTATATTGAGAGTTGTTTCATATATATATATATATATATATATATATGAAACAACTCTCAATATAACATGTTGTATATATATATGTGTGTGTGTGTGTGTGTGTATATATATATGAGTGTGTGCATATATACATATATTTAATTTTATATATATATATATATATATGTATATGTATAATTATATGTATATATATATAAATTATATCTATCTATCTATATATATGCGTGTGTGTGTGTCTGTATATATATGTATACATATATGTTTTGAACAATGCAAATTATTGAAAAATTAACACATCAAAATTAATTACTTTTGTTTTGTTAGGTTCTTTGTCTAGTTTCGACCAGCATGGCCATATCAGGAGAAAAAAATCATGCTTGTTAGTAGCACGCACACACACACACACACACACACACATATATATATATATATATATATATATATATATATATATATATATATATATATATATATATATATATATATATATATATGTTTGCATACTGCTGGCATAAATCATAAGACCAATGAATTTTGCATTGTTGGACTGTTCGAAAAATGAAAATAAGAAAAAGAAAAATTATAATTAATTTTTTTAACATTTAATAGGTACATATTTAATACTGGGAAAGTAGGCGAAATACATTCTAAGCGTGAGTGGCCCGTAGGCCATGTAATGGTCAAATATTTTCTTAAAAAATAATCTCTATTTCTTTCTTCATTCATTCATTTACTACCTTTGAAGCTATCTATCTATCTATCTATATATATATATCTATCTATCTATCTATCTATCTATCTATCTATCTATCTATATATATATATATATATATATATATATATATATATATTAATATTAATATATAGTAGGGGTTTGAGTCTATTCATATCTAACCGCATTTTTCGTTTGTAACTTCTTCAGGTAAATAATATTTCAATGAATCTCTTCCAAATATGCTACAAGGGATTTCTTTTTTCCAACATTTACTTTTAAATCGATATTTCAAAACTTAGAAACAATCCTAAGTTTATTTAAATCGATGTATTTTGTGGGGGGTGACTTAACTTAAATCCTGCGATTTTTTCTCAGCAAAATATATTTCCTTCAGCTGCTGCTGATTTTCATGTAAAGCTCCATGACCGAACGTCAAATCAATGGCTTAAATTCATCGTCATCTTCATAAATATTCGTACTTTTGAATAGTGATTTTCCTGTCTCTTATTTTACGTTCATTTTCAAATCGACACTTTCTTGTTAATGTGCTTAAAATGAGTTTTTCTTCTTCTATGTGGCATCTCCCTTCAGGATGTACGCGATCATGGCTCTCGACATATTCCTGTTCTTTGTAGCTCTTATTATATTTTATCAGTTCCCGTACGAAAACTAAAGTTAAGCAACCTCTTCTGTACTTAGACTGCATTTTTTCAGTATTGCTTAGTGTAGTACAGAGTTCACAGAATTACGACAATAAATTTGAATCGTCCTCCATGAACTAAACGGCGAGATGAACTTGTTGGATATTTCGCTACAGTAAGGCTCCTCTCAGCTAAGCCTTGTCATATTATAAGTCCACGGTGCGGGTAAAAGTGAACTCTCGCCAGCATGAACGTCTGAGATGATTATATTAACATCAATGTCGACTTCATCCTAGCGCAAATATTGTCACCTTTGGAATTTAAAATGAAAATGAATTCATAGCCTCGTTAATTATGGAGGGACAACTTTGCTTTGATTCGCAAGCATATTAACCCGACCTCAAGTTGATCTTTGGCTTTGTACATGTTGAAAATTCGTTAAAAATATATATTAAAATGAAATAAATAATTAAATTAAAATAAATTTCTTACGGTTTCTGTAGCAAGCAAATTGTGAATATGCCATCTTTTGTCAAGACGTAAGCAATTAAATGTAACATTCTGGGTGAACAATAAAATAAGTTAATTTGAAGAATGAGAAGAAAAAGGATCAGCATCTAACTAATAAGCGGCCACACAGGTCGAATGTTTGAAATCTGATATATTTGACACAAGTCTTACGAAAATATAAGAAGATGTAGTAAAATCATTTAACTGATCTTTGAATTAACTAATCCGGAATGCGATAGTGGGGAATTATTTCAGGGTAGATAAATATTTTTCCTGCATTTTTTATTCAGTGTAATTTTTGACTTGGTAGCGTTTAGATGGCCTAAAATAATAGGTTGTAGTAAGAAAAGATTCTTACGTTTGCCCATTCTCTCATCTTGCTGACGAATAATCGGCAACATTTTTCTGCTGGAAACATTTGGCGATAGAATCCCCGCGCTTTGTACCATTTATTAAGATGAGCAAACCTCCGGTATGATGAGATTACATCTGATTTTCAGTGAGGACACGAGACAAAAAAACATTGGGGACAACCGGTCCTGCCCAGAACGAAGCGACTAATATAGACCGCCCAAACACAAGTGCGAACCACGGAATATTTACAGACATGGATTTCCACATAATGGTTTTCTTTATTTGCTCTGACATGCTATGTGTTCTCGGGAAAGACAATAGAGAGCAGTTGTCTTCTCCGCAGATTTCTTTCTTTCTCCTAGATTGGTTATTAATATAACCGTTCAATTATATTAAATGGAATAGTTTTAATAATTTAATTATAATGATTAATAGTTTAGTGTTCAGGCATTTCTAAATACAGCTTCTATGGAGTTAATATTCAAGTAAAAGTGTGGCCATTAGCCACTTGGCTTACTTCAATTATCTATCATAATAAGACCTGTTTCGACATCCATTTAAGCTCATCCAGTATGTTACGCGCTTTTTTTTTTACCTGTCTCTTTTGCCCTAAATCTTTCCTGTGAGTACCAGACTTTCCAAGCCCTCCTTCACCATTATATGCCCTAGAAATTTCATCCCTCCTCTCCTGATATTAAGTATCTATAAAACTATTAATATCTACCTATATCTCTCAGATGAGGTATTATGATTATCTTCATTATTTACATTATCCGGACTGTTATCGTCATTTCCATTGCAATATTTACAACTTTTCAGACGCTGTACGCACCGGCTTTGTTCAGGTAATTGGAATTTCGATCGAACCCTTTATTTAGTCCATCGTTATAGACTGTTCCCAAAAATCCATACACAAATATCCACATGACGTTGGTTAGATCCAGCGACGAGACCCAAATATTTGTAAGTTCAATACCAGTCCACAGCAGTGGTGAACCAACAACTTAGAGAGTTGAGTTAAAGGAAAATAACTGACACATCCGGAAGAGACATGGCACGTGGAACTAGAACAATCTATCCCAGTGGACGAAACAAATGGTTCGGTTTGAAATTTCAGTCACCTGAAGAAAGCCGTAGAATACAACGGGCGAAACGTTGTGAATATGACAATGAAGATGAGGATGACGATCCGAATAATGTAAATAATATAACTATAAATAAGTTATATTTCTTCAAGTCATCTCCTTTCAGGGTGTATACGGTTATTGCTCTCCACATAATCATGTTCTTTATTATCTGTGAATGGTTATACGTTCTTGGGGTAGTGGGGAGGTATTTCCTGTTGTCTTTGTATAGCTAACGGCAGCCAATCTAGGAGAAATAAACAATTATTTCTTCTAGATTGGCTGCCGTTCAAAGCTATTAGGTTGGTGCAAAAATAATGTCGTTTTCTCACATAGTAACATATGTGAGAAAACGACATTATTTTTGCACCAACCTAATTTGATAAAGGAATATGCGTGCACCTGTGTTCCCCCTCACTAGAATGTGATTGGCTGGTGTCCGTCATAAATACCGACGGACGTGTAGGTGAGTCAGAGCCTTAATCTGAGAGTTTAAGTCTATAACGATGTCCATTGGACTACGCCATTGATCTACACATCTTACCTGTGACTACGACGCGTAACATTTGTTTACTGCTACCGTATTCTTCGTGATCATAGTAGCCAAAACCACTTAGCTACTTAGCTATCAATCTTCCTGTTACAAACATACCCGGGGGAATAGATCAATTAAGGGCTATTTAAACGTCTTAAAAAAGGTCATAATTTGAATTTTGCTCTCAGATTACAGATTCAAGGCTGATAAAATATACTGTGCCGGTATATCATGTTATATTAAACTGTATCAAATGTATTTTCGATTTTGATAGATATTCATCCCGCAGATGATTCCATATACTCATGTCTTCAGTTTTTTTTTTTTTTTTTTTTTTTTTAGCATTTCACCCCAAGCAAGGCGGGAGCCACTAGGACGCAAGGGGTTACAGAAAATTTAGAGCAAGATCAGATAGGAGTGATAGAAGAAAAGATGAGGGTAGTGGATAGATCAAGGCAACTGGAGATGTCGATTGACATTACACTTGAATAGCTGATTATAGCTCACAGGGAAACAGGAAACAGGAATAGGGAAGGGAGTTCCACAGGCGAGAAGTGCGAGACATGAAGCTATTGGAGTAGAAGAGTCGGCTACATTTAGGAGTTTCGACAGTAAAGTAGTGAGAGCGGGATGTCAGCCTCGTATGGCGCTTGAACTCATGACCTCTGGGAACCAGCGAATGCAGCTCGTCGGAGCAATTTCCATGGAAGTATTTGTAGAACAGACAGAGGGAGGCGACGGCGCGTCTGTGAGAAAGTGACTGTAGACGAGACGACAGAGCAGGGCCAACTACATTGCATATCCGCCTCTGGATCCTATCAAGAACCCCGAGGCAAACAGAAGGGGCACCAGACCATATATGGCAGCAATACTCCAAGCATGGGCGAATTGTTGATTTGTAGATCTGGAGGATCGACTCCGGGGAGAAAAACTTCCTGGCGCGGCTCGGGGAGCAAACTTTCCTTGCGGTGGACGAAGCAATTGACTCAATGTATTTATTCCATCTCAGGTCAGCAGTCAACGTGAGACCGAGAAGCTGCAGAGAGTTGCTCTCAAGAAGTTGAGCGTCAGACATTCTAATGGAGGAAAGGGAAGGATCTCTCTGGTGATTAATAGAGAGCAGTTTTGTCTTAGAAGCGTTGAAGTTGACCAGCCAATTCTAGCCCCAGTTCACAATCGATTGGAGGTCCTTTTCGAGACGCACGGCCAGGTGAGTTTTATCAGTGAGACTAGATTTGTTTTTGAGGTAGGAATAAATTGTGGTGTCATCCACGTAGATGTCAACTTGGGAAGTTATGGCGTCAGGAAGGTCATTTATGTAGATAAGGAATAGAGTAGGGCCTAGGATGGAGCCTTGAGGAACACCTGCGTTCGTGGGATAGGAACTGGAGGAGAATCCATTGAGAACGACCTTCAATTTACGGTTTGACAGGAATTATCGTATTAGGTTATATAATCGACCCGTAATGCCATAACCCTGGAGCTTGCGAAGAAGGCCGACATGCCAAAGCCTATCAAATGCTTTGGAGATGTCTAGTGCCACGGCACGGGCTTCCCCGTTATTTTGAAGAGACAATTTCAGGGATGGCCGTAAGCACGTCAGTTGTAGATCGGGCAAAGCGGAAACTATATTGCTTGTCTGAGAGCAGATTATGGGATGTGAGGTGGGTTACCACCACGATATTGATTAGGGCTTCAAAGACTTTGCCGAAGGGGGGAAGGAGACAGATAGGACGGTATTTGGAAGGGTTAGAGGGGTCGCTGGAGTTCTTGAAGACAGGAACGATCGAAGAGAACTTCCAGCAGTCAGGAAAACAAGATTCCTTGAGGCAGTAGTTGTATAGTTTACAAAAGGGCGGGCGCCAGTTCAGGCGCGCATTTCTTCAAGACAATGGCTGTTATCCTGTCTCCCTTGTTGGGGTCTAAATTGGAAGTAACGCTTAGTACCAAAGATGGGGTTATGTTTAGCCCACTCAATATGGCCTCAGTTCTAAGAGGGAAGTCGGAAGAGTCGAGCGTAGAGTTGAATACACCGGAAGAGTCGAGCGTAGAGTTGAATGTAAATTTCCGAGCAAAGCATTCAGCCTTGTTGGTAGAGGAGGCCTGGACTTCGAACTGGTTAAATAAAGGAGGTATAGAGGGTTTGCAATTATTCAATACGCTCTTGCAGAGACGCCAATAATCTTTGGAGCCAAATTTGCGAGATGCAATACATTCCTTTATCCGAGCCGCAAATAGTGACTTAGCATCGTTGAGGACACGCTTACACTCGTTACGGGCGGGGACAAAGGGACGTCTATTGCAGTCAGACATGTCGCTACGGAATAGGTGGAAGTAGTGGTTTCTATGGGCGATGGCAACTGAGCAAGCAGCGGAGAACCAATGGGAGGAGCGCGACTTGACCCTATATTTCCTAGATGGGATGAAAGCGTCAATTCCAGCTTTAACCCAGGAAAAGACCTCAGAAGCACATTCTTGGACAGGGAGCTTGAAGACTCCATCCCAGGAGACATCGCGGAGGAAATCACGGAACGCGTCCCAGTCAGCACGTTGATAGTAGAACGAAGTTCTAGTGGTAGGTGGTTCTTTATAGCGGGTGGAGTTGAAAGAGATGTTAAGAGATACTACCCCATGATCAGAGTTACCAAGAGGGCAGAGTTGCGAGGCGCTGCAGGATTCGGAGATGGAGGTAAAGCACAGGTCGAGAAGAGAGGCTTTACCTTCCCGGTTGATGACAAAACGAGTGGGGAAGTTAACTATATGTGTGAGGGAATGAGAAAGTTGAGCGTTTGAATGCCTGCGTGGTCAATAGTAGCATTCTTAAGCCACAAGGTGTGATGGGCGTTAAAGTCACCAAACACAAAAATGTGAGCAAACGGGTGGAGGGAGAGAGCCGTATCTATGCTGTCCGAAATGCTATCGAGTATCTCACAGTCTTGAGAGGATGGAGAGCGGTAAAGGAAGAAGAGTTAGCTTACTGCATTGAGGAGAGAGAGAGTCGGAGACACATGTATGACTGGTCTGGCGATTCGAGAGAGAACTCTCTGGCCAGAGAGAGATGTTCCTTGACGTAGACACCAAGACCGTGCATATGTGTTAGAGAGTATTTTCTGAGAAGAGAAAGGTAGCCGGCGATCGAGAGATCAGAAGAGGGGATAGACGAAACAAGGTTTGTCACACAGAGAGCCAGTATATCCGTGCCGTTTGCAGTGAGGAAATATTCCAGACTGCAGAAGTTTCTCCTAATGCCACGGATGTTGGAGAACGAAATGTTGAGGGGTTTAGGTGATTTTTTAGAGGCTGGTTTAGGGTTAATCTTTCGGTTTTTGTAACTCATGTTGAATTTTGTTTGTAAGATGAGAAGGCCCGAAGTAAAAGAAACAAACAGTTTCGACCGTGACGCGGGCAGAGAGGAGTTGGCACAACCTGCATCATTATGTGGCCTCAGAGCTGCCCACCGGAGGTACTGCAGGGACACCTTTCCATGCGCGACATGGCACTACAAACCCCCCGGTATTATACAACTGTTGATCAGAGCGGCCGCCCAAGACGCTACGCAAGAGTTAGGGCTCTTAACTACCAGTCGGAAACAGCAACCAGAGAACTGTCAGCCGTGTACCCTCAGAATGAAGAGGTGATTCCACAGACTGCACACATCGGGGAGAAACAGAGCTGCACTGATACAGAGGCCGGAGAGAGAAAGAGTACCGGGAACCGCTTCCTAGACAAGAAACAAGGCGTAAGCCTCTACTCACGTCCAATAGAATGGGGAGGAGTGTTGACCGGGCGGTAGAAGAGACTACCTACTCCTATTACAGATAACACAAAGAAGGGCGACAAAAACAGAGGGAAGGATGGGGAGGGGAGATAACAAGGAAGGAGTCCTGGTTCACACTTGGATATACCCTATCCCATTAAGTTTTAACTTAGTATAAGTTTCATTGTCTATTCTAAAAAGAAATTGAAAATAAGGTTATATCATTATCATTGATAGCCTTTTCGACGTTTTGATATTTCGGCCAGGGGATCAGGTTCATATCTGATTTCCAATGCACATCTGACAGACATAATTCTTTTCTCTGCACATGAGCTGTTCGAAGCACTGCTGTCACCTGTGGATATCCAATGGCCTCAGTTCCTCGGAAGTAGAAACATTCATAGCAATAATCACGAGTGGGTAAACCACAAAAGAGACAATAACTTGAACTGCTGCTTGGTACATTTTACTGATTTTACCTGTCAGATTTCAGTATTTCCTCTGGTATTCCCAAAGGTACAGCAACGTCATTTAGTAAGCCTTCCCCTTTGCTTTTATAGGCAGTACCGGTTATCCTCACTCCAATACAATACCGAATAAATAGCACAACCCGTGAGGTTATATCGTAAAATTGTTATTGATTCCAGCTGGGAAATGTTTCCGACTACTCGTCAGCAAACGGAGTGATATCAGGGTGATTTGTCTCGAAGTGCTTGTCAATAACGATGTTCGTAACCTACATGATCTAACTCTATACTCTCAGCTACTAACGATGGCTCTCTCTATATCTGTACGTTTATTCGCAAGTTTATAATTTACATGGCGGCGTTTGTACTCTTTTTGCCGATGCAGATTTCGCCCATGACAATGTGTTGCGCACTCTCCTTATCTTTCTCATACAGATTTAATATGCTGTTTTAGAATATCGCCTTTGAAAAAAAATTTTCTTCAAACATGCACTTGAGCGGCACAGACTATCCCTTCAATTTTCTTCAAAGAAACATTCCGAAGCAAGCACAAACCATTATTATAATTGTTATTACTTTATTTCCTTTCATTTCTGTTGTGAACTCATAACTTTCTGGGTCTCGACCAGAGACTTAATGTCAGAAATGGAATCATGATATATTTCCACCGAGCATTTAAAAAAACACACACATATTTTACATAAATAAAGCCCTTCGTACGTACCGTGTAGGCTGTACTGTAAGAACAATTTTTGTATTTGTTTAAGGCATGGGTTACCAGGGTTTCCTGTAATGAGTCTATTGAAATCTTTTTCAATCAATCGGAGGGCTCCAACTGCAAGAAGAATTGATTATCTCATGTGCCACTTTTTTGATTTCGATTTCCTAGTCCTTGTATTTTGATAGCTTTTTGAAAATCTTCAAAAATACATCGTAGTCTACAGGGACTGCCATATTAAAAAGGAGGCACGTTTTTATTTGTGGTCTCTAATGACGATGTCTGAGCGATTAGCTTTGATTTTATTTTCTGTGTATTGCGTACTCCCCTAAACTTGTTCCAGGTCCGTCACCGTACCTCGGTGGTGTTCATACCACTTTCTTTCAGTTTCCTTTCCGTAGAAGTTGCAGATTTTCCAGTGCAGATACTGACCCACTCTGTCATACCGTGTTTTATATTCAGTGGGTGCCAATATCGTGCAACCTGATACATGATGGTCTATTTTCTCTAAATATTTATCACAGAATCTGAATTTTGAGCTAACACAATTTTTCAGTATGTGTGCTTGATAATTTCTAGTTAACAAGCATTGGTGCTGTTCAGTAAGAATAAAACCTCCAGTTTCAGCTTTCAACCCTCTACCAAGTTCCCGCTGATGAGTACGAGGTTCGTCTTGTTTGGTACAGGCAGGTTATTGACCGTGAAGCGGTTTATCTTGAAAATTGTGGTAAGTTGCATTATCTTTTGCCTTCTATTTTTAACTATTTTGTAGCTTCAATCGGTGTATTGTTTTTTTTTTACTTGTATTTCTTCCCCTATTTAAAACTCCATTTTGAATTTGCTCACTTCCTTTATTGCTGAATATATTCGCTTACAACTTTCATGTTCTTTGACACATATCATCATCCAGTCTTCTGTAGATTCTAGGTATATTTTAAGGTCAGATTTCATAGTTTGCTAAAACAGTTCTAGTTGAACTAATCCTCTACCTCTTTCGGATCTTGGTACATACAGATGATCAATATCAGCTTTGGAATGATGCATGCAGTGACAGTTGGGAGGCTTTCTCATTTTAGAAATCGCTTAATGTCATCTATGGTCCAGTTAAGGGTGTATTGTACCACAAGGAAAGCTGATGTTTTTATGATTGATATTCTGTATTTTTTTGTGTGTGTTCAGCTCGGTATTCAGTACCAGATGCACACGCCTGTAATACTCCATTCCTACCTTCTCCTTTAATTCACTATGCTGTATTCCATCTCCCTTGTATGCTTCATCTCGTTCCAGTTCCCTAATCATTGTGACAAAATTATTATTATTATTATTATTATTATTATTATTATTATTATTATCTAGTGAAGAAACAGCACACCAATAAACTGAACCGATTTACCTGTTATGACACCTTTTGCAATAAGGTTATACCAAGCAAATGCATCACAGATAAACGTGTATTATATGTTGACAGGTTTTGATAAAAACAGGGTGTAATCTTGCAAGGTGAGTCCAGTTTGTAATAACTTCATTTCGGAGAAAGCTGTCCGTTCATATAGTCTCTAATGTAACGTGTTCCTAAGTATCTAGGTGTGACTTGCAAAAGAAAACGAAGAGATATTATCCGACTTAAGGCGGGACGGCAGTTGGAGATAAGAAAAACGCAAAATATAGATTTAAAAATTGATGCATGAAAAAGAAAGAAATCAAAGAAGAAAAGAAATTAAAATATAAAAGTAAAAAGAAACAGTTATTGAGAGAAAAGAGAAAGAGAGGGGTATGAACGATAATCAGACAAAGAAATTAAGAAAAGAAGTTAGACACTCAAACGAAGAAGGCAAATTGTCTTGGTAAAATTGAAAAAAAAGAAAGAAAGAAGTAACTAAATAATGAAAGAAAGAAAGTTAGAGACAGAGATGACAGAGAGAGGAAGAGAAAGAGAGAAATTCCGGAGGATATAAACTGAAAAGAAAAATGTGATAGGATAGAATGTTCAATATTATGCTCAATTAAAGATCG
The DNA here is from genome assembly GCA_963932145.1 of Acanthosepion lycidas. Classification (NCBI taxonomy): domain Eukaryota; kingdom Metazoa; phylum Mollusca; class Cephalopoda; order Sepiida; family Sepiidae; genus Acanthosepion; species Acanthosepion lycidas. The sequence continues at coordinate 19,630,731 of OZ010595.1, read as the reverse complement.
AAATAAATAAGAAAGAAAGAAAGAAAGAAAGAAATGAAGAACGAAAGAAAGAAAAAGAAAGAAATGAAGGAAGAAAGAAATGATGAAAAGAAGAAAGAAAGAAAGAAAGAAATAACGAAACGAAGAAACAAAGAAAGGAATAAATAAATAAATAAAGAAAGAAAGAAAGAAAGAAAGAAAGAAAGAAAGAAAGAAAGTGTTGTAATCTAGAAAGGGTTATTAAATGAGGAATAACCAAAATGGAGGTTGGAAAAGAAATAATCTTCATAACATCAAAATCATACAATAATCGCCAGCGGCGTGAAATAGGTATACCACTGCCAGTGGTGGATTACTTAAACAGCATATTACCCCCGCCACCTTACAATAGTGTCCAACGTGTTTATGAGGACTGGACATATCTATCAGTGTTCATAGGTATGGTATGTAACAGAGAAAAATATAGAAAGAAAGTAAAAATGAAAGAAAGAACTTGGTTGAAGGAAAAACGAAAACACCTAACAGAAATACTTGAACCAATATAGAAAGGCAGCAAAGTAAACATTGAAAGAAAGAAAGAACAAGAATTGAACATGAAATCGAAAATTATAAAAAAGAAAATGAAAAAAAAACGACGAAAATAAAATAGATAAAAGTTTAAACATATGAAAAGTAAGAAGAAATAATTTAAACATGAAAAATGATTACATGCTTTAAGGAAAAACAAACGGAAGTAAAAATGAACGCGTGGGAGAAATAAATAAATATGGATGGATAGATAGGTGAAGATTATCAGACAAAATGGAAAAGCTTTTTTAACGGTGAATTTCAACATGTTTGAAAATCGGTTTCTTTAGTTATTAATGAAAGACAAAACTGTCTATGAAAATGCGTTGGGATTTTGAGGATAAGAGGAAGAATTATTTAAATTACCTTAACAGATTCGGCGATCAGACAGTGATCATATATACTATCGTGAACTACTAGTGCATTTAACGTGTTATTATGCAGCATATCCCGGCGATGTTCATGTAGTCTTTTCCGCATGTGTACACCTTTAAGCATTTTTTATTACCTATTTTGTATATAACTGACTACATCCGGTTTTTGTTTCTATTTGATTAAGTCCTATGTATGTCTCTTGTTAGTTTAGAGATGGCGTTGTCGAATTCTAGGTTATGGTTGGATAAGTTAGTTTCGATGATGGCTGTTATAGTGTTATGGATATGATTAGGTGCCTACTTTTGTTTTGGTTGTTGCGATTATTATTATTATATTTTGATTGTTCTTCTTTGTTTTTTCTTTTGTGGATTTTGTAAACTTTATATTTAGCATTGTACAGGAAACGAGTCTAGTTTTGGAGAATTTTAAAAGTGTTCTCAATCTATTTCTTTACCTCGGTCAGAAATTGCATCCTAGAGCTTCTAAGGATTTATAAGCAAAAAACATATACTTACTTCGGATTTTATTTATATATATATATATATATATATATATATATATATATATATATATATATATATATATTTATACATAGAAATATTTCTCATTTTTATTTTGAGATAAATAATTAGACAAAGTGGCTATTTAAAAATTGAAGCAATATTATAACGATATAGAGAACGAGCAATATTAAAAAAAAGAAAGAAGGAAATAAATGGAAAGAAGGAAATAAAAAAGAAGGAAATAAAAAGAATGAAAAAAGATAGAATGAAATAAAAAGATAACAAGATGGAAATAAAAAGAAAGAAAAATAGAAAGAAGGAAATTAAAAAGAAAGAAGGAAATAAAAAAGAAGGAAATAAAAAAGAAGGAAATATAAAGAGCACAGAAAGAAGGAAATTAAAAAGAAAGAAAGAAATAAAAAAGAAGGAAATAAAAAGGAAAAAAGAAAGAAGGCAATTAAAAAGAAAGAAGGAAATAAAAAGAGAAAAGAAAGAAGGAAATTAAAAAGAAGGAAATAAAAAAGAAGGTAATAAAAAGAAAAAAGAAAGAAGGAAATTAAAAAGAAAAAAGGAAATAAAAAGAAAAAAAGAATGAAGACAATTAAAAAGAAAGAAGAAAATAAAAAGAGAAAAGAAAGATGGAAATTAAAAAGAAGGAAGGAAATAAGAAAGAAGGAAATAAAAAGAAGGGAAAAAAAGAAGGAAATTGAAAAGAAAGAAGGATATAAAAAGAAAAAAGGAAATTAAAAAGAAAGAAATAAAAAGAGAAAAGAAAGAAGGAAATTAAAAAGAGAGAAGGAAATAAAAAAGAAGGAAATAAAAAGAAAAAAGGCAAGGAGGAAATTAAAAAGAAAAAAGGAAATAAAAAGAAGGAAATAAAAGAAAGAAAAAAGAAAGAACGCAATTAAAAAGAAAGAAGGAAATAAAAAGCGAAAAGAACGAAGGAAATTAAAAAGAAAGAAGGAAATAAAAAAGAAGGAAATAAAAAGAAAAAAGAAAGAATGGAATTAAAAAGAAAGAAGGAAAAAAAGATGGAAATAAAAGAAAAAAAAAGAAAAGAAATGAAAAACGAAATAAATAATGAATTAAAAAAGTGAAAAAGGAAATAAAAAGAAAGAATGAAAGAAAACGGATATAAAAAGAAAGATGAAAATGAAAAAGAAGGAATGAAATAATGAATGCTGACAAAAAGAAACCAAGAGACGATAAAGACAGAAGAGAAAAAAACAGTATAACTATTTTTTTAAAATGAGGGAAAGACGGTAAGTATGTTTAAGAGAAAAAGCAAATGAAGATAATGCCAGAACTCAGGAGTCACAAGAGAAATCCGTCAATATTTCATTTTTTTTAACGTCTGGAGATTCCATAAAATCTGTCAGGTACAGAGACAAGCAGACGACTGAGTAACATTTACAACATTTGTCTGGAAACCAGGAAGAGGAAAAAACGTAACTGAAGGCACGTTTTAAACCTTTTCTTTCTGTTTCACTGACACCCTAAAACAATTAAAAAGTATATATATTTATTAACCACCACATACAAACTTAAACAGTCATCCATACGTGTCGTGATAATTCTTTATCTTATTCACAATTAAAAAGCCGCCTCTGATAAATCATAACTGCACAATTTTTATATCCTAGCCTCACTGACTTGAATATGATTAATTCGTTTATTAGAAAGAAAGACAATTTTCCTGTAATTATATAAAAAATATCCATATTTCAAAGTAAACTTCCGCACCGTTTTTTATAACTGTTATAATATTTTGTTTAATTTAATTTTTTTTTTTACTCATTTATCATTAAGCATCTTCCAAACACAGGATTTTTAACAAAGGTACTGATTTTAGGAGCAACGTTCACGTTAATTCGTATTAAAATTATACAATGATATTTCGCTTCGATAGGACCCAGGAAAATAATTTATATCTATTAAAAATAACTGCACACTGATTTACCTGATTTTCTTTAGGTTTTCAGTGTAACTTGTGCCCATCACACAAGCTCTGTCCAAATATAAGTATTAATCTCTTTTCTTATGAGATATCTAACTGGTGAATAAACGAATAAATTTCTAAGATCAAAACGCTTTAAGATCGATTGATCGATTTTCTATAAGACGTGATCGATTTTCTATAAGACATGTGTTGAATAGAGTCTTTTTGAAGGTAACAAAAATCTAACAGCAATTCTAAACATAACATTTTCAGAAGATATTGTACATCGAGTTAAGAAACAAAGGTCCTAAAGCCTCCACGGAGGGTTTAAAATGAGGCTGGATTTCGTGTGAGGCCTCTTGAATGAATTCAGTTTGATTCCAAAGCTATGCCGGATTGTCCGAATACGTGCCAGTTTTTCAGATATGCATATAGCAACTTAAAGTTCGAGGTTAATATTACATTAATAATGTAGTAGACCTATATATATATATATATATATATATATATATATATATATATATATATATATATATATATATACATATTTATGTTCAGTAATTGTTTAACATTAAAACGATGCGTTTCAATATATTATGAAAATAGGAAAATTCATTATTTCATACTAATTTACATTATTCGGACTATTGTCCTCATCTTTGTTACCATATTTATCACAACGTTTCAGCCTGTGTACTCTCAGGCCTTCTTCAGATGGTTGGAATGTTGAACTGACCCCATTATTTTATACACTCTGCCACGTGTACTTAAGGATTCATGGCACAGTTGATAAAATAAACAATCTTTATCTAAGAAACACCTTTATCGACTGTGCTATGTGTCCTTAAGTGGATAAAGGCGTTGGTTAGATCTATTGACAGGGCCAAAAGATTTGTGAGTTCAATACCTGGTTAAGGCAGTGGAGAACTTGGAAAGGGGAATTAACAAGATATAAATGATAACTGACGTCCATTAGACATGGCACGTGGAACTAGAAGAGTTTACCACAGTGAACGAAATAAAGGGTTCAGTTCGACGTTCCAACCAACGGAATTATGTAAATTAATATGGAATAATGAATTTTCATATTTGTATAAAATATTGGAACTCACCGTTTTAAATGTTAAACAATTATTGCTGAATATATATATATATATATATATATATATATATGAAAATTTCCTCCAATTTAACCAATAGAGAAGACAATATTTATGAACTTATGGACTTTATCAAAGAAAAATACGACATTTTCGAATTTTGCTTTGATAAAGTCCACATTGCACGCGAAACGCGTCAGCAATTACCAGTTTTCTTATTGTCATTTTTATTCATATATATATATATATATATATATATATATATATATATATATATATATATATATATATATATATATATATGAATACCACATTATTAATGTAATATTAACCTCTAACTTTAAGTTGTTATTCGCATATCTGAAAAACTGACACGTATTGGGACAATCAGCCATAACCTTGGAATCAAACTGAATTTATTGAAGAGGCCTGACACGAAATCCAGCCTCGTATTAATATCTTCTGAAAGGTTACTATGGTACTTGTACCGACGCCAGAAATGTAATAAATATGGTAACAAAGATGAGGACAATAGTCCGAATAATGTTAATAGTGGACATAATACCTCATCTTAGAAATATAGACAGATACACTCATACTAATTTTGGAAAATTATATGTTTTGGTGTGAGAATATGTTCAAATTATACATTTTAAAACTTTTTTGGGAACACTCTGGATTTTCTAATTTGCAAGTTTTATACAGTCGTTGGCTTAATTAGCCCCTACTAAGCGAGGATACTGAAACTATTTGACACATCAGTGCGTGCCATCAAATTCTTACCGAGACTTTTTAAAATGATTTCACCCCAAACAAGGCGGGAATGACTCTAGTTCGCAGGGGGTTACAGAGAATGACAATGAGAGAAAACAATGTGTATGCGGGGGTTTCATGTAAAGATAAAACATGAAGGTAATTCGAGAATATAGAAGAAGGCGATTGACGTTACATTTAAATTTTCAAGTTTGTAGTTATAAGGAAAGCAAGTAAACGGAAGTGAGTTCCACAGGAGGTAAGTGTGGGAAAGGAAACCATTGGAGTTATACTGGCGTATATATTCAACTATTTCAACAGAAAATAGGTGAGACTTCGATGCTAATCTTGTACCAGGCTTAAATTGATATAGGTTGGTCATCAGCTAAAATTTAAATTCGGCAATTCTTGGAATTATAATTAGATATAAAGAAAGATTAATAAAAAGAGCTAAAATTTTGAATAATGCGGTAATGGCTTAGTTTTATTATTATTATTATTATTATTATTATTATTATTATTATTATTATTATTATTGAATATATCATAAAATCCTTTAGGAAAAGAAAGTCTCCGTGACCCGAAGTAAGCAAGTAAATTTGTTCTGGAAAAGATAAACAACCATACATTTTTAAGCAATTCTGAAAATATCCAGATGGTTGTGAAAAACTTGTTGCCTATAATGTAGGCCGCACTACGAAATAATAAGTTTTTTTTATGTTGAATATCAATTTTAAAAACAGATCGTGGTAAGATATATGCAATCGCCTTAAAATCAAATTTCAATCAATGTAAGAAATAAAAATGATGTCAATTTTTTCCCTAACAATATATTTTTTTAAGAATACAGAAAAATGCCATCTTCTGCTTGCAAGAACAACGCAGCGAAAATAATACGTATATCATTTACGTTCCTGTAACGACTATCTTGTTACGTACTAACACTATTATTTGAGGAATTCATCATGATTCATGGCTCCCTGCCTGTTAATATCTGTATTTACTCACCCCCCACATGGTCAGGTTGTGAAACAACGTCGGCTTAATGTGGGGATCTCGAGCGTGTACACCCGGGCCAGGAACAAATATTGGCCGCAACCCCCGCAACCATCGTTGCGCTGGCCTCGGTACAAATAACCTAGTCCCTCTTCTCAGAGGTTGATTTGTTTTTGAAGTGCCTTTTCTTTTTCCTAAATGTAGTTTGAAGTCAGAGTTTCCTCTTCCTTAACAGGTTGTCACCCAAACTTCAAGGACCCTGTCTGCCTTATTATAGCTTGTGGGAGAAAAGATGGATTTATACTTTTCCCAAGGATATTAATGAACGTAAGGGATCCTTTTTCCAAGGATATTAGTGAACGTAATACAGTGGGCTATGATAAGATTTTTGCCACCAATGATTACAGCAATTTTGGCTCATTAATAACCTCTCTTCTTTTTTTCAGTCAATACCGTGTTAATATCAAGCTACTCTCATCTATAAACAATAGTTAACTTAATTCTTGCAATGAAAGTTCGTGGGATTAAGGAAATTAGTGAATTTAAACAAGGGCAAATAATAAAATGGCATCAGTGTTGCAAGTCAAATAGAGAAATTGCAAGATTTTTCCAGGTTAATCATCAAATGTTTACTAATATTGTCAAGAAATTTCATGACGAAGACCATTTTCGTATGTAACAACGTTCAGGAAGATCAAGTATCGTGTCCGAGCAAAGAAAAAGGGCACTAAATAAGGAAGCCATCAGAAACTGTCCTCAGAGCGTCAAAGATGTCGCCAACAGCATGGAAATGCTGCCATATGCGTTGAGAAAGTGTCTGAAAGAACTAGGTTATCAAAGAAGGGTTGAAACAAGCGCTTGATTTCAGAGGTTAACAGGAACCTTTGTATGGACTGGGCGAGAGAATTCGAGAGCAAAGATTATGAATTTTGGCAGACGGTAAATAGGTCAGATGAAAGTAAATTCTGCCAATATTCTAATTCGAAAATGGTTTATGTTTGGAAAAATCAAAATGAGACTTGGAACACTGAATGTCTGCAGGCGACCGAGAAACATAGAGGAATTGGACTAACGGTGTGGGGCGCTCTCTTGTTTGGAGTGAAATCGAAGCTGATTCTTTTTGACGAGCGGTTGAATGTTCCAAAATACTGTCAAATATTAGAGAAAGTCCTAATCCCACTATTTGAAACCAATAACATTGACAAAAAATTCTACCTTTTTCAAGAAAATGGAGCGCCATTTCATGCGAGTAATGTAGCAAAAGCCTGAAAGCATTCACAAGGAATAAAGTCACTGCCATGGGTAGCCCAGGGTCCTGACATGAATCCACTATAGCCCGTTTTGGAGTACCTTCACCGAAGACTTCCAGAGCGTGCAACCAAAATCACATCGGTGGCAACCCATAAAGAAACACTGCTTATGGAGTGGTAAAACATGACTCAAAAGTTTGTTCATAACTTCATCTAATCCATGACAAATCGAATACAAGCATTGAAAGTAGGAAATAGAGGACCTACTCCATAGTAGTTCCAAATAAAGTTTGTTTATGTTAAATAGGGATTACGTAATTAAATTTTGAATTTTGGATGGGGGTTTATTTCTCCTGGCTAAAAACTTTTCTTAGATCACTGAAGACTCGATTAGAATTCGATTCTCCGATTCCTCAATCCGATTCGATAACCATTACGCTACCATACCTCCTTGATTGCGACACAGTAAGTAATTAATCAAGTGGAAATGAGAACGTATAATTATTTGTGTGCATTCTCCGAAACGTTTTAATATACGACATTTAACCGCTTTTGGGTTCCCAATGGCTTCAGCTCAACACTTAACCTCACTTGTACGGGTGCTTGTACATTACTTTTCAATGGGTCTTCCATTAGTTAAAGTAATGATTTCTGCATTCTCCCTTTGTTGTGTTTAACCCTGGGGGCAGGCGCATTTGGAATAAATATCTTGAACATACGGTAAACTTTTTACAAGGATTCTATCAATCTTCGCTAAAACATGCTTTACGGCCGATTTTGCATATTAACTGACGGATGCAACGAAGCATATCATCCCAGTGAATACCACTTGTTTACTATTGCGCAGAACCTGGTGAATTTAGAGAGGTTTGCGCATAACTCTTGTTGACAACCAGTTTAAGCTGGTTTAAGTTCAGATCCCTGAAATCATTCAGAAAATATTGAAAAGAATTTAAATTGCATGAAACATTGAAACGCACTCTAATATATATATATATATATATATATATATATATATGTGTGTGTGTGTGTGTGTGTGTGTGTGCGTGTGCGTGCGCGCGTGTGTGTGTGTGAATATATGTATATATATATATATATATATATATATATATATATATGTGTGTGTGTGTGTGTGTGTGTGTGTGTGCGTGTGTACATATAAGTAAGTCGTTATGTCTACCTGGCGATGGGAAACAGCCGAATTAATATGAAATATCCATTTTATTTACAGCATTTACAGTGTTGTTCAGAATATTTTCCTCATCTTTGTCGCCATATTCACGAAATTTCGACCATTATATGCTCCAGCCGCCTTCATGTGTTATATGTTGGAATTACGATTATTG
>OZ010595.1:19584423-19616923 GCA_963932145.1 Acanthosepion lycidas | reverse complement strand
TAAACAAGAGTAGATACCATAGCGAATAGGCCACCAGAATAATTACCATGAAAGTATTTATATTATAGAAAAGGCAGAGACATGCAACCTTACGGCGGTGGGAAATTAACTGAAGCCGAGCCACCAGATCAGGTCCAATAATATTGCTGATTCTTCTTTGGATTTTATCAAGGAGCTCAAGTTAAAATGGGCAAGGGACCATATGTGGCAGAAAAATATAACCATGATCTAATGGTAGACTTATAAATATCTAAGATACTGGACAAATACTAGATACTAGAAAGATTGTCTAGCATGACACCGGGAACTAACATTCCTAGCAGCTGATCTAGCAATTGATACAATATAGTTTTTTTCTCACTTCATCTAAGCCGAGAAGGTTAAGCCGAGAAGGAAGACCAAGACACTCTGCTGGATGTCAGCATCAGCTCTGTTCATGGAAGGCAGAGATTGGTTTCTCAAATGATTAATAGAGAGCAGTTTAATTTTGGAGGTGTTAAAATCAACAAGCCATCCTTTGCCCCAGATAACAACAGAGTAAAAGGCGTTTTAGACATCAGCTACCACTTTGACCCTGTTCTTTAAAATTTCATTCTGAGTTTGCTTTGCAGAAAAAGAGGGTTAAATAAATCCAGCGCGAAAAATAATCTCTATTCTAATTCTCTAAACTCCTTTCCTGTATTTCCCTGGGGCAAAAAAAAAAAACAAGGTTTTGACTTGGTTCTGAATAAACAATTAAACCTATGCCATTGAATATTTATTAGCCTATTTTTCATTTGCGCAGCTATGGCGAAAACGGATTTGATTGTTCAAGACAAGCGGGAATGCTAACAGTGTGACCAATACTAATGCAGAAAAAAAGCTTCATTCTCGTCAAATTTAATTCACCTATACAGCGAAATGATATCATGAGAATTAGAAGGCCTACTATGAATTATTAATGGCCGTGAAAATCTTAAAAATATAAGATACACAGATGACCGTTTGGACGTCAAACAGAAATAAAGAGAATGCATGGAGAAAATACTAATCAGATAAGAACTCTACTTATTTGTCTGGAAAAATAAAGTCCAAGATGTTTTATGTATTGGTAATGTAAATATCAAGCAGGTACACACATTTAACTCTCAGTGAATGAGAGGAGCAGAAAACGCATCGTCTGAGAGAGAAACCTGATTAATCAAAGAAGTGGGGAAATATGCCTTTCAGAAACTAAGCAGAATATTGGCAGAACGTAGAATATACACAGGAAATGTAATAAAATAGTGCACAACATTTTGTTGAATTTTTGAAATGATATTATATACATTATTAACATGAAAAAATAAGGGCAGCCATAGAATGTTTAAAAATCTAATATTAACCGTTTCTTTATAAGGATTCAACATTCAGTGGTCTAGCAGCATCTCCAACTTTTGTTTAGAATTCAAAAAAAATCTTTCTCTTCAATAAAACTTCTCCAGGGAAATCTGCTTTTTAATTTTGGTAACTGTAGTACTGACCAGTATTGATGAAGGTTTTCCTTCCTAACTTTTTGTTTGAAGTAGTGTTGAACGTCAACATCTTGATAATATCATTATAAGCCTTTCGACATAAATATGACGTCCATTTTAGTTGCTGCTGTTATTAAAACTCCTCAAGTGATAATGTTTCTGTTACTGGGTAAAGTTCTTTGTTTGTAATTATGTGGCAACTGTCTACGAGCTATGAAAAAAAGATAGACTTACTAAGACCTTCAAGCTTCATTCACTCGAAGCTATTTCGAACTATTGATTTTTTTTAGACAGAGAGTTTAGTTAACTCTGAACGATTTTGTCGACGCGAATGATTGATTCTCATAAGAAAGTATCGATCTGGCGAGAATATTTCAAACATAAGACACAAGATTTTAGGTTAATTATTTGGTTTTGTACCAATGACAGAGGAATCGATATTTTCCCGAATCAAAACCACCATGCTTACAAGTTATTTAAAATGTCCGTTCTCGACTTGCTACAACTCTCTTGTAGCTGTGATCTAATTGCAATAAGTGAAGAGTTGAGATTATAAATTCTCTTCCAAGATAAGAATATGGATGCTTTGCTGATGTTCAATTTATTTGACTACTTGAATGTCGGCCACTACGATATATGATTTACCACACCTTTTATCCAAGACCAGAGTGTATTGGAAAAACAGCGCAGAAACCAGAGACATCAACAAGAAATTGGTATTCGGTTATTAAGACTTTCGAATGACTAACAGAAAACGTTTTGAACATAGCGTTCGTTTCTTCCTTGTTCCACGTTACTGCTTGTATATTAATAATATAATGAATATTTTTGTGAACTAACTGTATAGAATAAAATCCGAACAAATGAAAACAAAAATTAATTTTTCATCTGCAACATAAAACGAAAGACAAAAGCAGGAAGTAATCATTCGAAATTAAAATACCAAATTTTCATTTCAAGAAAGAATTTTTCAGAAATAGGATTAAATTAAAATTTTATATTTGATAATTAATTAGAGATGAAAAAGGACTATAACTTTGATCTGATTTCATTGTCACATATCAATCTGATCGATTTGAATAGATTATTGGATTAACCCTATCGAAATAAACTAGGCAAGTGTTCACAACACAACTCTTCTAATATCTTCAAAGTCTCTTTCAAAGTGTTTTTTTATGCCGATATACTCCATGATAAATGTTTGGAATGAAAATGTTTGTGGTGCTGAACGTGCGTCAGCACAGTCGCAGAAGAATGCTAGGATGTTATGCAGACATGTTTGCCAATACGAAGTTATAATTAAATATATATATCACATACCTGTGCGGATAAATGACACATAAAAAACACATTTTCAGCCAGTAATTTGATCAGGTCCGCTGTTGAGCCGGGGTCCATCGCCCGGGACGCAGAGATGAAAAAAAAATAGTTAAATATTCTTCTCTTGCTGATAGATTTTTTTTTTTTTTTACTCCTGTTGCAGTGGAGAGTTCCGGGGTTATTTGCTATCGTTCGATGGCGTTCCTTCGGAGGATTGGCACATTTGCGTCTCGATTAAGGGATGAGCCTCGCGAAACGGAGTGGCTCTTGCAGCGTGTCTCACTGGCGATGGTTCGAGGTAATGCTTTCTCCCTCATTTCTGGCAGAGGATAGGAAAAAAATTGTTTATATTTACTTTTTTCAAATTCTTTTTTTCAATAAACTGGAAATTGCGTCAAATAAAAAAAAATATATCTGAAAACAACTCCAATACATAGATAAAAGGATGTAATTGGTTAAGGGAAGAGAGGTTTTAGAACAGAGAACATTTTATAAATCATGATTAATATAGTGCAAAATAGGAATATAGAAATTAGAATTAGTTATACATTCGATATTTGAAGAGTTAAAGGGAATAGCGAGTATATTGGAGGACTCTTCCAAGACGAAAATGAACAACCAGCAATCCACAAAATAACCGACGGACGTGGAATTCAGAAAACCGAAGTAAAAGCCTCACAGGCCAAATTGAACAAAAACAGAACGGGACAGACCGGATTGCGACGGAAATGCTGACAGCCTTAGAAGACTTTGGAATAGAAAAGATCAACAAAATAACAAATGAAATCTACAACAGTGGTTATATAGCAGAAGACAGCAGAGAATTAAGCAGACGCAGAAGTTTAAATATCTGGGAAGCTTTTTAACAGAGGACGGTATGTGCGACACTGAGATCCGTAGACGTATTGGCATGGGCAAGGAGGCATTCCAAGTATTGCAAGACAGGAGGATTTCTTTGGTAACAAATACTGACTAGATATATGGCATCTGTCCTTCTTTACGGCAGCGAATGTTGGACGATTTCCTCAAAGATGATTATATTTCTATTTGTTTGAATAATTTGGATTTAATATAATTTTATATTAATCTCCTGGTATTATTAGTAGTATGTAGCATTGATATTTAGTTGGTATTTTTGATGTTTTGCATTGATTGGTTATTGTTATTAGCATCTAAAATAAAGGATATTTATTCAATAGACGCATATTACTTTACCAAGTAATTCTGTACGTTTAAATTATTAATGATTTCTTAAAGAAGCTATTTATTACCTATAATTTTTTTTATGTAGGAAACTCAAAAAGGATGTAAGGTGTTTAATCTTTTGTTAAATAACCGATATATCTTAGGAAATTACACTGTCTATTGTGTAAAAAATGTATCCGTTAAAATCCGCTCTTATTTAACGTCTGTGCTGCAATTGATTGCCAATCTAAGGGTGATGACACATTTCATTTTTTGCTTCTTCGCTTAGTTTAAATTTCTCGTAGGTTATATTCGATTGGTTGATCTGAGTAAAGTCTACAAATCTTATAACTCCATATTTTTTCATTTTTTTGTATGAGAGTGTTGTACTTTGCTTTTAAATGTAAATGTATCGTTCACTCTCCAGTAATTTACAATCGCCTGATGAGATGCATTTGAAACGCCTCGAAACACTACTTCAATTGTCTAGCGATTTTGACATGTTTTTAATGTAATATATATATATATATATATATATATATATATATATATATATATATATATACACTAATTGTTGAGTGGCTCTCCCCTTTTTACACAAATGGACTCACACAGTATATACATATATTACAGCTACGTGAAGACCCGAGAGAGCAAGACCGAAGAGTCGAGTCGAGTCCAGAGTGACAGAGTAAAAGGTTGTAGGTAATCGGAAGAGTGAGGGTGAGGTAACAGCGTTGTAGGTGTTGTAGTATTTGTCAATATTATGTACTAGTGAGCCAGTCCAAATGATTTGACTCATTTTATAGTCCACCAATAGAAGGTTAACCAATCAGAAAACATAGAATATTCAATTCGTCGTGTATAAAGGCGGCCATTTTTTTTTACTCTATCCGAATGTCCAGTGCTAACTTGTCAGGCGAAGAGGAACAGAAGGAAGATATCCACTGCTAACCTGAACTATGCTTCGCTACTGTCTTCAAAATATTCACTGCTAACCTCTGGATTCAATACTCAAAGACGACTGTCATCATGAACAACAGTAGGAATCACAGTGAATGAGGACCTAGACTCAGTAAGAAGTCACACAGCGCTACTTCAATACAAAAGACTGTATATATATTTTGCTACTAACCCGTATTCCTGGAACTACTAACCTGATTTACCGATTTGTATTATTATGTTAATACATTATTTTCATATATTTATTCCTGGCGTTTGTTATTTACTGGTACCAGATGTCAACGCGGAATCCACAACTCTAATATATATATATATATATATATATATATATATATATATATATATATATATAGAGAGAGAGAGAGAGAGAGAGATAGATAGATAGATAGATATAATATAATATAATATAATATAATATAATATAATATATCTTAATCAATATTTCGGTAGAAACCTTTCTTTCAAACATGTTTCATTAAATACAGCCGACAAGTAAGATCTATTTAATTTTTAATTAAGTTTTTGGCGCATCCTTACGTTTTTGTGTTTTCTATGACTAAGGGAGTACGAAGATGCTATATTATTTTTGTTGTCCCAAGAGCATTCCGCCACTTTTATAACCCTTTTAAAGGGTGTTTTGTCTCTAGTGTTGTCATTTTTGACTGTTTAAAACAGTTAACATAATAATAATAATAATAATAATAATAATAATTATTATTATTATTATTATTATTATTATTATTATTATTTATACATTTTGATATCGAGCAGTGTAAAGCCTGTTTATCTCAATTAAAACCAGATTTTCATTTAAAATCAAACTGTTTGAACATTTTCAAACAAAATTAATCTTTGCTATATATATATATATATATATATATATATATATATAGTTTTATATTTGAGCACTAGTGCCAATTTACAACATGTTTCTTTGAACAAGACTGAAAAGTTAAATTTGTTCAGTTGTTTTATTATGTTTTTCTTGCATACGTACTAGGTTTTTCATTTGTAGACGTCATGAATATAAACGTTGTCCAAGTTGTTGATTTTGAATAGTCTAAGATTAGCTCTCCGTCTTACCAGTGGTCAATACAGACGCATTTAATCTACAAAAACTGTACCAATGCAGATAAGTAACATATAATCCTTCAACCTCAATGTGATATATATCTCCAAATGCAAAAAACAATTGAATATGATGGACGCTATTATTATAAAAAAAAATTAATAACATCAATTCTGAAGACGGGCAGCATATATTGGCCGTATTTGCGAACTGAAAATTTACATTCAACGACGAAATTATTTGTACACCCAGCAATATTCAATATTTTTATCCATTTCTCACAATCGATTAACATTATGATGCCACTTTTTTTATATAATAATGAGCACAAAAAATACAATTAAATTAAAAAACGCTAGGCTCCATTGTCTTCCAAATCGTATTGTTAACTTATAAAAAACAATGGTGAGATCTATGCAGCGCGTAACGTTCTTTATCCGAATTGTCAGAAACATTATACTGGAAAAGTAGTCTAAAATAACGTATACAATTTATACTTATACGAATCAATCTATTTAAAACTATATTTTCTACCGTACAATATTTTTTTATTTTCCTATTTTGCATAAATCGCTTATAAAATTTGTTGTATTTAACCTGTTGATCTGAAAACTGTGTTTTATATTCGTTTTTTACGCTTATTGTCCGCCATTTTTTGCTTATTGTCCGCCATTTTTTGCTTATTGTCCGCTTTTGTAGGAGAAAGCACCATATGATCCGAAGTGCTTTAAATTGCTTTGCTACATCGCGTGCCACAGCCTAGTTTCCCCTCACATACTAGGATTCATATTCGAACCCTGTCAGAGAAATTATTATTATTGTCTGGAATGCACAATATTTCTGTTATAATTATCATGGTTAAAAAAGGAATTAATATGGCTTCTACACAGACATGTATATGCATTGAATATGCACATCTGGTGTATCCACTATATTTTTAGAAATTCATGAAAAAATACAAAACAGTATCTGCAATAACATCTAGGTTTCAATCATTCTTCCATTATCTTCTGCTTTTTCGATAAATATTTTCCTGTTAATTATTCTGATGGTGATTTTATGAACTCAAGGAAAAAAGAAACAAGATTGGCGCTAATATCCAATGATTTTATAATTAAAATGTCTAAGTGTAACTGTAAATTCTATTCTAAGAGTCTCTTTTCTCGCACATTTTACTAGTGGCATTCTCTTCCGGCTACTTGCTTTCCAGTCAAATTTGAACTTCAGAAAATGCAATGCAATATCAATCGTTATTTTCTTTCTTCAAAATTCCTGTTTTATTTATTGTTCTCTCTACTTAATAATGTTTTCCTTTTCTCATATTCTCGCACGCTCGGAAACGCATTGCTTGTAAGTGACGTTATGCCTTTGATTGCGGTGAAATGATTAATATATATATCAGGTATATAGTAATGGTTAGCGTAATAAGACATTGATCTATCTATCTCTGTCTCTCTCTGTCTCTCACTCTCTCTCTCTGTCTCTCACTATATATATATATATATATATATATATATATATATATATATAACACCATTAATATTAATAAAGTATGTTTCAGTGAGGGAATATTTTCCTATTCCGGCCATTTAAAATACGGCTACATCTTAATCATTTAAGTATAATATGTCCAACTGCCGTGATTCTTCTAAGACAGGTTAGCAATTTTGATTGTGCTTCTATCATTTCGAAAGGCAGATCTGTTCCTAAGAGATTCTACTCTGTTCGCTCTCGTTGGATTTTCTTATAAAAAGCGTGATATATAGCAAACCTTCGTTATAAATCTACAAATGTGTTCTTCAAGAAAAAAAAAACAGTTGTCGTTTTGGATATAGGCGCATCTCGGCCTTAACCGTATATATCTTTGCAGTGTTTACCGCTCGTGTGAAGGAGCGTAGTCGTTATTTACAATACAAAATCGTCAATCATCTTTTGTAAGCTTCTTTTATCTATAGCACAATTGAAGGGAAAGAAAATATTGGCCTCTATTATTTGTCTGTCAGAGAAAGCCGACGTGATTTTAACAGAACAATAAAAGGAAGATTTGCGACCAACGCTGATGGCTGGGATTATCTTTAAAAGGATTTTCAAGTTTTGACAGTCGTCTGTAAATTGAAGTCAATTACTTCTGTTACAGTGTTCCTTCAAAGGGACTTTCTCGTTCAACCTTTCATTATATATATATATATATATATATATATATATATATATATATATATATACATACATATATATATATATAAGAAATGTATATATATATATATATATATATATATATATATATATATATATATATATATATGAATGAGTTGATGAGAAAAGTGGAAAAGCTTATAGGCGACGACCCGTTTCGTCGATGTGACATATGTTGGGTTCGGCCACTTCAGGTAACAAACAAAAACTCAAAAGAGTGTTTAAAGAAAATATGTTGACATTTTGGACGATAAGAGGTGCAATAAATTTAATTACCTCATCAGATCTGACGAACACACACACACACACATATATATATATATATATATATATATATATATATATATATATATATATATATATATATATATATGAAGAAATATAGTCTTAAGGTGTACTATATTTATGGGATAAAGTGCTCAATATCAGAGATACAGGGTATGTAAATATAAAAGTGAACATTGAAGTTAACACTTAGAGGCGACAGTCTGTTTCATGCTATATGCAATCGTCAGGCCACATGTGCTGTTATTTTTCTCGGCTATATATATATATATATATATATATATATATATATATATATATATATATATATATACGGGTCAGTGGTGCATTGTGGGTAGTCTATTATGCCAGTTATTTTACCGGAAGTCGTTTATTTATTTATTTGGGTTAAATTATTTTCCTTGTTTTTATATTTAATTCTATTTTTTGTTTCTTATTTTATTTATTTATTTTTTTTAATCGGTGTTTTTATTAACGTAGTAAAAAATTGTTTATATCACTTATTTAATAGTTTTGTTTTAAGAATTTAATTAAAGCTATTTATTCGATTTTGGTGTTAATTGTTGTAGTTTGTTCTAACTATTATTTTGGCAGGGACAGTTTTTAATTTGTGTTTGTTTGGGTTGATTATCTTTATTTGTTTTTTCTAACGGTAACTTTATCGGGGTTTGTTTGTTTGTTTATTTATTTATTTGGATGAATTTAGGTCAATTTATTTTATTTGTATATTTTCTCTTTTCGGTTTTTCGATTTTTAAGTAACGTAGTATTTATTTTTTTTTTATTTCGTCTATTCTAACAGGTATGATTTGGTAATTTGTTTGGATTAATTAATTTTGCTTATTTTATGCTTATTTTGTTTATTTATTTGTTTTTATTTTGTTTTTTTCCGTTTTCAATTTTTTTTTTTCGTTTTATAAGAGATCGGTCGTTGTCCATGCAGCAAATTTTTTGACCTGGTTGTAAAATATAGAAACATTTATTAGTAATAACACTAAAATCGATTGAATTTTTCTACAGTAAAATGAGTCGAATTATGCCTGGAGAGAGACTTGATGTTTTTAGTGATATTAAATAAATCACTTGAATTGATCTACATTTTTTTAACGGTGTTCTACACATCTCCCATAATCACGCCATCATTTTTGTTCAAAGGAAAGATAGACTCTGTCTTCGGATTAGACTATATTGTTTATTACTGATGCCATCTGTTTACACACGCTCTTTAGTGATATTATGTAATTTTTACGCATAATTGTAGAACATATATATATATATATATATATATATATATATATATATATATATATATATATATATATAGTTTGCTACACTCGTCTCGGAAAACCTTCGGTTTCTTGATTTGCTAATGGTCAAATCAATCTAGTAGGAAGAAAAGATTTTTTTTAAAAAGAAAGAGCTAGGAACATGAACGCATGTCGAAAATAATCGTACAGCATACAGGTCCAAATCCCAAAGAATAAAACCCCTATACGAGTAATCAACTAACTTAAAAGTGCTCAATACAAAAGTAGAGCAGACCTAGTCAAACCTAGAGAGCTTACTCTGACGATCCACTTAGGTGAATCCTTGGTAGGTTTAACTGGCTCTCTAGATTTGAATATATATATATATATATATATATATATATATATATATATATATATATATATATATATATATATGAATACATATATAAAGGGTATCCATAAAGTTCGTGTGCAAAATTTATGACTCTATTTGTATTTGCAGTAGAAATAATCTATAAAAATTTTTATAATTCAATGTTTCAACAAGACCGAGCATCTTGCCACTTTGCTCTACGTTTTAGAGAGTTTCTAAATCAGGAATCTCTTAACAGATGGATCGGAAGGTGAGGACCATTTTATTGGCCTCCACTTTCGCCAGATTTGACTCCATTAGATTTTTTTTATCGGGAATATGTGAAAACAATTGTGTATACAACCAAACCTAGTTCATTAGAAAAATTGAAAGCTAAAATAAATAATGTGATTTCAGGCATCACTGCAAATCGGTTGGCAAATGTTTTCCGTGAACTGCAAAATCGTATTACTCTTTATATTGCTAATGATGGAGGAATAAAACCTTAAAAAAAACATAGATTTACTTCTTTCTTATCCTTTATACAAATTATTTCGTACCAACTTTTGCAATGGAAATCCTTCCTCTTCGAAAAATCTCCTGATATACTCTCTCTCTCTCCGAGAGCAAACGTAACTCGTTCATTACTTCCTCTGATTACTCGATTGCAGGTTACATTCCTCCCCTTAGAAATGACTCTATATCTGCATGGCGCGAGAGTTTATGCCTGCGATTTTCTGCCGCTTCCTAGGGAACTCTCTTTGGAATCTCCAGACCATTCATATATGTGTCTCCGTCTATCTCTTCGCAATAAATTTTGTCAACACTTGATTTCGTATTGAGACAGGAGTAAATGTTATCCCCTTCTGCTTAGATGGCTATTTGAGAACTGATGTTATCAGGAAGATCGTTGACGAAAATCAGAAAGAGTGTAGGACCCTGGTTAGTACATTGAGAATGCCAGGTTTCGTATGAAAGGAACTGGAGGAGAATCCGTTTAGGACGACCTTCATTCAATGTGCCCCTGAACTATCTCCAGCTCTCTCGAAACTTTATAAATATTGCCTCGCTGATTCTTGCTTTGCTATGTGTCGGAAGTCCTCATCTGTTGTCCATATTTTTATGAAATCTGGAGACCCATCTGACCCAACTACCGTGCTATCTCTCTCCTACCCCTCTTCTGCAAAGTCATCAAGTATGAAGTGGTTAAGTTCCTTAACTCCCATGATCTACTCTCTGACAAACAATACGGTTTCCGCTTTGCTGATGTGCATATCAAATTCTTGATAGTAACACCGAAGCTCTAGCTGTGTAGATATATCTAAGTCGTTTGATGTGTGTTTGACATGCCGGCCTTTTACGTAAGCTTCAGGGATACAGGACGATTATTTGATTTAATCCAGGAATCTCTGTCAAAACTTGAAATGAATATATATCTGCTTTCTCTCTTGTCCCCCTTCCACTCAAAAGTTTGGGGCAATCGATAGAATTTCCGATAATATTGACAAGGCCATCTCTGTACATCCGTTTGCACACACATACGTGTTCGGTGGCTTTGATGCCCACCATACCATTTTGCTCTGGCATCGAAACCCTTAACTTTTCAATCACTCAATCCCTCACGCAAGTGGCTGACATTCCTTTTTCGTTTCCTGCTTTGCATTCATCCCTGATTCTTGTCGCGCTACGCAGCTCTGCTCTCTTGGCAACTCTGATGACGCCGTAGTATCTATTAACATCTCCTTCCACTCTCACCTGCAGTCAAAAACCTTCTACTAACAGAATACCTTTCTGTTATCAACGCGTTAATTGTGACTCGGTCCGTTATTTCCTTCGTGACATCCCTTGGAATGTGGTTTTTGTTCATCAAAAATGTCTGACGTCTCCCCCTAGGTAAAAAGCCGGCATTGGGTCTTTCATCTCAGCTAGAAGTTAAATCGCTCTCATTTCCTTGCTTGTCAGCTGCTTGCTCAGCCGCTAGAGCCCACAGAAGTCACTTCTTCCGTTTGTACAGGAGCGACATATCTGATTGCTACATATGTCTCTTTGTCTCCGCCTGTAATGATTGCAAGTGTCCTTAATGAAGCAACGTTAATATTTGCAAACAGAATGAAACAACTTATTGCCTCACGCAATGTTGGCTCTAAAAATTATTGGCGGCTCTGCAGGAGTGTGCTGAACAACAGCAAATCCACAATCCCACCTCTATCCAATTAATTCGAAGTCCTAAATTCCACAGCTGATAAGGTTGAAAACTTTACTCGCAATTTCTCATCCCTCTCAAAAATCTACTCGTCCGGAGTACCCACACCTTATTTCCCCGCTAGATCTGAGTCTCTGTTGGCATAGATGAGCATAACCACGTCAATGGTATTGGACATCATTTCTAAATTAGATTCTCAGAAAATAAGTTGTGGTGACGGAATACCAGCCGTAGTCCTAAAATAATGTGCTCTTCAACTGGTTCCAGTCCTCTTCAAACTATATAAATATTGCCTCGCTGACACTTGCTTTGCAGCCTGTTGAAAGTCCTCATCTGTTGTTCCTATTTATTTAGAACTCTGGAGAGCTATCTGACCCATCTATCTACCGTACTGTCAGTCTCCTACCATTTTTCAGCAAAGTCGTCGAGGCTGAAGTTGTTAAGTACCTTACCTCCCATGATCTACTCTCTGACAAACAGTATGGTTTCCGCTTTGCCGGGTCAATAACTGATGTGCATACGGTCATAACTAAATTCGTATACCAAGCTCTTGATAGTAACGGCGAAGCTCTACCTGTGATAGATAGTCGTTTGATAGGCTTTGATATACCGGCCTTCTACGTATGCCTCAGGGATACAGGAGGATTATTTGATTTAATCCAGTAATTCTTGTCAAACAGGGGAATGAAGGTCGTCCTAAACGGATTCTCCACCAGTTTCTTTCAATTGAACGCTGGTGTTCTTAAGTTTCTAACCAGGGTCCTACACTATATCTGATTTTCGTCAACGATCTTCCTGATGACATCATTTCTCAAATATGCATCTAAGCAGAAGAGACTACCATTTATCCTGTCTCAATAGTAAATCAGGCATTGTCGACAAAGTTAAACTGGCCGTTGGTCTCGCAAACGTCCTCAATCTGTTGTTGCCTGGGGCAGGAAACGTCTTTTAAATTTTAAAGCCTCCAAAATGAAACTGCTCTCATTTACCTACCATAGAGAAATCCTGCTGTTTCCTATCAGCATGGTTTATGCCCAACTTCACGAGAGCAACTCTCTGCGTATTTTTGGTCTCACGCTCTCCACTAACTTAGGTGGATATAATATTGAATCAATATTATATCTACCGCAAGGAAAGTTTTTTTTTATCTATGTCGCCCTAGAAGGTTTTTCTCGTCCATCTATCATGTCTACAAATCAAACTTTCGTCCATGCATTGAATACTGTTGTCATATATGGTCTGTTGCTTCCGCTGTTCATCTCGAGTTCCTCGACAAAATCCAAGGACGAATATGCACTGAGATTGGTTCTGACCTGGCATCTCGACTCTAGTCACTTTCTCACCGACGTAATGTGGCTTTTCTCTGTTTTTTCTACATATATTTTCTTGCTAACTGCTCTGAAGATCTATTGTCACTGATGTTCCAACTGCATGAATTTGAGCGGGCTACTCGCTTATCATCTCGGTACCACCCGTTTCCTGTCGAAACAGATAAATGTAAACGCCGTTTCTACTCCAACAGCTTTTTCTGTCGCACTTTCCGAGAGTGTAACTCCTTTCCTCTTACTTGATACCCGTATAACTATAATCTTCAAACATATAAATGTAATGTCAATCGACATCTTCTGTTGCCTTGATCTACATCCCCGTCCTTCTCTTTATCGTTTCCTCAAACACCACTCTTTTCTTCTACTTTCACTCTCTGTAACCTCTTGCACACAAGTCGCACTCCCGCTTTGCTTGGGGTGAATTGGTTATATATATATATATATATATATATATATATATATATATATATATATATATATATATATATCAAGTAAATTACGCATATACCAGCGCCCAAAATTGAGTGGTTTCCACACAGTAACATGATGACGACCGGACCCAAGCTGCGGCTTGCTGGGAAACCTGCCGGCCCAGAATCGTTTACATCTGGTTTCAGAGCCTATATTAACATTGACGTTGACTGTATTAAATACCTTCATTGCAAAAAAAGTTGCCATTTTAGGTTACGACCAGCCGTAATTCTACATTAAGATGAGAAGTGCAGAAAAGATCTCCAGATATTAATCAATACTTGAGCAAGAAACGGTTGTGATAATCTCGATACTAAAACATCGACTGCGGTGGGCAGGTCACCTCATCGGAATGGATGACAGACGCATTCGAAAGCAATTGTTTTATGGCGACCAGTGAACAGGGAAGAGAAATGCCGTCAAAACTAAGGTACGCTCTAATGACTGCAACAAGGATCCGCTGAAGAAATGCAACTTATCTTATGAGCAGTGGGAAGAATGTGCATCTGATCGCAATGTTTGGAATGAGGCTATTAAAAGTGGATGGTGTCTCTTTGAAGATGAGAAGAAGAGGCACTCAAAGCTTAAAAAAGATGTGCGTAAAGACGTCCCCGTTGACGGTCCTGAAGTGACCCGCAAGCAGCTCGATCTAAAATGTACAAATTGTGGTAGAGTGTGTTTGCCAATGGCTGGTCTAATGAGTCACTCGAAAGTGATTTGATATTTTTGGTAAGACATGCGGGTCCAGAAGCAATTTCATGCAACATTTTAAATTGCATGATAATGTACCACCCGCTGTTGGACCTCTTGTAGCCTGCTTGTGACAAAGTATGTAGGTACCTTGCTGGGGTAAAGCGCTACATTCGTTCCCCACATCAGTAGATTATCTCTAAAAA
Organism: Acanthosepion lycidas; assembly: GCA_963932145.1. Classification (NCBI taxonomy): domain Eukaryota; kingdom Metazoa; phylum Mollusca; class Cephalopoda; order Sepiida; family Sepiidae; genus Acanthosepion; species Acanthosepion lycidas. The sequence continues at coordinate 19,601,916 of OZ010595.1, read as the reverse complement.
GATATGTAATAATGGGCATACTCGGGCACGAGTTGGCAACCACCATATATATATATATATATATATATATATATATATATATATATATAAATTCATGAATCATTCATACAAAAAACAAATAGAGAGGTTAATGATTTAAATAGCGAGAATACATCATCGCAAACAATATAAATAAGATACACCAACCCCGTCATTTAAATAATAAACATCTATATATGATGTATTCTCACCATTTAAATCATTAATCTCTATATTTGTTTTTGTATGAATGATTCATGAATTTATAAATTATAATTGCATCTTTTAATTGAAATATATATATATATATATATATATATATATATATATATATATATATATATATATATATATATATATATATATGAATTAAATTTATAAAGAGACAACCTTAAGGTTCCATGATTATATTATATATTTACCCAGAAAATATATTTTTCCTGGTTCATCAGTTCACAAAGTAATTTGGTTTACAAATTTACATATTTTTTCTTTATTTTTAATACAAGTGTTTGAGGGATTGATGTAATATGACAGAGGGAGTACAAGGGTACCATGGAATGATTTAAATTAGAAATGGAAAATAGGGATAATCATTTCCTTAAGAATATCTTTGCAAATCAGACCATATTCAGATTTGGAGTTGTTTATCAACTAGAACTGCATATTATTTTGAAAATTGACGTTATGGTCCTCAAAACGTAGATAGACATATTTCACATGAGTTGAACCCATCCTATTTCGTATTTATAGCCGAATTTAGCAGTTTCTTTATTTATAGAAGCTAGGGGATTACTGTTCCTGTCATTATGTTTAGAATGAGATGGTGATATTCAGAGGGCTCAATTCAGTAAATGGTTTGGGTTTTATCAGATTCATCACTAGTTAGAGCTTTTGATATATTTAATGTATTATTTGAATTGGAATTGGAACTCGTTATTTTGACGTTGAGTTCGAAAGGATCTAACAACTTATTGGTAGGAGAAGCGTTTTGAGATTTGAAGTTATATGATTCATTTTGTACAATATATATATATATATATATATATATATATATATATATATATATATATATATATATATATATATGAATAAAATGACAATAGGATAACTGGTAATTGCTGACGCGTATCGTGCAATGTGGACTTTATCAAAGCAAAATACGAAAATGAAATTTTGCTTTGATAAAATCCACATTGGACGAAACGCGTCAGCAATTACCAGTTTTCCTATTGACCTTTTTATTCATAAATATTGTCTTCTCTACTGGTTAAATCGGTACCAATGTACAGTACAGAGCAAGAATATAATAGAATAAAAAAGCTCATACACTAATATTCCATGGTTATAATTTATTGGATTGGAATCGTAATTACGGTCCAATTCATCAGACCTCTTTGAATTTGTAGGTCTGATGTACGATTCCAATGTAATAAATTATAACCATAGAATATTAGTGTTTCAGCCTTTTATATTATATATATATATATATATATATATATATATATATATATATATATATATACACACATGCACCCCCACACATTACGTAATTATCCGTCTATATTCAGCATCTAATTTTACATCGTGCTACCGTTGAGGGATAATATGAGTATGTATTAATATATATATATATATATATATATATATATATATATATATATATATATATATATATATATATATTAATATGTATGTGTGTATATTAGTTGAGTAAATGGATAGCGATCAAAGGTTTAAGAGAAATAACAAGGAGGCAAAATTGAATAAGTGTTATTAGGTTGGTGCAAAAATAATGTCGTTTTCTCACATATGTTACTATGTGAGAAAACGACATTGTTTTTGCACCAACCTAATACAAAAGATGGGAAATGGATAGCCATGATCACCTACCCTTTGAAGGTACACAGCACATAAAAAAATATCATGTGTGGCTCAAGAGTATTTTATTGGTAAATGACAGTATTAAGAAAACCTTGACGACTATTCAACACGCACTTTTCGAGAATACTTTGACATATTTGGTGTTTTATCGCAACTTAACTGGAGTTGCCGTGTGTCAGTCTATATTAGGCTTAGTGAATAATACTGTTTCAATTTATATCTTTTGCATCACTGCTGTTGTTAGCTTTTGTTTACTATTAACCGACTGTTTCTGCTTGTAGTATGTGAGGTATAATACTTGGAACGTATGAACACTTTTCTTGCAAATCAATAACTCCCCCGATTACCAAACACCCGATTTGCTGTTCATTCTCTAAGCACAATGTCCCTTTGGGGATCGGATGCAAGATTCGTTTCGAAAGGAGATTTAGCCAACTAAACCTATTCCTTCACCAGGATCCATACTCGTAAGATTTTGATTGCCTTTTATCTCGCCGATTTACGCCCCGGTACCACCGTTTTTAACGTAACGAATATCCATTACATCTTCCCGAGGGGCTGCACAGAACCGATTCTTCGAGAAGAGATATAAATATTATCCACATGTCTGAACATTTCGAAAGAGCGCTCTATTCCACAGCAATTAAAGCATGAAGATGCTGTCTATAAAATGTTATGAAGACAAAACTCAAAATGCTCGCTTACGTTTAGTTCTTCTATTAGGATATAGGCGATCACGGCTCTCCCCCACTTTCTATCTTTTGCGGCTTTTAGCAATTTTTCTCCCTTTGCTCGTGACCCCCGCCCCGTTACGCGATCCCTTTCAACGACCTTCCAGTATGTAGTTTGCTGCTACTCTCTTGCGATCAGGTATACCCCGTGAAGGTTAATTTTCCCCAGCAGCCCTTTTTTGTTGTGCCAAAGTTTTTCCTTATTCTGAGTATAAATGTTACCATTCCGGTAGCATTTTCTTTAAGATTTTATCGTTGTTTACTCGCTCCATGAATGGAATATTCAATATTTCTGAAAGACAATTTTGTTGCATCTAATATTTTTATGACCCATAAGGAAATTGTCCAAGAATCCTGTAATATATAAGATTCCTGAAACTCTTATTTGTTTCTAAGTTTTATCTTTTTTTTTTCTTTTTTTTTTCAATTTCTCAGCTTCTGGAATGCTTCTTTCGCTTGTCCATTGCATGCTCGGGTGACGGTGTCGCATTTTCCAAAGGTTCGCAATATTTGGAATTATGTACCTGCCTGATATTGATGTCTCCAATTTGTAACACGCCTTTTGGATTTTTCTCTTGCCGATGACCATACATGTTGCCTTTTTGTATTTGATAGCCCGTTTTTCTCGCTCTCTTTTACCATCTCGTCAAGGAATTCTGTAGATTTTCTTTCGGAGTCGGCTTTTAACATAGTATAACAAATCCTTGTAGGATCTACAGACACCTTCGGGCCTGTAGCCTCTGAATATATATATATATATATATATATATATATATATATATATATATATATATATATATATATATATATATATATATGTATGTACGTATGTATATCATTTATTCGAAAATTGTAACATAAATATGTAATAAAATCACTACTTCTGGTGTCTTATCAAGTGTTGGTGTTGAATGTAGAATGAAAAGCTTTTTGTTTTCTTGTTTTTTTTTATTTTACATTTAACACCATCGCTTGATAAGACACCAAAAGTGCTTAAATAAAATGGCAAGTTTTGTAGTGATTTTATAACATAATTTATATTAGAATTTTCGAATAAATTACATTTGCGCTCTCTCTGTATTGAGCACTCTTTTAAGAATAGTATTTTCTGTTATTTGGTATATATATATATATATATATATATATATATATATATATATATATATATATACACATAGATATATATATATATATATATATATATATATATATATATATATATATATATATATATATATATATATATATGCGTTATTTTCTCGACCCGTAATCTATAGTGGTGTAACTAAATTCATTTTATATCCATATGCAGGCGCTTTGCTTCCATTTTATGCCCTGGATTATTCTATTTTCCGAATAGTACTAGTTTTCCTAGCAGTTCAAATAGATACTTGAGATGTACCATGTCAAGTGCTTTTGCGTAATCTGTGAAACATAAGTGTATATCTTTCTGCATTTATCTCCCTCTCTCTGATAACATTTACATTACTTTAATCTGACACATAGAAAAAAATATGAGTCATCCAATGATGCCAGACCTTGTTACAATATTTTAATGGTCGACTGACCTAACACATTCATATTATCTCAACGCTGGCGCATCGATATTTATTTGAATTTTGTGCATGGCCACAAATACAAGGCACCAATCAATTGAGATTCACATTCACTCGACATTTGTCATGATCAACCAGACTAGATGCCTAGACTTGACTCTAAACCTGAGTATATTGGTATTTACCAAATAAAGAGTAGGTTTGGCACAAGTCGATACATATCATAATTCCAGATGTATAATACGCATTAATCCATAATACCCACCCCTAAACTTGCGATAAATGTGTGGTAAAATGATTGTATTCACGCACAATACACACCCCTTTTTTGGTAATCAAGCCCTATAAATTGTACCTCTCAAATGTCATTGCAGCCAGCGTTTCCTACTCTTATTAAAAATAGTTTTAAACATAGAATAATATTATTCTAATTTTGCTTTAATATAACTCTTATTTTATTTTGCATTTTTAAGTATTGTTAGGCACATATGTTTATACTTACATCCTTATGGGGTCGCAAGCGCCGAACGTTAGTGTCAAATTGTCGTATGTTTTTAGTGAGTAATCATTTCGCAACTGAAATCGATCTATGAAATGTCATTTTTTTTATAGATTTTTTTGTAACTGTACATAATACGCAGCCTTATTTTGCTTATTATTGTTTTGGAAATATACGTATTATTGTTGAGTCCATTGATGATCGATGTCGGTATATAATTTTAATTTAGACACAACAGATAAACATCAATATACGTTTACCTAATGGTAATTTTTAATGGTCACTAACTAACTAATTATTGCTCTGCTAGCATAAAATAATCATCAAAAAATCGATGGAAGAGTACAAAGAATTTCATTATTCAATTGGGCATATAAAATAGAATAACTTATCAAGTTATCACCTCCTTCTTTGTGTTCAATTCTTCCTAAAATTAGATCCACTTTATTATGAATGTCAAACCGAAGAGAAAGCAGGAGACTCACAGAAGAAAGGAATTGTCGTATCGACATATGAGGAAAAATCATTTATTTATTGATTTCTTTTCCATGGCTTATCAAATTTTTGAAGGTTATTTAAAGCCCCAATTTTTTTTTTAGATTATAAGTTTTTGTTTTATTTTCCTGGCGATAATGATTGTTTCGTGATACAAGGTGTCCGATTAACAATTCCAAGCCATTATTAAATACCCTGTAAATCTAAGATTAATATTGGATTTCCCAGGCGGTCACCCATCTAGACATATAAGGCTGACGTTGCTTAACTTCGGTGATCGTACCGGAACCAATATTTCAACGCATTTTCACCGCAGTGTAGGAGGAATAAGTGTCGATTATGAGGATATTTAAGAAAACTTCTGCCTTTAGATATAGAAAGTAAAGATTGCATTGATCCTGGAATCAACTTCACTGTATTCACAACATAGCAGCTCTAATAAGTAAAACAATTATAAACGTTTTATATATATATAAAATATATATATATATATATATATATATATATATATATATGTAGGTGTGTGTGTATATATATATATATAGAGAGAGAGAGAGAGAGAGAGCGAGAGAGAGAGAAAGAAACTTCCACGAGGGTAGAATCCAGACAGAACTCAATATCCAGGACACAGTAATAATATAATAATAATAATATATAATTGATGAATTGGATCGTGATTACGATTACAATGTAATAAATTATAACCACGGAATATTAGTGTTTGAGCCTTTTTTATTATATATATATATATATATATATATATATATATATATATATATATATATATATATATATATATATATATTGCTTTAACAAAAACCGGACAAGGCAACACCGAAATCCAAGGGTTCATTACAATAGCGCAAGATGCTTTCTGAAAGCTAAGAAAATATTATGTATTCGCTAAACTTCGTTGGAAAGATACCTAAACTGTTATGTAATATCAAGTGGCAAATTTTGTTCGAGAATCTCATGATGACCTAAGCAGAATCTCTTGGCAAAAGGAATGTGCTTCTACAGAAGGCTGCTTTGAATATCGTGGACTCAACATATGATTAAAGGCGCTGTTTTGTGGAAAATGGAAACAAAACGGACACAATCATAATTAGGAAAAGGCAGTTAACATTTATGGGGCATCAAGTGAGTTAAGTGGGTTCGGAGAATTTGACACTCACACCATCTAAATAAGAGAGATAGAGAAAATCATCGAGTCTCTTATGGAGCTAGCTTGATTAAATGGCTGGCAGTCGTGGATTACGAGAGGTATTAAAATGCGAAAAATTACTAAGTGATAAAAACGTCAATTAATTGTGTATTACGCTGACTGCCCACATCTTGAAGGGGCACCTAACATAGAAGAAGAAAGAAGCTGAAATATCGTTTAAATTATTCAAATTATTTGATTTAACGAAAATACTGAAAATAATAGAAGGACTAATAACAGAAAAAAAGAAGAAATCATATAATAATACAAAATAAAAGTTCAACACTCGCTAACACCGACTAGGAACTGCTGACCGTGTTTTGAAAAGAAAACATTGCTGTAACTCAAAAATAAAACAGTAAAAATCTCCCTTAAGAAAAAGAATAGCCGGAAGCGTTTGAATAGTCAGAACATTTGGCCAATTCTTATACAATTTAAGTACAGAACAGAAAATAGACGAGACGAATATAAGAAAAATTCAATTAAAAGATTAATCCCTTACTTTGTCAGTTGTCCTTGATGAAACATGTACAAAGATGGGTTGCTGCTTAAATATTATGTTGGTGCAAGAATAATGACGTAGAAATGTCGTATTTAGACTTATTTTTAAAGTCAAAACCGACATTATTACGTCATTATTTTTGCACCAACCTAATACAAAGTAGTGCCTAGCATGAAACAGCCTGTCGCCTCTGAGTTTTGAGTTCATTGTTCACTTTTATATTTATGTCTTCAAACGCTCTATCTCTGATATTGCGCACTTAATCCCATAAATATAGCAGACCTTAAAACTATATTTCTTCGTATATATATATATATATATATATATATATATATTACATTTATGAGATTTCCTATTGTGCATATATTTTGGTTTATAGGAAAATAAATCACTTTAAACACGCAAAGAAAATAAATCCGTGATAAACACCCAATTGCCATTAATGGTAACGAGAAAATCCATCACAAAAATTATATTGCGTAAAAGAAAATGGTAAATTAAGTTCGCATTTTAAAATTCAAAACAATTACTCGGTTGAGGATAAAAACATTGCGATCGAGTTTACGAAGGAAAAAGAAATAATTTCGACGGATGAAACACGTAATGAATCTGTTTTCATTTCTCTCGCTGTTTTGCTAAAAGATCAGTGTGGCAATGATATATATATATATATATATATATATATATATATATATATATATATATATATATATATATATATATATATGTATATATATATATATATGTAACAGAGAAACGTCTCATGAGAATTAAGATCACGGCGATTAGTTGATTCAGTTTTTATGGTTTATCAACCCTTATTAAAACCAGAAAATATTTTTAGATTATAAGAATTTGGGTTATGTGGGTATATCAATAGTTTAGTGATACAAGTACTAACCCAAAACTGTAGGGAACTGTGAGTTTATAACTTTCTCAAGGTTATTTCCGCGTAAGTAAATTTAACGAACATACCGGGAATTGTAACCCCACTCAGTGATTAATAATTCCGTGCCATTATCCATTACAAACCCTTCACATCCATGTTTACAGCACGAGACATTTCCAGGTGGTCACTTATCTAGGTATTGAGCAGGCTCGAGGTTACTTAACTTCGGTGAACGTATTGGAACCGGTGCTTCAACGTGATACGCCCATAAGCCTTTGTGAGGATCAGTTGGTCCTTCATTCCTAAATACTGATAAAATGAAGACACAAACTATTGAACTTTTTTATTAGGTTGGTGAAAAAATAATGACGTTATAATGTCGTTTTTCGATGTTAAAAATACGTCAAAAAACGACATTATTACGTAATTATTTTTGCACCAACCTAATATAAATTTAACATAGCCATCCTAAACAACTTCAACAATCGTACGGGAAGCGGTGATGTGTACATGATATGGCCGAAAGCTAAGTTCCCTATGAGAACTTCAGTCCTTACTAGATTTACAAGTCAGCCATTGACACGATATTAATATGGAGACAATTGACACACTACGAAAACTCTGCAAAATTGAGTCTTACGAGATATACGTGTTTTACAAGACATGCTTTGACAAGCATTGCATTCGCATGATGATGACATTGTGAACAAGTGTCAATATCACGAATCCATTGAGAGCATCATCATACCAGGACATTTACAAGCCAAAATAATGGGCTCAAGGACACATGGCCCAGTGGATAAAGACGTTGGTTAGATCCAGTAACTAGATCCAAAGAATTGTGACTTCAAGACCAGGGCACACCAGTGGTGAACGAAAAACTTGGAGAATTGGGTTAAAGAGAAATAACATCTGAAAGGGGCAAGGAACGTTCAACAAGAACAATCTAACCCGTTAACGAAATAAAGGGTTCGTTCGAAATTGCAACCACCTGAAGAAGGCCGGAGCGTACAACGGCCGAAACGTTGTATATATGCGTTTGAAAATGAGTATAACAGCCTGAATAATGTAAATAATACAAGTAATCATAATACTTCATCTCAGAGATATAGACAGATATTGAAATTATTTCGCAACTGAGAACAAGTGATAAGTTTTTTTTATTATTTTTTTTTTTATTACAGATTAACCAAAGAATCTAATGGCAGTTAAAAACCTGTGCATTCTTCATGGATAGTCCATTTTTTTTTTAATTCTGACAGCCATTAACTGAAATATTTATCTGACACATTGACTATTGCTTTCTTATATGAATGGAGTCCTTTAAAAACTTGATCTTCAAGACTCGTATCCACACAGTGAAGCTCCCGAAACAAGTGTCGTAATATTCGAATGTATGACGATACTTTTCCCCATGCTTTGTTAATTTTGGAACCCCACTGAAAAGCATTATGAACAAGTAAACGCATCACTTCTTTTTACATCTTCAAGAAGAGGGGGTATATAATTTTATAATTATGAATTTATAAAGTTAAATTCTGAAAGAGACTGATAAGACATAAACAAAGAAGACATTCTATTTTCTAGGAACGAGTAATATATTTTTTCTGTAACTATTGTAATTATATATCAGAACAAATTTAAACGTTTTTTTTCTAAAATCGGAAATTATTTTCCGAAGTACTTAATACTATTCTAGTTTATACATAAGGCGTTTGGCTTATCTGAGAAAGAAATGTTTCTATATAAGATTGATTTACTCTTAACAAAGAGTAGATTTTAATTATTAGGAATTATTATCATTTTTCTGATATAGCAGATATAAAAATATATTGGTCCACTCAGAGGTTTAAAAGAGCACTCTTTTAAACCTCTTAGTGGACCATTTTTTAAATTCAATCAGCATGGTTGATGCTTAACTTCTCGGAGTTATGTTATCAACGGACATGAATTAGACACGGGGTATTGAAACAATTGCTAAATTTGCAGCTAAGAACGTTCGTTCACTAAGTTGTGCTAAACAATAAATTCAGACTCCTTACAAAAGCGAAGTACTGCCTCGGAGATGAACCAGTTGCTCATGGTAGCGATTTAGTGCCGTAAGGTTCAAACTCACATTTCAGTCATAATTAGACAAGCTTGTGAGTACTTAATAATACTTGTTCTGTTTTCAATTCGTAATACTACGCTGTTATAAATGACCTAAGGACATTTTCAAATTTGACACCTGTACTTAAAAAGCCCAAAAAACAAAACAAAAAAACCCAAAAAAACAAAAGATAACCTATTCATATCGGGGATAGGGAAAAGATATTTTAAAAACAGCAGCTCCTACTGCTATTAAGCATTACTCTTAAAGGAGAAATTGAGTTTTCCGAGCCGATACCTTTTTTCGTAAGAGAAAAACTTTAAAATTCCCTTCCTTTCTGCCGTGCGAAGATGGCCTTATTGGTAGGATATATGACTGATGTCAAAACAGTCGTCGTTTGTTTCCAGCTTGAAACAATCGAACTCCTAGCCACACTGAGGAGATGTAATACAGCGAAATAGTCTGTCTGCGGATGAATATATATATATATATATATATATATATATATATATATATATATATATATATATATATATATGAAGAAATATAGTCTTAAGATGTGCTATATTTATGAGATAGTGCAAAGTATCATAGATAGAGCGCGTGTAAATATAAAAGTGAACATAGAAGTCAACACTTAGAGGCGACAGGCTGTTTCATGCTAGACGAAATCGTCAAGCTTGACGATTGCGGCTAGCATGAAGCAGACCGTCACCTCTTTGTGTTGACTTCTATGTTCACTTTTACATATATATATATATATATATATATATATATATATATATATATATATATATATAATGAACAGGACTCACGCATGTAATATCATGAAAAAAATCAATACATTTGAAACTCACAAATTCTAGTGCAGACAATTTTTCCCGGTAGGATGTATCTTAAATATTTATGAGTTTACCATTCCTCCTTACCTTAAATATTGCGACATCTGGCTGGTCTTTCTGCTTTGTATTTAGAGATTCTTGATAAAATCCGAAGTATAATCTGAAGTGTTATTGGTTCTGACCTGACGTCTTTTCTTCAGTCCCTTTTAGATCGCCGTAACCGTCGCCTCGTGTCTTTTCTATTAAATCTGTTATGGTAAGTTTACTGATTAAATTTCCTATGCGTTAACTAGATGTTATGAATTTAAGATCCGTACTAGATTGGCGGCAAAATCAATTTACACGGGAAATGACTAGAAATAACTGTAATTTCTATGCTAACACTTTCCTATATCGCACTTCTCGCTTGTGGAACCCTCTTCCCGCTTCTTCATTCCAGTCAGCTTTAATCGTAAGATATAAAAGCAATGACAGCCGTTATATTCTGTCTTCATATTTCTTGATTTTTTTTTATTGTCCTCACTCCTTAATAGTCGTTTTTACATATTCTCTAAGATCAAGTAACCACTACTGGCTTATTGCCTTGTCTGGGGCGAAGTCATTAAAAAAAAAATAATTATATTCGAAAATCGGTCATTATTTTCCAAACAAACCTGTATTTAGAAAGACGAAAATATTTGTCACTTGACCAGAGACAAACACTTACTCCTCCCTTTTCAGTTTGATTGTATTTATAGCTCACTACCACATCCTGTTAAGGTTTTTACAATTGATCTTTGTTGCTATTTAGTTTTTCATTCAATATAATCAGTTTATCTTGTTTTTTCAAATATGGTCTGGTGTTCCCGCTGTTCATCTCGAGGTCCTCGACAAAATCCACAGACGTATATGCAACGTGGGTGGTTTGTATCTTGGTCCTGATCTGGGTTCCCGTCTACACTCTCTATCTTACAGTGGCTTCCCTCAATCATTTATACAAGTACTTTCATGACAATTGCTCCTACGAGCTACTTGCACTGATTCCCAAATTGAATGAATTTAAGCCTGCTACTAGGTTGGCATCTCGTTCTCACCCTTTCATGTCGAAACGGCTAAATGTAGCCATCTCTTCTACTCCAACAGCTTCTTATCCCGCATCTCCCATCAGTGGAACTCCCTTCCTATCACTTGCTTCCCTGATAGCTATAGTCTTCAAATATTCAAATGTAATGTCAATCGATATCTTCTGATGAGTTGACCGTTGATCCCTGTCATTCTCTTTATCCTTTTCCCAAATACTCCTCTTTATTCTTAGTTTCTGTAACCCCTTGCGTGCTAACGGCACTCTTGGCTTACTTGGGGTGAATTGATTTTTAAAAAAAAATGGCGTTATTATCCCTGCATATACCTACAAACTTCACTTCTTACCCTTTCTTAGGCTAATAAAAAAAACACAAATTAAACTTTCACTTTGAGTGGCCGTTGGGACTTGTATTGTTTGAACATGTGTCTAAAAGATTTTCGGTATAATTTCGAAAATGACTGTAGTCACTCACACCCAGTCATTATTATTATTATTATTATTATTATTAGTAGTAGTAGTAGTAGTAGTAGTAGTATTGTTCTTCTTTGTATCTTTTTTTTTATTTTTTTAAATTTTTTTAAGCGTTTCACCCCAAGCAAGGTGGGAAGCCATTAGGACGCAAGGGGTTACAGAAAATGTGTAGCAAGATCAGATAGGAGTGATAGAAGAAAGGATGAGGAGAAGGGTAGTGGATAAATCAAGGTAACTGTTTCCTGTTTTGTAGAGCCGGGTTTAAACTATGGTTTTTAGGCTCTGAAGGAGAATTAATTGATAACAATTTTCTTAGCTTATGTGATGTTCCTATTAAGGCGATTTTCGTGGTAATATTGATGTTACCTGGGACGCTGTTAGTAAAATTGTCCATTCCTTTTCTCACGAGGCCCACAGTTCCGATTACTATTGGTACAGTCAGAGTCTTCCTTCCACATATCCCGTTTATCTCAATCGCCAGATCCTTGTATTTGGACAATTTCTGAATAATATTTATGGAGGTGTTTCTCTCATATGGTACTGCTATGACAATGAGCATAAATGTATAATTTATTACCTTTGATGATAATATCAGGCCTGTTGGCTTTTAATTCCCGGTCAGTTTGAATTGAATTGTCCCAGAGGATCGTTACACCGTTAATTTGGGCAACTGTGTCTGATTAGTGGTCATACCATATCTCCCTTGTTTCTATTTTGTCCTTCTTGCATATCTTCCAGTGCATATATGTTGCTACGTTTTTATATTAGGTTGGTGCAAAAATAATGACGTAATAATGTCGTTTTTTGACGTATTTTTCACGTCAAAAAACGACGTTATTACGTCATTATTTTTATGCTCTGTTTTTTTTCAATACCTATTTTCTTAATTATGACCTATTAGTATTACATTTTACAAGTACTCTTTTCCCATTATGTCCCCTAGAAAATTCAACACTATCCTTCAAATGTTAAGTATAATAGTCCTGTTTGTATCCATTTTCTCTAAATCTTCGCTGTTGATCAAATGTTCACTCCATTATATTAACAGTAGCATTCCTGTTACTTAATGTTTTTCTTCATCTCTGGTTAAAATTGTCCGACATTTACTCAGATAAAGGAAGAGTGATATCACATGAAAGTTCAGTGCTCTTTGTTTGTTTCCGAAGACGTTGTGCTGTTTAGTTTTTTGTAAGCATTTGATATAACAATGAAGTTTCGTATTTCGGTGTCGGAAATCCGGTCCTCTGTTTAAACACTTCTTAGATATTTGAATTGCTGACCTTACTTGGTTTGGTATCCACGAGTTTAATTTCTATGTTTAGCTCTCTCATTTGCTGGAAACCATTTATTCGTTCATTTATTAACAGTAAGCTTTAAAATAAAATAGGAGAAATTTGATAAATTGATTGTTTTTAGGTTTTTTTTTTTTTTGTTTTTTTGCTTGGCTATCCAATCAATCAATCTTCGGAACTATCATATATTTTCCTTATTTTTCTGTTTTTTCACATCTTCGACGAAATATCGTAAAAATTAAGATAGCGTGCTGTTGTTCACCTGCTATCACTTATTTCATCAGAAGTTACTTTGATCCCTAAAGAGTACCCACGTCCTCTATTTCAACTGATTCCAGTAAACTTCAATTGTTTGCCAGCGGAGCGACATCTTTGAACATTGCTCTCTGTGAAATGATATTAAAGTAAATGATATTAAAGTTAGCGAATACATGATGCTTACCCCAACGGACTGAAGAATGAGTGTCGATGTCTGATTAGGCTTAACGTACCGGCTTTCGAGATTCCATTCGTCTAATGTAGTTACATGTTTCCGAAGACAAATTTCTTTTATTCGTCTTAATTTAGTGGGTATAGAGTCAACAGCCATATTGATGGAGAATATGGTGACTGTCGGATTGTGACTATTAGCTGGAACTGGAGATGTTAATGGACGTCAGTCGTTGAAGTTAGTTTACTTAAATCTTGAATTCAGGTTAATCCGTGCGATAAGCATAATTACATTGCAATATGCCATACATCCATTATATATATATATATATATATATATATATATATATATATATATATATATATATATATATATATATAAATGGCTGAGAGGTTATATTTGTTACAACGACAGAAAGGTGCATATATTTTCCATAAGGATAAAAAAGTGTAATATGTATTAAAAAAACATTCTAAACGTTTGCAGCTTCTATTTTCTCTTTTATATATATATATATATATATATATATATATATATTATAATTATGTTTTTAAAAAAAATATGATTCCTTCGCTACATAAGAGTTCCCATGTTTCAAAAACGAGAGCCGAAACCATCAATATAATTATTAAAATTAAATTGAATTAAAGTAACAAGCCCTGTTTAATCCTCAAGCGAAAATTGAAGAATAACCAATATTGAAATTTACACATGTTCATTCGTTACTATGGAAACGGCTGGGGCGGTGTGTGTGTGTGTGTGTGTGTGTATGTGTGTGTGTGTGTGTGTGTGTGTGTGTGTGTGTGTGTGTATATGTGTGTGTGTGTGTGTGTGTGTTGGGAAATCAGAGAGCCGAGTTCGAATTCCAGTCGAATTTATGGCATTCACCTGCTAATACCCTTGGAAGAAGTATGAATCTACTTCTTCTCCCTAACTATGGGTAAATAGCAGGACAGGACAATTGTTCTATAGCCTTGGGTGGCAACAGGATTAAGAGAAGGAAAACTTTGAATTCAAAAATTGCGTGGGGGGCGTTTGGGGAAATTGTGCCACGCAGTGCATCAAGTCGCAGTATTGGGCTCTTCAAAAGTGTGGTTCGTTCTGCACAAATAATTCAACAATATAATCAAATCGTATGTGCTGGTGTCTGCCTGTAGGCTCCTATGAACTAAATTACTTGACACTCATTAGTCGAAAAAAAAATTATATATATATATATATATATATATATATATATATATATATATATATATATATATATATATATATATGAAGAAAAATATACGGAAAAAACAAACAAATATCCTAATATGCAATTATGCTGTTTTAATGTTAATATAATGTCAACGTACGAGGTTTCGGTCTAGTAGACCATATTCAGGACATATTCATAAAACATAATTAACATTAGAGTATATTTAATTCAACATGAAGAGACGATGGACATAAGAGTAAGACTAATCAAAACATTAAAACAGCATAATTGCATATTAGGATTTTTGTTTCTTCCTTCCGTATATTTTTCTTCATACTGTCGGATCTATATCCATATATTTGCTTACATATATATATATATATATATATATATATATATATATAGATAGATAGATAGATAGATAGATAGATATATAGATAGATCGATAGATAGATAGATAGATATTGCTCAGATACCCATACTGGATAATAGTTAAATATCTTTACTCATTTAATGAGGCAATTAATGTCGTTTTTTGACGTATTTTTAACGTCAAAAAACGACATTATTACGTCATTATTTTTGCACCAACCTAATATTATAGCTCTTTCAAGTATTGCTAAGGGTTTTCTTCCTAAGTTTTTATTTTAAAATACCGAGTAATTTCGACATTTTATTTTATTTTCAAGTTGCATGTGTTATCCTTTTTAGTTGTTGCTGCCTTTGGTAGTCCTCCAGTGATATGGTTTCTGCTTTTATTATACTCTTCAGTGTTTATGATAATGTACCACCAGTCCACAAGGTACAGAGAGGTTAATCTTAAAATTAACCATTTCCATACAGTAGTAATTTTCCAAGCGTAGCTCAGATGTGGCACAAGGCCGAAAGTAGGCTACCTAGTGAGAATCGAACTCACTACTCAGTCGTAATAGTTCTAGCGAGACAAGCTTGTTGACCATTACACCACTTCGAGGGACCCAACCATTTCCATAGAGTCATCAGTCTACATTCACTGTCTGCTGAAATTTATAGAATTATATACCGTATATATTTGTGTAACGTGTTATGGTTTTTAATAGAGCTGTACTTTTTGAGTACAATAAAAGGATATTTAATATTAATTTAGCAGTGTAGACAGGACCACTCTGTATATATTTGAATTTTATATCTCGTGTAGGAGGCTATCCCCTTAAAATTAAATTCAAATTTAGGTCTTAAATAGTCGCATGATATGCGAGTATATACGGTAGCTAAATTATAAAAAAAAATCCTTAAATAAAAATCTCCCAGACAAATAGTTGGCTCAGAACAAGAGTTTTCATTCCTTCCAGCACAGATTAGATATTCAGTCTTTGCAGTTTAATTAAGGCAGTGTGAAAATTTAAGTTATATATCAGTTTTAGTTATTTCTACGTGATATGTAAGTGGGTAACGTTCTTTTTTGTGGTTCTGTAGTGTCGCTCTATAAGATCTGATGAAGTATTGCCATTTTTAAGACCTAGCGAATTCATTCGCTTGAAGCCATTTTTAGTCATTGATCTTGCAAAAACGTTTGTATATAGCTGATAGTTTAGACATTTCGGAACGAGTTAGGCGCCAAGAATGACATCCCTATGAGATTCTAAATTAGAGAAGGCTATTTAAGAACGTGACTCCAGTTCTTAGGTTAATATTTTGTTTATACAGAATCTTCTTTTGGTTCGACAAAGCGGCCAGTAACGTATCATAGCCTATATTCAATTTCCTTATCTGCTATCCGAAATTGGTTGTAACTGATTGATCCACCGAAGTCTTCGATTTGTTTATTTGTGAAATTTTATGAGAGTCTTCTGTTGTCAAAATAACTTCTGTGTGTCATTTCTATCTTACATTTCCTTGGAACACACGGCTTGAAGTACTCTTTCCTTGGGACTTGATGCTTATGAGTTCAATCCTAGAAGATGGTAGTATTGAAAAGCTATATACTTGTATACTTGCTTCAGTGAAGGAAAAGTTCAAGCGATATTAAAGTAAATAAAAGTCATAAGGAACTTTTTATGAGTTACATTCAAACCGCAGTTGATCAGAGCTCTACGCAAATCCGTATGCTGTGTAATGCTTAACGAATCTGTTTTTCATTATTTCTTACGCTGTCTATTGAGATATACCTTTTTTTTACCTATCAGGTTCTCCAATAAATTCGAGTCCGAAATATTATATATATATATATATATATATATATATATATATATATATATATATATATATATATATATATATAAAGAAAGAAAGAACAGTAAGATATATAATCCAGTGTTCTTATAGATATTTTTATTTTTACAAAATAGTGCTCA
>OZ010595.1:19571923-19574423 GCA_963932145.1 Acanthosepion lycidas | reverse complement strand
ATAATATATATATATATATATATATATATATATATATATATATATATATGATAAATTAATTGATGTAAAAAATGTTTTTTCGCTACACAGTTCTAACCATGTTTCAAAAATGGAAGCTGAAAGCTCCGAATTTAATTTTGTAAATAATTTAAAGACATCAGTCCCATTTCATCCTCAAGCGAATTTTAATGCTGTGTAAATTTACTTTGAGAACTATTTTGTAAAAATAAGAATATCTATAAGACCACCGGTTTATATATCTTACTGTTCTTACTTATATATATATATATATATATATATATATATATATATATATATATATATATATATATATATATATATATATATATAATTCCATATTAAGTATGCCTTTCTAGGTGGAGTTCTGTCTTGAGGACATAGTGGTCAAGCCGCTCGGATTGCGGAATCGGAGAGCAGAGTTCGAGTTCCAGTTGAGTTCATTTCATCCAACTACGTATTAATACCCTTGAGAAATTTATGAAGCCATATCTTCTCCCCCAGTTATGTGTAAATAGCAGTGCAGACTTAGTTATCCTATTGTTTTTCAACTAGACGAATAGAATTCTGAATTAAAACCTGCCTATCAAACAATCTTGCCCATGAGAAACCACTGTGAATTCCTTAAATACGGTACTGTGTAAACCCTAATGGAAACGAATCTCGTAATCATGATGTCTTCTTCATTAAATAGCGCCGTCGCAACAAAAGTACTACAAAGTCAACATGTCCTCTTCAGTGGTCTGAGATTATTGGAGTCTATGAGTCCCATTTTCACCTGTTCGAGCGCAGATAAGACCTTATTCTATAGATTATTTTTTTAAGAACAGACAAATTAATTCTTTATCAAAGGAACGATGATGCAATCATTATTCCTTTTTTTATGTACTTAAAAATATTCACAAATATATCAGCAAATCTTTATTTCCGAAAACTCTAAAATGAATGAACCAATAACGCTTCTCTCAATCCGAAATGAGAAACGTTTCCTTCATCAAATACATCGCCCTCTTGACTAAGCGTGATGAAGATATAGCATGTAACCTACCGAAACGTGAACTCTGACATGAAAAATTTAAATACAATGCTTATCGTTATCTGCTGTTTTGTTTCTTTTTTTTTTTTTTCCAATTCTGGTTCTCTCTGTTAGGACTCAATAGAGAAATATAGGTAATATGGTAGTTGCACTAAGAATCGTAAGTAAGAATACTTTATTTTGGTGTTAGTAATATTGAGAGATATTAAGTTGACTCTTTGTGGCTAGCTAAGTTTATTCTTAAGACAGAAGATGACCGTTCTTTCCCCGTCCGCCATTTTTGTCTTACGCCTTACGTTAGTCACACGCGATGTTTTGTTACCTGAACATTTATATAGTACGTTAAATTCTCAAGTGGCAACTACCCTCCTGGCTCAATGAGAGTGTGTAGCACGCAGTATGTTGCAATTGTAACTCTTTTTTTAAGCATTTCACACCAAGCAAGGTGGGAGTGCCACTAGTAAGAAAGGAACTACGGAAAGTGTAAGGGAAATATCGTAGTATTGAGTAGGGGGTTGAGAAAAGGATAAAAAGAAGAAAGGAGAAGGAAAAAAAAAAGGGAATCAAGGCAACAGAAGATGTCGATTGACAATACATTTAAATTCTTTAAGATTATAGTCATCAGGGAAACAATAAGAGGAAGGGAGTTCCACAGTAGGGAAGTACGAGAGAAGAAGCTGTTGGAGTAGAAGAGGAGGTTAAATTTAACTGTTTCGATAGTAAAAGTGTGAGATCAAGATGCCAAACTAGTAGCACGCTTAAATTAATGTAGTCGGGATACCAGTGAAACAGCTCGTCAGAGAAAAGATACAGGGAATCACATCATGTCTCTGAGAAAGTGAGTCGTCAAGAAGGTTTGCCATTCTGTTACGTAGCCGTGGCTATTGTTGTTCAGCAAGAATTTTGTTCACACCGGTCGTGAATCATACGCATCGAAACAAGAATGCATCTTTGTAGTAAGTTGTTTTGTCCGCATGTAAAAATTATATGTGTGTGAGTGTGTGTGTGTGTGTGTGTGCGTATGTAAAAACATAGAGACACTCAGAAGCGGAGTCAGAATGAAAGCCAAATATATACCGAATTTACTCCCTAAATATCTATAAATATTTATATCGTAAAACAAGAGGTGATATTTAAAATTTACAATAACGACAACTTGTTTATTGATGAGATTTCTCAATATGATCCAGAGATTATAGGGTTTCATGTAGAACAACAATAATATCGGTTGTGATTGTTGCTAAAGTTGTTACAACGGGAATATATTGAAAATCAGAATGTATTTGATTCGAAATAATCAGAAAATAAAGCAACCATTACTAAGAGAAGATCGGAATTATTGTCTTCCGTCTCAATTCCCTGGTCTGTAAATGAGTTGGTCGCTATGGAAGAATTTTAACTGTCTGCTAAAACGGGGCTATTATATTTGCAGTGGTTTTAGTCAAC
>OZ010595.1:19521923-19569423 GCA_963932145.1 Acanthosepion lycidas | reverse complement strand
AATCTCTCTATTTCTAAATAATTATAGATTCTCTTTTGAGTTTATACATTAGAAAACGTATGAGAACGGATCTTTTTTTGATCATCTGTTTCACCCGTTTTTGATAGAATTCTAGAATTTTATTGAGGTTATTCATTAACTATGATAATGTTTGTGCAAGAGTATTATGAATTGATGACAGAAGATGATTTGTGTACCCTGTCATTTCCTTGTGATTTCCATTTTAGGGATTTTGTTAGAATTTCCCTGACATTATTCCTGCAAAGGCTTAACATTCATTCGGCCTTCTCGTTATATTACTTCTTCTTCTGCTTCTTCTTCTTCTTCTTCTTCTTCTTCTTCTTCTTCTTCTTATTATTATTATTATTATTATTATTATTATTATTATTATTATTATTATTATTATTATTATTATTACCTCCCTTGATTTCTGTTGTATAATCATTTCCTTCGGGTCCGCAACAAAAGACTTACGGTTAGAAATAGATTCATGACATTTTTTCAATAATCATTTTTGTAAAAATAAAGTACAGCCTAATATCTCACACATTTTACATCGATAAAGCACTTCGTAAGGGTTGAGCTCTACTTGTGAGCACATTTTTTATTTCGTTAAGTCAGCACTTCTTAAACTATGGGGCCACGATTCCAAATTGGGTCACAAAGTGAAATGCTGGTGATGCGAAAATTAAATACAAACAATAGAATTTTAGTTTATATGTTATTTCCCAAACGCCCCACATTTAACGTGATTCACCGCGCATGCGCAGCTGTAATAAAATGCCCGTTCGGCAACATTGTGTCTAAGGCAGTGACATCGGATGTATTTTCAATGTAGTTGGTTGAGAGTGTTCATCTTATTAAGTGTTTTATTCGATTCAGGTCGGTATTTATTGAAATAATTTTATAAAAATTATTTTATGAAATGTTATTTTATTTATATTTCAAAATGAAAATACTTTTACTCGTGGATAAATGGCTGAACTTGAGTAGCGAATGTAATGGCGCAAATGGGAATGCTACAAAATCTGTTCAAGCCAATTCCATTAATCAAAGGGAGGTATCTAAGATGCGAAAAACAAAATACGATCAGTTTTCTAATCAATTTAGCTTTAATGTTAATAATAGCAATGCTATGGAACAAGCTTTTGTTTAAATTTCAATAACGTTTTGATCGTGGAAAGCCCTCAAAATTAAAAATGCGTCTTGAATTCACATATCTCTCATAAGTCAATAAATATATTTTAAAAGCCTGTTAAGATCTTCAAATATAGAGAAATAAAATTTTGAGAAATTTATGTCTATAAACGAAAAATGTTTAGAAATGTCATACGAAGTTTAATATCTAATTGTTAAGAATAAAAAAAAAAACCGGACACCACCGGGGAAAATCTTTTATTACCTGCTGATATGAAGACGGTAGAAATACTTCAAGGAAATAAATATGGTGATGAACTTCGGAATATTCCTTTCATATTTTATGCTTGGGGTCACGGAAAGTAATTCTTTAAGGCATGGGCTACTAGTAATCCCATAATAATTATATCGGAAACTACAACTTGAATTATTATTTTTATTTTCTTTGATTTCTGGCGTTTACACATTTCTTTCCGGATCCCGCCCAGGGACCTAAGGTTAGAAATTGCATCATGACACTTTCCACTGACAAAAAAAAAAAAAAAAAAAAAAGATTACATAGATAAAGCTTTTCGTAAAGTGTGGGCTGTATTTGTCAGAACAATTTTTTGTATCTCCTTGAGGCATAGACTTCCAGGAATCCCTTCAATTAGTCTACTGCAATCTTTTCCAACCAATCCTAGGGCTCCAACTACAACAGAGATTGTTGATGTTCCCATATGCCACAATTTCGATATTTCTATTACAAGGTCCTTGTATTTTGACAATTTTAATTTGCATTAAGAATATGAAATGGCAACTATACCAATCATAACACCAGGGTATGATAAATGTACGCAAGGGACATGCATCACAGCCAAATATGCAACGATATTCAGATAGATTTTGATAAAAGCTGCTGATAAACTTGCAGTTGGTGCCCAGGTAGAAATATCTTCATGTCGATTAACCCAGTACGCTGATACGGTCTGTCGTTGAAAGTTTCCTAATGTTCCGGACATGCCTAAGCACCCATTATTTCTTTATCCTATAGATTAAGTAAGCAAAATAGTTCTTGTCGTTTTAAAGTGATAACAACATTTATCGGCCTGAACACTATACATATATGATCGGTCGAAGGAAATCATGGAAGATTGTAGTTTAAAAGCAGTAAAATCGACCTTGTTAAGCAGAAGACCCTCTAAACTGGTATAGCACGTCAGGCAATATGATGGTTCCGTATAGGATACAGGTTCGATTCATGTCGGTGGTCACATTTTCTATGACAATTTCTCGGACGTTCAGCTCAGTAAATGTTGTTAAATCTGTTTATTATAAACAGGGCATTTTCTTAAAAAATCGAGTCTATATAAATAATGTATAACACTAAAAAAATATATAAACTATATCCATGTAAAAGTTCCATAGTTCTACTAGGGTATAGATTTACATCATCATCATCCTTCGATCTCTTTATGGTTTGTCTTTCTCCACTGCAATCCATGTCCACTTTGCATCACTGTATCCGGATTCCCAATTTCCAACCTTGAGTACCGAGCGACGGTGTCTGGGAAAGTTAATTTTTGTGAGAAGACACTTGCAGAAGGATGCCATAGCCGACAAACTGCAATCGTTTTTGATTGAGCTTAAGTAGAGATTGTTCTCTCTTCTCCGTAAATTGCGTTGAACGTTGCATGGGATCTCCAATTGATGTTCTGGATTTTTTTAAGTAGATTTTATATGTTCCATCCAGTCGCCTTTCAAGACGAGCAGATATATTTACAACTAAGGCCACCATACCATGTACACAAGGATGAATCATCGTAATTCCCTTCGTATTCCATGAGTAAAAAGAAAAGAGCCGCTTCTTTTAGGAATTGACTACCAAGTGGATACTTACCCGACTCAAACGACAAGGTGTTCCTTTTGAGCTTAGAGAATTAGAAGTCTATCTGGATTCATTATTAATGGTCAAGATTTAAACATTAGATATGCAGATAAACTAGGGTTGATACCAGGTGCGGAAAGGAATCTGCAAAAACTCTTATAGAATCAAGTAAAGAAAAGCGGGAGAACTAAACATGAACAATAAGATAACAACACTCATGGAATTTCAACAACAGGAACATTTAAACTTGTCAATAAGGAAACCAAAAGTAGACAAATCAGAAGACAGAAAATATGCCATTAAAAGATTCATTGCACGTTATTGGGCAAAGTATTAAAAAACAGGAGAAATTCCAGAGAAACAAAGAAATGGTGTTGAAATATTACGTAATATCGACACTCCAATATAACATTGGATACATGAACATCTCCTCACAGATGAAAAGAGACATGAAGCAAGAGAAATGTTGTTCTGTAGAAGTTCTTTGATATGTATCATAGAAAGAAAAGAAACGGTAGCATATAGATATTATGAAGATAAGAAGGATTAAGAGGATAGATAATGATTGATCCTTGACTTGAAGGGTTTAAGCTTGTAGTATTCAATGAATCATGAAACTGAGAGTATGTTTTAATTGTTAATAGTGCAAATTTCGCCTTGCATTTGAGATACGGAAGAATCAGGTTAGGTCTACATCGGGAAATGTGGATGATGCGTCCAAGTTTTAACTTCCTGTTCTAAACGATGACGCTCAACTGAACATTTACCATGAATGTCGCGACAAAGTAGCAATATGGTTGCAACTTTGCATCGGAAAGAACGCGGCTGCAGAGTGGGTTATAATTTTACCTCCACAGAACTGAGAAAAAATGAGTAACTCTACAAAATCTGGAAAATTTTAGCAAAATTTACCAAAAAATGCAAATTCCTGGCTAGATCTTAAATAACCTGAAACTAAACAGGGCAGTTTCAAGCTTGAGTTTGTAGAATTCTGTTATGGGGTCCTCCCATTTTTCATATAAGTGGACTCGACCAGAGTGTTACTTGGCCTGCTGCCGTTAAATACCCAGAGTCAGTCAGAATACAGAGATAGAGATATTGGGAGAGTGAGCAGAGATTGTGATTGAGTTGAAGATAGAGTAATAGTGTGAGGTAACTGCTTGTAGAAGTCACAGTTACAAGCACGTAGACTCTAAGGAAGTCCTACTTCGAGACTGTATCTATATATATTATTACTACGACTAACCGCGTTCCTGGATTTACTAACAATGTACCCATTGTATTATTGTATAAAGACATTTAATTTCTTATCTTTAATTCTTGTGTTTGTCATTCATTGAAGACCGAATTTCATTTCGGAATCCACAACAATTTCTAACAGTGATGAAAAAAAAAGTTTTGGATATAAGAGCAAAGATGCGCAGAGAGATAAGGTGGAAAAATTTCTTTAAAATGATCAAAGGAACCCAGATTTCTTCATGTGAAAATTTAGAACGTAACGTTATGTAAGCAGTCAATAGATTGACATATGTATTCTCTATACCATTCTATCCTACATGTAGAAACGATACAACGACTAATTTTCCTTATAAAACAAAATGAGTAAAAAAACAAAAAAAAAAAAAAAAAAAAACAAAAAAAAACAAAAAAAAACAGCGTTTATTCAATCTGTCATATAGGACTAGATTATGAAGAATTTAAACCAGAAAATACACAAAACGGAGGATTGTATTTTTGGCCAAAGTTGCTTCTTTTAAGGATAATTAGAATTTGTTTTAAAACACGATGATGTAAGTTGAAATGATCACAGTATTTACTATTATTGAAGCCATTGCTAACATACAAAAAACAATATTCTATTTTTATTATGTAAGTGTATGTTATTATAATCATTTTATTATGTTTAAAATAGCTTGAGTATATTTATTATTTTAATCATAATTTTTTTTAATAGTGAATTTTCCATGTTAAATAATAAAACATTAATCCTTCAAAAATAATAATGAAAATGACTGTAAGTTACCCAGCCTATTAAAACCATATCTAATATATTCTTAAACTGTATTCTATACCTCATTAACTGTTTACACTTTTTGAAGGAATTTGGTTTTGATTGGTAAGTGTATCCTAGAGGGCGTGACGGATTAACGGAAGTAACAAAATTTTATATATAGACAGAAGCATGTCAAAAGCATTCAGATATTTCCTGGAGCGATGTAATTAACCGATAATTTTCACATCACCTTCAGAATAAATTTATGAAAGCAATAAAAATGCCATATTTATGGAACCGACCGAAAGTGTAAAGAAGAAGAAGTCAAGGTTTACCATTATATCAACTAATGGTTAAATCATTAAATATGCAACGTCATTTAAATATTCTGTGTCTATTAATGAGTCAAAAGATGTCGCGTGTAAGTTTCTTTGATATTTTGTATAAATTCAGATGTAGATAACCATTTCATTGTTTATTTTGACACGTAAGACATCTGAAGGTTTTAATATAAGTAATTCGTTTCATATCAGTAACAATAATAAATACCACTGTGTTATCATTTCAATACAGTTGAAGGTCTGTATATGACTAAATACACGCACACACACACACATATACATACACACGCACGCACACACACTTATACATACACATACACACACACAAACATATATATATTTACACACATACACACACATATATATATATATATACACACATATATATATATATATATATATAGAGAGAGAGAGAGAGATAGATAGATAGATAGATAGATAGATAGATAGATAGATAGATAGATAGATAGATAGATAACGTATACACGAAAAATATATTAAATAATTGTCAGGTTTAATACGAAATGTATTAATGTGTGTGCATTTTTGTGGGTTTTTGTGTGTTTGTGTTTATTGAAATAATAAGCACAAACACACAAAACCCCACAAAAACGCGCACACACACAAACACACACACACACACATACATATATATATATATATATATATATATATATATATATATATATATATATATATAAATTGTTGGATTTAGTCCATTTCATAATATATATATATATTAAAAACTTGTCAAGCTTAATACATTTCATTACAAACAAAGACACATTCAGACACACGCACACATATATACATAAAATTGTCGGACTGAGACCATTTCATAATACATACATACACACACACACACACACATATATATATATATATATATATATATAGATAGATAGATAGATAGATAGATATAGATATAGATAGATAGATAGATAGATAGATAGATAGATAAAGAACAGTCAGATTTATAATCAAGAGTTCTTTAGCAATTGTTTTTTTTTTTTTTAAAAAAAACAGTCCTTGATACAAACTAAAGCTTAATATTATAATTATTATTTTTTTAAATCCATCGTGACACTGGAATTACTTTGTTTCGAAAGCGACTTCTTCTCTAACGTTCTCTTTTCACGTATTTCACACCTGTGGAACGGTCTTTCGATGTTTGCTTCCGCGATAGCTACATACTTCAGCAATTTATTTGCAACTATCCTCTTGAAATCTTTTCTTTATTGTCCATTTCTGAATCGTCTCCATTGTCTGTCTTCCTATTGACTTTCACTTTCATTCCCTGTAAACTTATCCGATCTCGTGACATTATCATCTTTATCGGAGTGATACGATTCAAGGAGAAGACTTCCAACGTAGCATATCCGTCTTTGGGGAACACAAGAGCATATGTAGCCAAAAAATTCAATGCAAGTGCGAATGATAGATTTGAAGATTGGACTCAGGCGAGAAAACCTTCTAGCGCGATACAGAGAACCAACTTTCCTTGCGGTAGATGTAGCTATTGATTCAGTGTAGTTGTTCTCGATTTTTTTTTCATGCTTCTACGGCAGTTTTCATGTAATTTGCAGCCATTTTGTACTTGCCAGAGTGAGAGCCTATAGCTGGCTTCCACGAATAGTCAGATTCATTTGGCCAGCGTGAGAGCCAACAGCTGACTGGCACGAATGTTAACTAGCATGCTACCATGCAAGAAAATCGATAGCTACATTCGTCACAAGTGGGAAAAATTTAAATCTGCATGGCACTTTGCTCCAATTGGCTCACTGGCTTTCTTAAACTCAACGTTGATTCTGATTTCGCAGAACTGGGCTCGATGTAAAAAATTATTTGTTGTTAACATTCTTTTTTCATTCGATTTTTCAAGTTATGCGTCCTTTTTTAAAGCTGATGGTTTTGTGTTCATTTTGTTTAGTTCTTTTTTCGTAACAGATTTAATGTTTAGTATAGAGCTTAGAAAAAATTCGCAGTGTGAGATAGGCAAGCAGTAAAGCATGTAGCAATATCAGCACGGCAAACGGCACTCCTTTACAGGCAAGGAAGGGCAAAAATATTTTATGTCAAATGATAGCGATTGCTCTATGAGTCGTATAATTTTTGAATCAAGCACGGGCAACCCTGGGCCATGCTGTTTATATATATATATATATATATATATATATATATATATATATATATATATATATAAATAAATAAATAAATAAATAAATAAATAAATAAATAAATAAATTAAAAAAAAGACATTTTTATGTTTATACATTCTTTTTATAGATACAGATATTTAAGTAAATGCTCTGTTTATATTAAACATTATTAATAACATTTAGCGGCCTGAATGTCCGCGAAATTTTCATAGAAAATATTCGTCCCCCGACAGGATTCGAACCTGTATCCTATACGGAACCGTCATATGAAACCGAGGCTTACATCTTAAAGTTTCAAGTTAAATATTTAAGATTCGGTTTCGAAACTTAATAACTCCGGGGTCACGATGGAAGTTTGCCATTTCATGCAATGCTATAGAATCCGATCTTTCCCGCTATTTAGCCATAGCTGGAAGGAGAAGAATATTCATACCTTTTCCCATGTATGTGAATGTAATGGGTTCGACTGAAATTCGAACTCTGTTCTCCGATTCCTCAATCTGTGCCGCTATTCATGACTCCTCCGTAGTGTTTGTTCGGTTATGTGCTTTTTCTTTACTTATTTATTCGAAATTATAAAAACGTTAAAATAGATATTGCGTAAAAGTAGCTCTTCCTTGAGTTCGAACCCTGATCGCTTCAAATACCCTTCAAATCAACTAATTAATTTTCATTTTATTAATAGCTATATTC
This sequence comes from Acanthosepion lycidas, assembly GCA_963932145.1. Taxonomy (NCBI): domain Eukaryota; kingdom Metazoa; phylum Mollusca; class Cephalopoda; order Sepiida; family Sepiidae; genus Acanthosepion; species Acanthosepion lycidas. The sequence continues at coordinate 19,561,233 of OZ010595.1, read as the reverse complement.
TTCATTTTTTTTTTCTTTTATTGCCGTCGTCGTCCTTCTTTGCTTCAAACGCTTTTTGCTACACCCAGCCGGCTCCAGTTATTGTCTCGCTTCATCTTTGCCATCTTTCTTTAACCAGCTTTTATTTTATATATTTTTGGCCTGTCTTGGCCTCGCGTGTGTCTACGTATTACCTAGACTTGTCAAAGCGGATTCTTTTCGTTTCTCAACTACCAAAGAGCACTATGACAGATGGATTCCGTGAGTTGATTTTTTTTCCGGAGCCCAAAAGGCTTCTTACTTTAGCTGACGTTCGGACAGCTTGCACGCTTGGTTGCTTCCTTGTCGACTCTTAAAATCCAACGTGGACAAGACTAACCTTTTGATAAGAGAGCGACCGAGAGAAAGAGAGAGAAATAGATTTTGTCAAGACCAAATATCTCCCGACACTGCCAATAGTGACTGCAACCGACCTATCCAAGCCAAACGACATCGAATATTGATCCGTCGTCAGTAAGTATTATGGTTCAGTAATCAGGAAGGGATATTGTTACTACATAATTCTGAAGTCAAAACTTAATTCTTGTATTTGAAATATTAGCATAGTTCCTGCTAAGAAACGGGAAAACTAAATAATAATTTTAATTGATTTATCCGTTTTTTTTTAGTTTTTTTCTGTGCAAATTAGTATTTTTACTGTTACAAGTTCAGTATTTGTAGCTTCGTTGACGACAACATAATAAAGTTTCAAATCTCAATTAATGACGCATTTAACTAAAATCATTAGGAAAATATATCCAGAAAATGTGTTACTGAAATTCAATCATGGATTCTTTTATAATATTAGAATTTTTTTTTGCAAGACGCAAGATTGATAAATTCCAGATTTCAATTGAAATTTGTGTAATATTACAAAACTACCTTATATATTGCAAAAGTATCGGGCGGCCATTAAGCAAGATGCAGGCTCTTGAGTACCTAAATCTTTCCATATTGTCAGACATGGAATTTCTCTTGGTTGCCATTTGATCTGGGTTTTCATTTGACGGGACTTTCTTCCTTTTGTTCCAGCCTTGAATCTTGTATTTGCAATCTGGTCGTCTGTTGGCGTAGATTTATTTATATTAGGCAGACTGTTGCCGTATGCGATAGGCAACTATAGAAGAACACAAAATAGATCACACCCATGTGAATATTACATTAATATTTACTTCTTACCTCTTAAAAATATTAATATTGATATTTACCATTGATATGATTAATATTTACCACTTACCTCTTAAATATTCAACGATACTTCTTCTGTCGCCTTTTAATTTAAAGACCTTTTGATGTACGTAGATCCATACTTTCCGTACAAACAATTATTTTTATTTCATGAGTGACTTTCGCTGGATTTCGCAATTAATTTCAAATTTATTTCCAAGCTATAAAAATTATTTTCGTACAAAAAAATTCGTCGCAAAATAAAATCACGTAAAATATCGTCAAAAACTATCGTAGTAATGAAAAATTGGGAATACATAATTTCAGGATTGCGGGTACGGATCCAGCTCGGCATGTTTTTTTTAATTTGCTTACGGAGTCGGCCTGATTCCAAAATAGTATGATATTTTGGGTTACGCCCTCTAGGAATAAAGTTGAAAAGGTGTGACACACTGACATTTATTTATATGGATGAATGAAATGTCGCCATATGAAACACCACTGGTTAGAACACTAACGATTCGATCTGAGTCGGGTAACTTGAACTCAGTGGACGTGTAATCCTGACAGTGTTTGTGACTCTTTATTTAAGTTCTAGATGTAAGATCAAAAAATGGGGTTGGTCAGTAAGGTTGTAAGAATAGAAATGTGAAGACGTCTAACTGGACAAAGATTCTTTTGTGAAACACCCCACCACGCGGTGATGGGTAGTCGGCCAAACGACTAACATCTATCCCCTGTATTTTTCTTTACGTCACGCTTACTCCAGAAAAGGATGCTACCACCATCTCCCCTCATAAACTAACGCGTATAAATAGAAATATCTGTCGTTGATTGTATGTGATACTGCGTGGTAGTCTGGTTAAATCTATCGGGAGATTATAGGAAACACAAGGAAAAAAGAGTATTCGTATTGTCTGTCTTTTCTCCTGGAACCTGACAGAGACCATTAGAGCTGTGGATATTCCACTGCATCTGGCATTTGGCCAACAGGGTGAATATGGTTCTTTTGTAAAAATGAAAAAAAACATATCTGATTAAATACACTCAATTCAAATGAAGATGGATAAAAAAAAAAAATCAAGCATCGAAAGATCTTTCTATTAAAATTCATCATACATTTTAATTGATTTTTTCTTTCGTATTCTGATTGATTTCGATGGCGATGATTACGAAAGGAATCGATCAGAAAAGAAAAAAAAAACTTAAAACAAACTCTAACGAATTAAAAATAATAATATTCTCTCATATTACGACCTGAAATATTTCGAAGCATTTCTTAATTTCAATTTTAATTAGAAGTAAAAAAAAAGACATCATGACAGGAACATTTGCATCTAATTCGAACAATCTCTATGTTAGCCAAAAGAATTTTTTCATGCGAAGTTCAGCTGAAAAGTTCATAGGCTGAATAAGATATCCTCATGGAATGAGACCAAATGGGTTTGTTTTTAAACACAGACCCATTTACGGTTCAAAAACTTCTTTATTGGTGTTGCAGTGCATTGAGCCCATTGCTAAAGAAGCGTTCATCCATCAACAGCAGGTATGACATCATCATCTTCATCATTATCATGGCGATACTGTTTCCCAAGCAAGTGTCGTTTTTCTTTTTTATGTTGCTGAACAGACCATAGTCAGATGAACCATAGTCAGAAGAATAGCGGGTGGATAGGCAGTGACAGGCGACAATAAATTAACCGAAGCAAATTAACCGAAGCAAATTATCCTGAAAAAAAAAAAAAAAAACACTTTTGTTATTTTTTCAAGGCGTTTCTTCTTGATAGTCTTTTGTAACAGTTTCATCATATTGATATAGAATCCTCGAATGAATCTTTTGCAATTTAACCCAAACAAATTAATTAGAACATTATACTGATGAAAAAAGAGCCCTTTCGTCATTTTGCAGGGACTTTCTTCTTGATAGACTTGTGTAACAGTTTCTTCATATTGATATAGAATACTCCATTGAATCTGTTCTAATTTAACCCAAACAAATTAATTGGAACATTATACTGATGAAAAAAGAGCCCTTCCGTCATTTTGCAGGGACTTTCTTCTTGATAGACTTGTGTAACAGTTTCTTCATATTGATATAGAATACTCCATTGAATCTGTTCTAATTTAACCCAAACAAATTAATTGGAACATTATACTGATGAAAAAAGAGCCCTTTCGTCATTTTGCAGGGACTTTCTTCTTGATAGACTTGTGTAACAGTTTCTTCATATTGATATAGAATACTCCATTGAATCTGTTCTAATTTAACCCAAACAAATTAATTGGAACATTATACTGATGAAAAAAGAGCCCTTTCGTCATTTTGCAGGGACTTTCTTCTTGATAGACTTGTGTAACAGTTTCTTCATCTTGATATAGAATACTCCATTGAATCTGTTCTAATTTAACCCAAACAAATTAATTGGAACTTTATCCTGATGAAAAAAGAGACCTTTCGTCATTTTTCAGGGTGTTTTTTCTTAATAGCCTTGTGTAACTGTCTCATCATGTTACTATATTATTCTCCATTGATGCTGCCCCCGTTTTGAAGAGAGTCAATAAACTCAGTGATTTTTGCATCGAAAACAGCAAGCCCTGAACTTCCCTGAAGTTGAAACGTTTTTGACCTTCTTTGAAGTAGATCATATGGGGAGTTTATACTGCACGTATTGTTTTTTTTTTCTCTGGATCAGTTGAGGAACTCAACACCCATCCTGGGATTAGAAAACCAGCTGGATCTGATTCAAATGATGTCAGATTTTCCCGTAGCCAGACTGGTGCGCTTTTGATCAGGTGTCACAAGACTTGAGATACCCACCGAGATGAAACATTCGGCATCCTAAGTTCATTATATCTCTCACAGATTGTACAAATAGCATTGGCTATTTGATTTATAGTCAAAAGCCTTTCATCAATAATCCACGTGGTGAATAAAATTAATGTTTACCTTTTGTTGTAGGGTGTCGGGTCATCTTCAGGATTCTTTTTTCACCTAAATACAGCTGCCCACTTTTGAACTTATGATAAATCTAAGACGTCTTTCCCTAATGTAACAACCATGACAGCACGAATCCCCTTGCAGATAAAACACCTTTTTCCACAGGTATTTGATAATACTAAGATGCCAGATTTTGAAGAGAAGGCACAAGTTACTTTTTGAATTCTACTTTAAACACGTCAGATTTCAATCTTCTTGAAAATAATGCAGTTATTACTATGAAGGGTTTAAATTAATGCAGGCGTAACTACACTACTGTAGTTTCATTCTTTCATAGTCAACTTATAATTTTTAGCCCGCCCTCGTACCTGAAAAGAGGCATTGCATTTGTTAATAAAAAGATTTTAAATTAATGCAGGCAAGATTTCACGGCTCTAGCATCAGTTCTTCGTAGTCAGCCAGTGAACTTTTCAGCTCACCATCGTAGACCAGACAGTGAAAACCTGTCCGTGAGCAACAGCCTTATGTTCATATGGTCGATGAGTATAAGAAAATATTACTTATCTTTAATCATTCTTAATGCTGTAAAAACGGATATGCTGAAATTTCACATAACTATAGAGCAATAGATTAATACATAGATAAAACAACCAAATGAGGAAAGAGTAAGTAGTGTATAATAAAATGTATTTCGTAAAAGTGCGTATCGAATTAACGAGATTAATAAATAAGAAACTATTTAAAAAGAGAAACCCCGATTCAATCCTCGCTCTTCGGAGACATTACAGAACAAAAGTTTAAATTGTGTGTAAAATGTATAAAATAATCAAAGAACAGCCAGAGAAGAAAAACTAAAAGTATCGTTTGGTTTGGTTTGGTTTGGTTTGGTTTACGGCATATTAACTGCAATGGGTTATTTAATGCCGACAACATTTTTAGGATAGATTCGTATGAATAGAATATGTATTCTTTCGTGTAGATTGGTTTGGTTTATTTTCTTTTACGTCATATCAACCTCAATGGGTTATTTAATGCCAACAACATTTTTAGGATAGATTCGTATGAATAGAATTTGTATTCTTTGGTTTAGATTGGTTTGGTTTATTTTCTTTTACGTCATATCAACCTCAATGGGTTATTTAATGCCGATAACATTTTTAGGATAGATTCGTATGTATAGAATATGTATTCTTTGGTTTAGATTGGTTGGGTTTATTTTCTTTTACGTCATATCAACCTCAATGGGTTATTTAATGCCGACATTTTTAGGATAGATTTGAATGAATAGAATATGTATTCTTTGGTTTAGATTAGTTTGGTTTATTTTGTTTTACGGCATATCAACCTCAATGTGTTATTTACTGCAGACAAGATTTTTATTACTGGTAATTTTTTTCCCCAAAAAATGTATTTCTAGCAATATTTTTTTCCAAAAATGTATTGCTCGTAAAATATTTTTCATCAAAAATGTATTGCTGGCAATATTACTTCATTCAAGAATGCATTGCTTATAATATTTTTTTCTACAAAAATTCATTCCTCGTAATACTTTTTTCTTGAAAAATTTATTGGTGCTAGTAATTTTTTTACAAAAATTTATTACTGGTATTAAAACCATTTTTTTTTTTTTACTTTCTTAGTGTTTTGGTGCCGGTTTTGTCGGGAGTCAACTATTTTCCCATAGATGGGACCCTAAAACGTGCTACCACCCCGGATCAAGGTGGACTTAGAAACACCAGCAATTAACAGGAGGTTCCACGCTCCTCAAACCTGATCAGAGGCCTTGCTGCCGGATGTCGTTTATCGTCTTTCCCAGGACAGAAACACGCACTAATTGCAGCAAAACGCTCTGGTCATTCTTTATTATTTAACAGCATTTTTTACGTTGTGATTCACCCTGTGCAAGGCCCGAGAGCCACTCGATGTAGAGGGTTACACATTAACAAGCACGGTTTATGCGGGTATGTGGGTTGATCATAGAAACAGAGGGAAAAATACAAGACATTCTAAAAAAGGTAGTAAAAGAAAGCGAGAAGAAAGGACTAATCACCAATTGTAGGAATACAAAATGAATGGTTGTCAGCAAGAGAAAAAGCCCAATATATGAACAACAAATTGGCCATGTGAAAATATAAAAATGTACAGAGGGTTAAATATCTCGGAAATGTTTTAACAGACGATGGAACATTTCACAAAATATCATGAAAGATCCATATTTATCCTGCTTGCCTCCCATAAACAAGACGAGACGAGAAACCTTTGTTAGCAACAAAGGAGAGAGTGTATTGTTTACATTATTCAGACTGCTAACCTCATCTTTATTGCCATATTCACAACGTTTCGCCCGTTGTACGCTCTTGGTTTATTCAGGTGATCGGAATTTCGAACCGAACCCATAATTTCGTCCACCGGGGTAGATTGTTCTAGTTCCACGTGCAATGCCTCTTCCAAATGAACAATTTCTACTTTTACTAAGCTGCGAAGTTTAGTATAATACATTTTCATTTTTTTTTTTATTTAAAAAAAAAATGAAAATTTGTTATTTATCAAAAATATTTTATTATTTATCATAAAAATTAATGTCACCAGGTCGTCATTCTCTATTCTCCAAATGCTAAACTGGAGAAGACATACATTAAATGACTTAACCGCAGCTGCAAATGTCAGTTAGACCCCAACACGCACCGCACACTTCCAACAAAGAGAGATTGACCTTCGTAAGGTATTTGCAAAGTCTCTTTCAATTCAGTTAAGTGGTTGTAATTTCGGTAAAATAACTGACAAGGCCAAACGCTGCAAGTTAGAATTTGTCTCCAGAATGAAACATTTACGCATGATCAGTTGTATGTTGCATGCTCAAGAATAAGAAATTCTACAAATTTGTTATTCGCTGTTAAATTTTTTTATACATAATTTGCCATGAAATCACATAAAATTAAATTAAAATTGAAGAAATTATTACACCGCGAAGTAGGGATTGTCTCAAGGTATTTTTTTCCAAACAAATCGCCTTTTTGAAATTTCATTGATTGGTTTGATAAGTTGAAGCGAAAGGTACAGTTTGTAAATATTGACAAAATGTTAGCGAAAACTTCAACAATACTGAATACACTATTTACATTATTCAGACTATTGTCCTCATCTTCGTCGCCATATTTATTACAACATTTCGGCCGTTGTACGCTCCGGCCATCTTCAGGTGGTTGAGATATCGAAATGAACCCTTTATTTCGCTCACTGGGATAGACTGTTGTAGTTCCATGTGCCACGTTTAATGGATGCAAGTTATCAGTTATCTCCTGTTAATTCACCTCTGGAAGTTCTCCACTGTCTGAACCGGGTATTGAACTCACACTCTTCGGGTCCTGTCACTGGACATAACCAACGCCTTAATCCACTGTGCCATGTGTCCTGAAGGCGTTGGTTAGATCCAGTGACAGGACACAAAGAGTATGAACAGTCTACCCCAGTGAGTGAAATAAATTGTTCAGTTCGACATCCAAACTACCAGAAGAAGTCCGGACCGTACAACGGCTGAAACGTTCTAATAGATATGGCGACAAAGATGAGGACAATAGTCCGAATAATGTAAATAGTGTACATAATACCTCATCTCAGAAATATAAAGAGATACTGAAAGGCCGAAGCGTTGTACTAAATATGGCGACAAAGATGAGGACAATAGTCCGAATAATGTAAATAGTGTACATAATACCTCATCTCCGAAATATAGACAGATACTGAAATCCCGAAACGTTGTAATATATATGGCGACAAAGATGGGGACAATAGTACCACTAATATAAATAGTGTACATGATACCTCATTTCAGAAATATAGACAGGTATTGAAAGACCGTATCGTTGTAATAAATATGGCGACAAAGATGAGGACAATAGTTCGAATAATGTAAATAGCGTACATAATACCTCATCTCAGAAATATAGACAGATACTAAATACTGTGATGATTTCAACACGAGTTAGCGTGTTGCAAAAATTGTAATATAAAATAATCAATGAATGTCTGTCGGTACTACACTTTCTGATTTTTTTCTCTAATAATTTCAGTAAGTCAAATGCGTAATCAATAGAGATTTCAAATTTTATCATCTTGCCGTCAACGAAGTTATAAATACACAACTAGAAAATATTAATTTTTGCAGGAAAAAAATCGGAAAAACAATTAAAATTATTATTTATTGGACTCTACTTGTTTTTTAGCAGGAACTATGCTAACATTTCAAATACAAGAATTAAGTTTTGACTTTAGAATTATGTAGTCAGAATCTCCCGTCATGATTACTGATCCGTGATACTTACTGACGTCAAATCAATAATATTCAAATTCCATCGATTGGGTTGTTAACTTGAACGAAACGTAGAGATAGTAAATCTTGACAAAAACTGTTAGCGATAATTTGACAAAACTATATAATGTGAGAATTTCAAAACTCGTCACAAAAAATTATGTTTTATATAAGTGATATGATAGAAATCCCGAACATTACTATTTATATAATTATACTAGCAGCCAGAAAAAACAAAGTTCAATTAGAATGGAGCAAAAACATCATCGTGTCTATATGTAACAGAGTCTATTTTCTTCAATTACTTTAAAGTACTTAAAAAAACACATTTTGAATTAATGTAGTTACTAATATAACAGAAATAGTCTGTATTGATTCAATCGAAGTTAGCCGAGGATTTGAAACGGTAAAACAGGCAACATGAAAACTCACTTCGGATCACAATTATTTTATAGATTTTGAAATTCAATTTGTCAGTGTACTACCAGAAATGTAAAAGAGGATACATTTATAAAGCAATTGTTAAGTTTGATGAAAATTGGTTCAAAGATCAAAGAAGAAGAAAGGAACCAGGAAAAATCGTCATTTCTCGCTATTTACGCGGGGTTTTAACATATGGGTGGACAATCATCAACTTAAATGATGCTAATCCATTCATTTTTGTTTACAATTGAGTGAAGTTTCTATTAGATTGATTAGTTCAAAAGTTGTGTTGAAATCGATTTGTATTGAAATCGACTTTTTGTTTTTCGCAGTTTTTCGCTAAATGCAGTGGCGTAAAAATAAAAATGAGTCATCGTTGAGATCGTCATAATGTAAGTAACCTACATACCAAGTTTAAATGGAATCTAAGGAATAAAGTTGAATTTATCGATGTTTGATCGGCGTTATCGATTATTGATTTTTTTTTAAATTATCAATTTTTTACCCTAAGTACTTGTCGCTTACAATGTGCAATGTATGACCTAAGTTTGGTCAAAATCGCTTGGATGGATCTCGTGTGAAAATGTATCACACAGACGAACAGAAACAGACAGATATCGTTTGTTATATATATATATATATATATATATATATATATATATATAGATAGATAGATAGATAGATAGATAGATAGATATTTACTTGACCACCCATGAAACAGATTGTGACACAAGGACAGTTTTTAACGTGGGGACCCGAGTTTTTTCACTCGGGCCGCTGGTCTAATCTGGTCATAGCTTATCCAAGCTGATCAGAGTTGGTCTAAGTTAGTCATAGCCGTGATACCACCAGCAAAGGGACGGAGCCCGGTGCCAGGTAAGTATATATATATATATATATATATATATATATATATATATATATATATATAGAGAGAGAGAGAGAGAGAGAGAGATAGATAGATAGATAGATAGATAGATATGTTATATTTTCTATGCTTCATTCGATGGTAATTTAAACTTTGAGCATAGACATGTAGCACATTTTATGTTTTACAGTAAGTTTCACCTTGTACAAGGCCCGGGGCTATTCGCGTTAGGCGGTTACGATAAAGAGTAGTTTATATAGATAAACGGGGAAGATAACCGTTGACACTAGACCTGAACGTTAAAATTGTAGCAACCGGGGAAACATCCAGAAGGGAGCCCGTTCCATAGGGTAATGGTTTCCAGTAAGAAGCTGTTTGGGTAGATCTCGCTGATGGAATACGGAGGTATGTTAGTGGTTTGCTAATATGAAAGTGGCATGTCGCGTCCTAGCTGTGAAAGTCAAACCTGGTAGAAACAAGAGATGCATTGCATCCGAGCGCTTTCTCTGGTTGTACCGATAGAGCATCGAGAGGCATGCGGAAGAGAGTTTGGAAGCTGGAAAATAATTCTTATCCCACAACGTCTTGCAGACACTTTCGAACTATATAAAGTCTGGAAAATGGGGTATAGACTCCTGCCAAATATGGCAATATTACTCCATTTTCAGCCTGATGTGGCTTTTATAAAAGTAGAGAATAGTATGAGGAGTCAGGTACTTACTACAGGAGTACAGGGTACTGATCATTTTGCCTGTAACTTTGGATCATATAGGAATTCCACTTAGACTCAGTTTTGAGCTTGAGGCCCAATACCCTAACGAGGTCTGGGGCCTCCACGAGGCTACATGCGTTTATCGTGACTGGTGGTAAGTCGTGATATGATCAGCGGTGAGAAATGTAACAAATTTGGTTGTAGAGGCATTGAATATATCCAGCCAGTTTTTCCCCACTTCGAAATCACTATTAGATCGAAAAAATGTCAGCTGCCAATCTCTAATTATCAATTCTTTTAGAGGTGTGCATATATTAGGCTGGTGCAAAAATAATGTCATTTTCTCACATAGAAACATATGTGAGAAAACGACATTATTATTTGCCCCAGCCTAATACATCGTCGTATCATTGACATAGACGTTTACAAATGATCGGAGTATATTCATAGGTATCTAAATTATGTAAATCAGAAAGATGGTTTGTAAAAGACGTGATCCCTGGGAGCGCCTGTTTTGATCTACCTGTTAAGAGTAATTTTATGATAGAGAAAACCTTTCCAGTATGTCCATATATATATATATATATACCGCTTGTGTAGCAAATATTTTTGCCACTCTTTGTCAAAGGCCTTCGTGATATCTAATGCTATGGTCGTTGCGGTATGTGTGTTGTCAAGAGCCTCATTAATTTCTTGTGTAATGGTAGTTATGACATCAGCAGTGGATCAGTCTGATCAAAACCCATACTGCTTGTCGCACAAAAGGTTGTTACTATCTAGCTGGTCAACAACCTTCTTTTTGGTTACGGCTTCAGAAAGCCTACTGATGATACTGATTAGACTAATGTGTCTATACTGGAAGATGGGGATCGATTTTTAACGTTCTTGAAGACCGTGCTTGCCAACCTCCACATGCTTGGGAAAAAAAGTCTCCTTGAAACAGCAGTTAAATTACTTTGCTAGAATTGGGGATAATTCTAGGTTGATTATCTTTAAGAACGACCACAGGAATTTGGGCCATTGCGATTATTGTGGATAATGCTTTTGATAAATCTTGAAACTTGCTGAAATGAATATATTACTGAGAGTGTGCTAAGTGAGACGTGGGATGTTGGTGAGGGGATGACCTTTGTCATCTAGCGCTGAGTTTGAGGCAAAGATCGAAGCGGAAAGCTTCGTCTTGTCTCTCGTGGATGATGTGACTTCGGGGCCCATTTATAATAGCGGGTATATCCGCGTAGCATCTTTTCATAATTTGATTGATGATCTTCTAGAATTCGCAAGATCCAATTTGTTTATTTTCAAACGTGGTCTGGACAGATCGCTCCTACCTGCACTTTGCTTTTTCCAGGACTATCTTATAACGATTACGGGTGATTCTAAAGGGTGTAAGTTACTACATCACCTCTAGCGATATGATTTAAATAGCGGTTCTCGTGAGATATAGCTACTGCGTATTCAGTGTGAACCAGGGATGGCTGTTTGGTTTTTGCTGTAATTGTTTTGCGATATAAAACAGTCCATTCCAAGAAAGTTCCATTCGTAGATTATAGCTGCAGTTTTGGGGGCAGCACGTTTGAAGGAAGTTGGGAGAGGTGCTTCCGAAATGTAGAACCGGAAGCTATGCCAGTCTGCATTCTCAAAGCGACAAAACATTCTATGGAAGTGTAAATCAGAGGATGTCATTGGTTTGGAGCCAAACTAGACACTGAGCAGGGTAAGACCTGACATGACAATAGCGGTTAAACTTTTGCTTAGTATTTCTCTGTGCAGGATGTTAGAAAACGGTCGAAGAGGTTCGCCTGCTATCGCGTCGCATCCGGGACTGCAGAGTTATTCAATGATCCGGGTTATTTCATATGCGATGGAGAAGTCTGCAATATCTGCCTTCCACATCCGTTTTGTTATAGTGGACTAAACACTTTTTGTGGCGAACACTAAAGTCCCCGCATACGTGAAAATTGGTCGAGGGAAATTAGATGAATATATTGTCAATCTTTTCTGATATTCGATCAAAGATTACAGACCCGTCATCCTGAGGACGATACAAGACAAATGTGAAAATGGTACTAATTATATAGGCCACACGGAAAGACATATACGGAGGGTCCTCGTTTTTTGTGTTCCTGCAACAGGGAAACGCGTCTTTGATGTAAGCACCTAGGTCTTGGGTGTGGGGATTTCGATGGCTGTATTTTGTTATAATAGGTAAGTAACCCGGGATCGTAAACACCTGCAATGGGGCTCAGACATTGATGCCTTTTTTAGACAGGAAAAGGAGGTCAGGTTTAGACTGAAGGTGGATTTGCATTTCTGGAAAATTGGAACGTGGATACCTTTCACTGGTGTAAGAGATGGTATAACTGGGGTCTAACTTTTGGAGGTTGGGTTTACTAGTTTTGTACATATTCCGTTCGATTGCTTTCAGGTTTGTTTTGGGTGGTTTGGGGGATGAATAGTATGAACTAAAAATAGACACCCTTTGGAGATGTACGCAAAAAAAAACCTGGGATGACTCTCCCGGAGATACTGCAGTAACAGTACCCATCATCCTGGCATCGAGAGGCCCCACCGGAGAGTACTGCTTGGTTCAGAAATTATTCACAAAATGGCAATAAAATAGACCCGATATTATACACCTGCTGATAGGATAGTCTCCTTTTAATAATATCAACCACAAATTCTTCATTTGATATTAAGAGATAACAATATGTCTGTCGACGCAATGTTGCTAGATACTATAGTGCTTAACAGAAAATTTATGAATATTAGTCTACAGAACGTTCCGAAAATCTGGAAACAGGTAAAAATGCATATTTTCAAGAAATTAGTTTCTCAAAAACATTTCATTGAATTGGGTTATTAACAAATAATATTTTCAGTATAATTTCCATCATTTTTTATGCAAAGGTGGAAACGTTTTGCAAGATTCTCGTGAACTCTATGTAATAACTCATCGTTGCCTTTGATTTTAGCACATTCATTCTTTATCTGTTCAATCAAGTTTGCTGCATCTGTAATATTCATTAATACACAGTCTCCTTTAGCATACCCCAGAAAAAGAAATCAATTGTTTCTTCTTTCGACGAAACCATGTTTAATCTGTGAAGGTAAAATAATATATAGTTAATGAGATTTCCTGTGTGTCCAGACCTTGGAGACATTCTGTACTATTTTGATCAACGTTCAATGGCGTATTAGCCTTACCCCAATGACGGCCATGTTATGTGCATTACTTAATATACCCTTGTTACATCACTGGAGACGGGAGGTTATTACGTGTTGATCGAAAGCGAGGTTTGAGAATTGAACATTACATTATAAAAGAATGATTGTGAATATCGTAATAACCAAGCAGATTATAGAATTCATCAATATATCGATATAGTAAACAATAATTAACACAATCACCTAGAAGAGGCATTACAAAATTGATGCAATGAATATGGATACACCTGTGTTTCCCCTCATAGGAATATAACTGGCTGGTGTCAGCCATAAATACAGGCTGATGTAGAGGTACAGGACGCCTATTGACGACACCTATTGGACTACGCCATAGGCTGTCTTTTTGGTCTACGCTTATTGCCTACACCTATTGACTGTGACTACGACGAGTACCAGTTCCATTACTGCTACCTGCTAGATTGTTCTACTCGGCTACAGTAGCCTAAACCACTTAGCTACTTAGATCAAGTATATCCCTTTCCGGGGCATATAAAAAATGTATCTAAAAAAAGAGAATTCGCATGAGGTTATATTTTTTTAAATGCAGAAAACTTAAAAGCAAAAAGAAAATCTTCTCTTTCTCGGACAAATAGACTTAAATAATTACGTCTTTTTCGTTTGTCACTACTTTGAAATACACTGAGGTTAACCCAAAATTTTAACACCTAAATCTCATCTTGATTATAACCCGTCGTGACAGATTAGAATCAGATTCGAGAGTTTTATGGTTGCGTCGTCAGTAAAACTGACATGAGACAAATTCAAAGCAACCACCCGCCGTCATCAGGTAGGATGAAAAGAAATAAAATAAATATATACAAGTGCCACTCAGTCGGAGGTTATGTGATTAAGGTCGTATTCTTATCAGGCAGAATACTATGTAATGACCAGTAATAGATACAATTCGCCGTGGGTCTGACATTAGACTACATCAGGCTGCAAGCGCTTTCCTCGAGAGACTCAATGTTTCGGGGACAATGGACCACCTATTAATTTCTGTTCTTCACAGGTCCAGAAATATGCCGGGTGGTAGGACTTTACAAACTACAAATTACAAACAATTGATTTTTATAGCAACATTATTATCGGTAAAATTTATAGTCATATATCGTCGAAAATTATTATTATTATTATTATTATTATTATTAATAATAATAATAATAATAATAATAATAATAATAATAATAATAATAATAATAATAATAACATTTTGCTATGATTCATTTTAACTCTGTTTTAGCATACCTACGGACAATAATGAGTATGTCACCAATCACACAAATACAGTAGTAAATACTGTATGTTGGTCGGCAGTTGGAGTTTCATTGTGGAATGCACTTAACTCACGTCTACGCGCCGCTGGCGAATCTTATATGTGTTGTTCTTGTCCTAAGTATTATCGTTCATTACCAACCTCCATGTGATTATTCTATTCAGTAACCTTCCGTAGGTTATAACAAACTTCTCATTTGATTATGGTATATTATTTGTTTTAAAAAGTAAGTAATTATAATATAACAATGAAATAATTTCATTCTCTTGAATTAATTATCAGATTTGAATATTCATATTTAGATTTCGGCATAAAATATGATATGCCGCTAACCCAAACAACTAAACCAATCGTCATAGTCGAGGCTATGTCACGGTTATATCATCGAATATCGAAAGTCAGAATGATAGAGCCACGAGAGAAGGAGACAGTCTTTGTAATAGATGACCAGAATTCCTATTAGCCGAAAAGAATATCGGGTCAGTTAGTCTCTCGTGAGTGAAAATAAGGGTAGCAGAGAAGATATTTTATACGTCACTTACCCACACTGCCAACTGCGCGAGCATAATTCATGAGTAAAAATCCAGTATACTTAAGATTTTGAATGTGTTTTCCTTCTCTATCCTGGTGAAATTTCGCAGTTTAATCCTCGGTTGGACGTAAACAGACCCGTACCTAGTATTTGTTTATACCGAAACAAACGGTCAAATCCAGTTGTTCGCAAATTGAGGTGCACACCTCACAGAGAGGCAGTTTGATTTTTAAGGAGTAGAGGCTATTTGAGAATGAGGTATTAACAGTGAGTTTTGTCAAGTGAATCTGTGTCAGTATGAATGCTTGCAGGAGCTAATAAGTACGGTGCATATACAGTATACATACATATGTTTGCGTATATATACACATGTGTATTTACGTTGGTACTGCATATATATATATATATATATATATATATATATATATATATATATATATATATATATATATATATAATTTTTTAGTAAATTTATTCAATAAAATTGTTATTGTCTTCAATCACAGCCGCCAGAGGACTTAGGAATCTCCTGCGGTGCTTGTGGATATTCCTCTTCTTTTTGGTCAATGCTGCCATAATCTTTGCTTTTAATTCATCTTTGGTGCTACAAGGAGTTTTGTTTTTCTCTCGCTCAAATATGTCCCACACATAATAATCAAGGTGATTGCAATCTGTGGAGTTAGGTGATGTGACCGGAGAAGTTTTCTGGCAGACATGACTAAGCTCTCCTGCTTGTGTGGTATGCTGCTGAGTCATGTTACCAGACATATGGTCTTCCAGCAGCTACTCTCTTCAGCCAGGACAACACTACCTTCTCAAGGCACACTGATGTATGCTTCCATGTTGAGTCTGACCCTAACTAACAAATTCGGGAGTTCTTTTCTTATCAGAACATTCAGAGTAAGTTTTCCTACATAATCACCTTTCGCATTCAACTCTTTCCGAATCCTCTTCCTTGTTCTCAGACTGACACACCCAATTCCTGAAATGTTTGTATTGGAGCTTCCAGAGCGAATGCCAATCAGTACAGCATACTGTTTCCAAATTTCTGGCGGCGTGAATTTAATCAGGGTGCTCATTTTCTCGCAGACGCTGCTAAAATGAACCTATTATACTTGACAAAATCAAAAACAAACAGCGCGCATGCGCGAAATTAAAATATGAAATAGCGACAAATTACCCATCGCACACTGTATCTTTAAAATCTAAATAAGATATAATCAGAAAGGGTTTGTCTTATAATAATTTACTGTTTTCTTCAGCTTTATTCTTCTCATCATAACTTTCCTTCATCTCTTTTTTACTTCCCTTTGATAAATTACAATACAGTGTAACCCGGATATAAGAGAGTTGTCGGGACCGGATAAGAAGTCTCTTATATCCGGGTTTCTTTTATATCCGGGTTTCTTTTATATCCGGGTTTGGTCTATTTTATTTAGGTAAGTATATCTCTAATTTGTGACCAGAGAAAATATCTCTTATATCTGGGTTTCTCTTACATCCGGGTTTGGTCTATTTTGTTTAGGTAAGTATGGGAACAATTTGGTACCAGAGAAAATATCTCTTATATCCGGGTCTCTTATATCAAGGTTACACTGTAACTTTCATTTTATTTAAACATATTTCTCGCGTACAAATTTCATTGATTTCTTCAAGGTTATACATTTAAAAGTTATATGCTCATGTCTTTCATACCGACCATGTTTTGTTTTTTTTGTTTTTTTGGGTTTTTTTTTATGTCGCAGGTTTCCCAAGATAACGGTTTTTAATTAAATAATTTCTGTCGTCCTGATAAGCGGAGAGATATATCAACAAGAAAATAAAACTTTTGACAATGGATGAACACCACTGTTAAAAAAAGGAATATAATACAGGGAATCCTTATTGCAAACATTATAATTTATGGTTATATCATATTTATTTTTTGAGAATGTTCTAACATTTAATTAAAATTCGTTATCATGTTTAATAGATATTTATTTTAATATTATTTTCTTTAAGTACCATCTTATAAAAGATGATATGTTTTAGAAACATAGGTTTTGATTAATCGAATTAATATAAATATTGATTAGATAATCAGCCAAGAGGATTTGGGATAAAAAATGTTTACGGTTCAATTTATCAAACAATTCGATGAAATTTGTATAAGCTGATTTGTTTGGCAACATACTTTGACAAAAACCTACTTCGCGCTTTAATAATTAAATTTGATTTGATTTAATTTAATATGAATTTATCGTAAACAATATTTTTAAGAAAATTATTATTTTTTTCTTTTTACCAGTGAAGAAAAAATTCTTATAGTTTCTTACTCATGAGCATGCAACATAAAACTGGCCATGCGTAATTATTTCTTTCTTGAGGTAAATTCCAAATTTTTGAAGCTTTTGGCCTAGGGATTTTTTTCTAATTCTTGCAAACGCAGGGCGAACTGGAAACTTGATTCATGTATATATGAAAAAAATAAAAAAGAAATGTTAGGAAAAAAATAATTTTGAAATTTTATTAAATAAGTATTTGTTATTTTAATCATTATTTTTTTAAAATAGTGGGAATGTTTTGCATGCTAAAAAATAACTTAATTTTTCTAAAAGTATTAATTAAAATTTGTTGAACTAAGTTACGCTGCTGAGTAAAAGAAAACCAAAAACTGTAAGTTGTAAGACATAACTTGTTTGCACTTCTGTTCAAACTTGGTTTTGATTGGTTGATGTACGGCAATTTCAGAGGGTGTACAGCCCAATAGAAGTCGCACACGTCACTATAGCTAGCTAGAATGCAATTGTAAGTACTTTTCTTAGATGTTTCAGTCAAGTTTTGACAATAGCCACCTAAATAGAGCGAATGTCTTCCTTATTTCCGACTCTACTCGGAAATTTTATTACTCACTTTTGATAAATTTTAAATCTAATATATTAAACTAGGGTCCTGCATATTGCCATCAGTACGAACTAATACATGATCAGCTTGCGTGTCATTCAATGACAAGCATCACCCTAGGATTCGACCGACATCGAGAACTCAAAAAATCAGTTCATCATGTATAACAGACCGATGTGCAAGAGGAGCCGTTATAAAAAAATAGAAGATACTATTCGGAACACAGCCAACGTATAAACAATTCTTGGCTCCAAGAATTAATAGTGTAACAATACTTGAGAAAAAGCAGATGTCAACTTGAAAATAACATCTGGCTGCAAACAGAATAGCCGGAAATACAAAGGTTGTCAATCGTCGATTAAAAAAACAAACATTGGCGAAGTTACAACGATTTATATAAAAAAAGGCACATAAAAAGTCATAGTCAGGTTGCTTAAATTAATGATATATTAACTTTTTCTCCATCTGAATGTCCGTGATGAGGCATTATTATTAATTAAATGATGTAATTTAGGACTGAAGTAATGATCTTTGCTGTTATTACCACAAAAGGTCGATCGCTTTGCTCGCCGTCCTTCCTCCGGGTAACTTTAAGATAATTTCAGACGGAACGCTTTAATTTAATCTACGGGTGTCGATTATTCTGGTTCCGCTCTCTGTGATTAAGAATGTCGCACCATTTTTCCCTCTCTATGATTAAGAATATCTCGTCTTCTTTCTCTCTCTATGATAAAGAAAGTCTCGTCTTTTTTCTCTCTCTATGACTAAGAATATCTCGTCTTTTTCATTGTCTACGATAAAGAATATCTCGTCTATTTTCACTGTCTATGATTACAAATATCTCGTCTTTTTCACTCTCTATGATAAAGAACGTCTCGTCTTTTTTCGCTCTCTACATGATTAAGAATATCTCGTCTTTTTCACTCTCTGTGATTAAGAACGTCTCGTCTTTTTTCACTCTCTATAATTAAAAATATCTCGTCTGATTTCTCTCTCTATGATAAAGAACGCCTTGTCTTTATATGATAAAGAAAGTCTCGTCTTTTTTCTCTCTCTATGACTAAGAATATCTCGTCTTTTTCATTGTCTACGAAAAAGAATATCTCGTCTATTTACACTGTCTATGATTACAAATATCTCGTCTTTTTCACTCTCTATGATAAAGAACGCCTTGTCTTTTTTCACTCTCTATATGATTAAGAATATCTCGTCTGATTTCTCTCTCTATGATAAAGAAAGTCTCGTCTTTTTTCACTCTCTATATGATAAAGATCGTCTCGTCTTTTTTCGCTCTCTATGACTAAGAATATCTCGTCTTTTTCATTGTCTACGAAAAAGAATATCTCGTCTATTTTCACTATGATTAAAAAATATCTCGTCTTTTTCACTCTCTATGATAAAGAACGTCTTGTCTTTTTTCACTCTCTATATGATTAAGAATATCTCGTCTGATTTGTTTCTCTATGATAAAGAAAGTCTCGTCTTTTTTCACTCTCTATATGATAAAGAA
Organism: Acanthosepion lycidas; assembly: GCA_963932145.1. Lineage (NCBI taxonomy): Eukaryota > Metazoa > Mollusca > Cephalopoda > Sepiida > Sepiidae > Acanthosepion > Acanthosepion lycidas. The sequence goes on along the minus strand of OZ010595.1, from coordinate 19,541,372 downwards.
CGTCTCGTCTTTTTTCGTTCTCTATGACTAAGAATATCTCGTCTTTTTCATTGTCTACTAAAAAGAATATCTCGTCTATTTTCACTGTCTATGATTAAAAATATCTCGTCTCATTTCACTCTCTATGATAACGAACGTCTTGTCTTTTTTCACTCTCTATATGATTAAGAATATCTCGTCTGATTTCTCTCTCTATGATAAAGAAAGTCTCGTCTTTTTTCGCTCTCTATGACTAAGAATATCTCGTCGTTTTTCATTGTCTACGATAAAGAATATCTCGTCTATTTTCACTGTCTATGATTAACAATATCTCGTCTTTTTCACTCTCTATGATTAAGAAAATCTCGTCTTTTTTCACTCTCTATAATTAAAAATATCTCGTCTGATTTCTCTCTCTATGATGAAGAAACTCTTGTCTTTTTTCGCTGTCTATGACTAAGAATATCTCGTCTTTTTTCATATTTTGTATTTATTGAGAATTTCTTGATGCGGGAATTTTGAATTTGGTTTCTGCTGTGCATCATAATGGAAACAAATATACGGGTACTTACCGAACTCCCCACGAGGCAGGATATGGCGCAAAGCGGATTTTTTCATGTGTACTGCTGGATATAGTTTTTGTTTATAGATGGTCAGTAATGCATGTGGCAATCCAAGCCCTTAGTCTTGGGCAGAAATTCCCCTCAGATCCCTACACACACACACACACATATATATATATATATATATATATATATATATATATATATATATTAGGAGGATTTGATAATTACATTTAAGTAATTCATCGTTTCGTCCTATATTTCGGACTCAGCAGTTCGCATCTACTGCCGAGAATTGAAACCATGTCAAGCAAACATCCTACCAATCGAGCCTCGGTGACAAACAGATTGCAAATCAGACTCAATATAGCGCCGCTCTCTCACATATTCCGTGGTGGAACTCTTGCTGAGTTCTCTGCAACCATAGGACTGTGACTTCTACTACTATCACCAAGCCGCTAGAGCATTAGAAGCCGGTTCAAGCAATGATGTACATGATAGAAATTATTAGGAGTATTTGATAATTATATTTAAGTAATTCATTGAGTCTGAAAGACACCTTAACAGAATGCAGAAAGCACTGGACGGGCGTTTCGTCCTATATTTGGGACTGATCAGCAGTGGGCATCCACTACTGAGAATTGAAACCCTGACAGGTAGGTTGTCAAGCAAACATCATACCAACTGTTCCACTGGGCCTCGGTGACGAAGAGATTGCAAATCAGAATCAATATAGCGCCGCACGGTCACATTTTCCTTTGTGGAACTCTTACTAAGTGGAACAGTAGTAGTCGGATTCGAGATTCGTAATTTGAATAAAGGAACTCCAAGGGAATATAACTAACGCGTAATTCACAACATCACTACATAAATTTACCTTTTAGAAAAAAACTGATTCCAGTCAAAAATCCTGCATGGTTTTGTCGTCATTTTCTTAAAGATGTCAAGGAGGAATACGACCGTGAGCTGTAGACCTGGCTTGATAACGGTTGGTATCAGCTTTTTCCTGAAAAGTAACTTGGTCCTCGAAAAGTTTTAATTCCGTTGATGGCGGTGGTGCCGAAACCAGGTTCCTATTTCAATAGCGTCGCAACAGACTATCCCACGCCTGTCAAATCTGGCGGGAGACAGAGGTGAACGTATTAGGTTGGTGCAAAAATAATGTCGTTTTCTCACATATGTTACCATGTGAGAAAACGACATTATTTTTGCACCAACCTAATACTTACCGTGAACGGAAATACTCTCAAATGTTACGGAGTTGGAACTATTAAGGTTGATGTGGACAACGCAAACCCCCTCAAAATCAAAGCCTTGGTAGTGGATGGATAGCTATTGCGTTTTGACTTGTTGCTTGGGTTTGATGCCATTAAAAAGTTGGGCGGACTCCAAATAACAGACTGTGGCGATGTTCGTTCTCGAAATTACAGTGATTTATTCTTTGTGTTGTGGAATTAATTTGCGACAAACATTTCCTTTGCTTTCAGAACGCTTACAAGATGCAACGAACCAAAAATTTCATTCATTGTAAGGAAAACGTTTTCTGAAGCAAAATATTTTCGGTGGTGAATATTCAACCACGGCTAATAAAAATAAATCAAGAAGGTATCCATGCGTTTTTGAGAAGTACCTGTGAACAAAGATAGCCATATTAAAGACGAAATTGATGATTTGATTTCGCGGATCCATCATTTTGGCAAGTCGGTTTTAGTGAAGTCTATAATATAAACATTTCCAGTTTTCGGTAGGTGATGATATGGATTCAGAGAGAGACAATGACGCCAATTTGTGATTTGCATTCGACGGATTAATTAAAGTGTTCTAGTGGAAGGCAGAGTGTGTGTGTGTGTGTGTGTGTGTGTGTGTGTGTGTGTGTGTGTGTGAGAGAGAGAGAGAGAGAGACAGAGTGAGAGAGAGTTCTCTCAGGGGATTAAGCAGTTTTGGGAGCGTTAACATTGGAAAGCTATCCTTAACCATATTTAACATCAGACTTAAGGTTGTTTTGCATATCCGTTGTCCTTTTGACCTCATCAAACTGATCAGACTTACTCTGGATAAATAGTCATGCCATCAGCATAGCTACCATGTTGAGAGCTGATGCCATCGAGAAGGTCATTAATTAAAATCAAAAATAAAGAAGGACCATCAACAGAGTCCTGGAGGAAACTTGCATTAGTACGAAAGGAACTGGAACATTGGCCGTTCAGAATTACACTGGGGAAATAAGTATTTCATGCCTTGCTGATTTTCTGAGTTTACCAACCATACAAAAATAGGAACCGTCTATAATTTTCAGGGTAGTTCCGTTTTGAAAGTGAGAGAAAATAAAAAATAAAAAATTCTAGAAAATTACATTATATCAATTTTCGAACATTTACTTATTTTTATTGAAAAAAATAAGTATTTCATCCCAGAGCAAATCATAACTCGGTATTTGGTGTAGAAACCCTTGCTGGCAAGTACAGCAGGCAGGCATTTCCTCTAGTTGGTTACCAAGTTTTTACAGATTCTAGCGGGGATTTTAGCCCACACTTTGCAGATCCTTTCCAAATGTTTAAGGTTTATAGGTTGTCGTTGGGCAAATCGAATCTTCAGTTCCCTCCAAAAATTCTCAAAAGGATTAAGGTCTGGAGACTGACTAAGCAACCCCATTACCTTAATGTGTTTCTTGAGCCACTAATTTGTTGCCTTAGCAGTATGTTTTTTTCATTGTCAAGATGTAACACCCATCCACAACCCATCTTCAGCAACGTGGTTTTCACTCAAGATTTCCCTGTGCTTGGCCCTATCCATCTTTCCCTCGACCCGGCGTATTCGCCCTGTCTCCTTAGCAGAGAAAAAACTCAAAGCATAATGTTTCTACTACCATGTTTAATAGTTGGGATGGTGTTCTTGGAGTACAAGTCAGTTTTTACTTCCAAATAAGGCGAGTCGATTTGATGCCAAAATGCTCAATTTTAGTTTCGTCTGACCTCATCACATTCTCTCAACCCTCTTCTGAATCCTCTAGGTGATCATTTGCAAACTTTTGACGGGTTTGTACTGGGGCCTTCTTGAGTATGGGACCTTGCGTGTAGTAGATGATTTCAGTCCTCTACGACATAGTGTTTTACTAATGGTTGGTGACTGCGGTCCCATCTACCTTGTAATCAATATCTCTAACTAGTTTCTTTTATACAGGTAATGAGTACTTCATTAGGAATAATAATTGAGTAATAGGACTAGTCTATATACCCCCTTTACACATAAGCTGTCAATGGGGCCTAAATCATTCCGGGTTGGTAGGGGTGACATAGTTTTCTTCAATAAAAAAGAAATAAACGTTGAAAAATTAATATAATGTGATTTTCTAGAATTTAAAAAAAAATCTATCTCTTGCTTTCAAGCCGGAGCTACCCTGAAATTTATAGACCGTTCTCATTTTTGGGTAAGGTGGCAAACTCAGAATATCAGCAGAGTATGAAATACTTATTTTCTCTACTGTATTTTCATTTTAGGATTCGATAGGAGAGATTGGATAAGTTCAAAAATTTGTCCAAAGACAACGTAACTTGTGAAGAAGAGCCTGTCATTCTGAAGAACATATTGTGAATCTTGAAGACGAGAACCTATAACAAGCGCGATCAAGGCCCCCAACAACCTGATGATTATTATAAGAGATCGCAGGTGTTGAATCAACGGATAAAGAGTGCTACACATGACGGACAGCATACGGAAGGCGCCACTCGAAACTATAATTAAGTCAGCGGGTGTCCGTTGCAGTTTTGTAACCGGACACAGCAGGTCTCATTCTATATGTGCCACAGGGGAAAGTTTTTAAATCAACTGGGCCATTCCTGTCAACTTGAGTTGCACCTTATACAAATTCACGGTATCCACATTTTCTACTACTCTGATTTCTTTAAAACGAAATGATCAGCAAGAAGAAGATAATTCTTAGACACGAGATAAAGCGAACGAATAAATAAACCTCCTTTGTCAAATAATTCCAGGTGATACAAGCTAATGGAAATGAAAATAAAATAAAAACGAAAATAAACTTGTTAGGGTAAGTAGTCTTAAACCTTTGCTAATGATGGTATACATATCTATATTTATATCTATATATATATATATATATATATATATATATATATATATAATTTTCCAACTATATTTTGCCCACTTTCACTAAAGATTTCTGTGTTGAAAATACCCATGAGTCTTCTGCAGCATTATTCTATATCGAGTTTTGGCGTAATCGAATAGCTCATAAAGAAATAAGCGTTGAAACAGTTTTCTTCATGACATTTCTTTTAGTGATCGTTAATTTTCTCATCTCCTCGGCGTAACAATAAACCTCCGAAAGAAGATACCAATTTTCTCTTTATGTCAAAACCTGCGAGCGTGTTATATGTCAGAGAAATATTACGGGGCGTTGGATGAGAACGGTAAGGGTGACCCTAAGGAACAGACAGAGAAAAGACTTCACCTCAAAGCAGATACTCATTTTACCCTGATGATAACCATTAAGGCTTTACGTACACAGACACATACAAAAACAGACAAACACATACGACGACTGCTCAAAAGATATATGGTCTAGTGATATAAAATTAAAACTACAACGCATGTCAATTCAGCATTTAATCTCCTTCGAATTAGCTCACTTCTAGAGGCACGCATTTTATCCAGCGTCGATTCCATTGAAGGAAGCATGCATGGAACAGTTTTTGTTTTGTTTTTTGTTTTTTTAGGGGGGGCGGAGAGATAGCGAGCAGCTGCCAAATCACATCCGCTTGACTTCTTTCGACGTCTTGAGATCTTTTATTTCCTTTAAGAGGTTACAAACAGCCAAAGCTGGTACTCGAGAGAATGAACAGCAACACGCGGGTGGATGAAAGAAGACATGTTTATTGTAAAACAGAATAGAGTACTGAAAGACAGGGAATCGTGTTGCTTTCTAGTAATTCCCGAAGCAAGGATATTTGCCAACCGCCCCACCTGGTCAAATGTGGCTCAAGGCCGAATTTAACGTGGAGTACCCGAGCCCGTAGGCTCGAGCAAAAAATTCCCCTTGGTTAGGTTAGACAAGCTTTTGTGTACCTAGTTAATGTGAGTAAGTGTTGTTCCTGGCCTGTATCCCGGCTGCTCCTTGGTTATGATTCAGGTCAAGATTCCCAACCTCCCCAGTTTGTTTTCATCTCGGCTGGGTTAGCTTTATATTTTTCCATTCCCGCATAATATTTTATCCTTTTCCCACTCTCTTAGTGAGAGCGCCTCTACATTCTGTCCCCTGGGCAGAATACAGCGGCCTCTCTGTTTTGAGGGTTGGACGGTCCCTACTAACATCAGTTATGTTTAGTTTGTGTTTTGTTAATTTTAATTTTTTTTATTGGGTTCATCTTCTTCCCCTTTCATTCTTTCATTATTAGAATTTTATGTATATTGTTTATTCATCATCAAATTTTCATGGCATGGGGCGCGTTTTGGTAGGTTCCCCTTGAGAGGATGTGGTATTATGGTGGTTGGAGGATTGAATTGTGACGGATGAGTTCTTGTGGTGAATGAGTAATTGTAATGTCTGAATGGGTCGCGAATCAGATTAGCTATGTATAGGATAGTTAGTGTGGACCAGCTTCTACCCTCCCCTTTTTCGGCCTTGTGCTACAATTTTATATTTAGTGCAGAATAAATCTACTAGTACTACAGGGTAGTCAGAATTTCAGCCTCTTTGTGTATGGTCGTTTTTCTAACTTGGTTTAACTGGAGGTTTCATTGCGCCTAAAAAGATAAGCTTTTATTTTTAATTTTTGCAACCTTTTCGAATTTTCAGTTTTTTGCATTTGTGTATATTTTACTTTTGTTTTCCGTTTGAATTTTATTTTTTTATTTTTTCTATTTTTTCAGTCTGTTTTGTGAATTTTTCTTGCTTTTGTTGTCTATTCTTCTCCTTTTGGTTGAATTGTTTATTACATTTTCAGTTTGCACGTTTGTTTTTGACTAATTTATTTTAAGTTTGTGAAAAAAAATAATTTAAAGAAAGGAAGAAATAAAACTATTAAACGGAAAAATCCCATCATGGCCGACAATAACAATGACGAAGTCAATGACGAAGTCAATACACCGCTTTCACAACCGGTGTCACCAGTTAAAACGGCCTGGACGAAAAATAGACCGCATAAAAAGATGCTGCTTTTTATATTGACCAACGAAAGAAGTTTGCAGAATTGTTCAAAGGAAACGAATTTTTAACTATTCCTGAGGCACTGAATGCCGTCGAACAATTCCCCTGCTGACTTCCGATGTCAAAACTCGAAAGTTAATTGGGGTCGGCAGGGAGGACATGGAAGAAATCTTAAAAACACTTCAAATTAGCCCCAAACTTCTTGCTAGGAGAACAAATGCTCTATGGGATATACTATTATCAACATAGCAACAAGCTAAAGGACATGCAGGAAGCTTACTAACAAGCAAGAATTTACGTCTGCAGACTGAGAGTATGGGCACCCAGAGGACGATAGTCAGCATACACGGAGTCCCAGTAGATATCCCAGAGGATAGAATGGGGGCCTTTTTTGCCAAATATGTGGAAGTCCATGAGGTAAAGGACCTCATAAGCAAAGTGGAATAGCAACGGGTAATATGGAGATGCAATCACGGATATAAGTTGTTGTTGAAGGCAGAAACCCGTGTTGCTGGTTGTGTGGCGCTTCAGGGCACATGGCCAAGGAGTGCCCTGGTAAAAACCTAAAACAGCCGCCCTGTCCAGCAGCAACAGCAGCAGCAGTGGTCGTGGAGGTGTCAACCACGAAATCACCTGAGGGAGCCTGAAAAGAGATAGAAAGGGGGTGGAAAGTTAATTATTAATGTTCCATATCCGCAGGACATAACCCAACCAAAGAGGCAACAAGCACCAGACAAGCAACAACAAAAGGAGGTGCAGTCTCAAAAGAAGGTGCAGGAGAATGTTACCCCAAAACAACACCAACATCAGCAACAACAACAACACCAACAGCAGCAGCAACAACAGCAACAACAACGCAAACAGCAGAATAAGCAGCATCACGAACAGATAAAGCAACAGCAACAACAGAGGGAATCGCCAATGGAGATGGAAAATATGCCGCCACCTAAAGCAGCATCCTTTAAAAGGAGCAGAGAGACATTTTGACGGTCGTCTTCGAGTATAGAATCCAGAGGTTAGCAGTGAATATTTCGGAGACAGTAGGAAAGCGTAGTTCAGGATAGCAGTGGATATCGCATAAAAGTAGCAGAGCGTAGTACTTCCTTCTGTCATCTTCGCCTGACAAGTTGGTACTGGTCATTCGGGTAGGGTAAACAAAAATGGCCGCCTTTATACACGACGGATAGAATGTTCTGCGGCTTCTGATTGGTTAACCTTCTATTGGTAGACTATAAAGTGAGTCAAGGCATTTGAACCAACTCACTAGTTACAGTATATATACAGAAAAAAACTCCAACAGAGAGGACGAGGTGGAAGAGGAACCTAAACAAAGGCACTCTGGACGCAGTAGGGCGGAAGTGTCTTGGATAGTACCCGGTCACTCTCCTTCCCTGCTTCCCCTAACAAATGCATGATTCAACAAAGAACTTCCCTATCTCGTACTCCATCCCCCACTCCCTTCATATCTTCACTCAGCTCACTATCCACCCCCTCACACATCTACTTCTTCTCCTCCCAACCCTTCTAGAGTGAAAAAGAAAAAAAAGTTGTATCCAGGCCCGGAGTCCATATGCAAAATAGGTAAAGAAGAATTCAAAAAGGGTCTGTCCAAACAGAAAAAAGTCCCTTTTAAGACCTCTATTAAAACTGGAGAAAGTAAAAGGGGAATCGGTTGAAGACCCCCAAAATTTCCCTGGTGCCCCAGGAATAATCACATGTGTGAGGGACACAGGCCGATATTTAAAAGTCTGCGGACACCTGGTCGAAGCAAAGCAAGCTTATCCCAATATCAAGATGATGGAATTAGAAAATGGAAATTTGAGAAAGCTTAAACAATTTTGTGCAGGAAGAGTCCCAGTTTTGCTCCATCACTTCTTATATAGGGCTGTTAAACTAACTTACCCTACGGACATTGGCGGTATTTTCCTAGATGGTCGGATGACGACGGAGTTGGGCACAGGGAGCCTAGGACAATCCGTCGGGGTCCTTTCAGCTGCAGATTTCCGCCCGGTATGTGAGTAGGTTTTTTATCTTTACTCTCCTTTTTATTTTTTTGCAGGCTTAGAGGATGTCTATTAAGACAGCTTATATGAATGCGAGGGGCTTGAGGGATCAGGGTAAAGAGGCCCGTCTGCTCTGGGACCTCTTGTCCTTTGGTGTGGATTCCGCTGCGATCGAAGTGACCTACTTTGTTTGCAGCGTCGATGTCTTTTATTCACATATGGGGACCGACTTGGCAATTGAGTTTCTTTGGCGGTTAGACGTACTCTTGATGTGAAGGTGGACCTTATGCCTACCGATGGCGAGGGCCGGTTGATCGTGGCCGATATTGCCGTGAAAAGTTGTTCGTTTCGGGTCGTTGCGGTTTATGCGCCCAACGACCGGGCGGAACGCTATTCGTTATTTCGGCGGTTGAGGCTGTTTCTAGTGGATTCAACGCGCCTAGTTCTAATGGGGGACGGGAATGCCATCCTGGACCCTAAGTTAATTCTGGGGCGGGGTGCTAGCGGGAAAAGGGGTGATCGTAACCTGGTTGATCTGATTGACGATTATGGTCTCGTCGATAGATACCAGATTGATCACCCCGTGTGTGTGTGTGGGGGGGGTAAATGTGGACGTGAGCTCTTAATTGGCCATTTGACAAGGTAGGTAGCTACCTTGACAAAATGTTAGTTAGAAGAGCCGACATAGATCTGTTATATTGTCCCACGTTCCACTGGGTAGTCTAATCGGATAACAAACTTGTTTGTGCCGGGGTGGCGTTAGAACATTGGGCTAGAATGGCTGGTTACTGGAAGTTCAGTCTGTCCTTACTGGACAGGTGGGACTTCCAGGAGCAGCTAAGTAGATTAGTGCAGCGGGAGCTAGTGGGGGCGGATATCAGGAATAAGTGGTGGGATAGACTTAGGTATAGGATTAGGTCTTTCACCACTGATTTCGGCAAACGGCTCGCTCTAGATAGAGCTGAAAAGGTGAAACACTTAAGGTTAGTTTTTCCTGGGCGGTGGCTGGGGGGTCCCCTAGAGATAACCTTAGCTAGGGAGGCTCTGGACCGTTCGAATAGCGAGCGCTACATGGGCCAGGTAATTAGAGATAGGCTAAGCAAGATGTCTTCCGAAGCTGTGAATATGGACACAGATCTGCGCAGGGAAGAGGTCCGTCAAGGTAGCGATAGTTACATTCGTCAGGTCGATACCCGGATGGACGTACTCTTCGGGCCACTGACGATACGTGCGAGGCGTTTCGGCGGCCTTTGGAGAGCCGGTTTACCAAAGAGTCTGGTCTCCGTGAGGAGGAGTTTCGCAGCTATTTAGCTGACTTTCCTCGGCTTTCGCCGACTAAAGCGGCTAGCTGCGAGGGAGAGATCACGGAGGGCGAAGTCTACGTGGCATTGAAGAAGGTCGGAAAGGCAATCACCAGGTCTGGATGGTTTGCCCTGTGAACTGTACTTGAGGCTGTCGCACATCTTTGTGCCGATTATGACTGCGGTGTTAAACTGTTTTCGGTCGGGGTTCATCCCCAACCGGATTTCCAGAGGTGTGATCACTCTGTTGAAAAAGAGCAAGGATGTTGTGGGGAAACTAGATGATTACAGGCCCATAACTCTTCTAAACAAGAGTTAAAGATTTTGGCCAAGATCCTGCAGGAGCGTTTGCAGTCCATTGCTGAGTCTCTGTTGGGCTTGTTCTGCATACTTGTTCTGTGAGGGGCCGAAAAATTCAGAGCAACCTGCATCTGATCCGCACGATCATAGAGGGAGTAAAAGACGACGATGAGGATACGCTGATCAATTTGGATCAGTCCAAGGCATTTGATAGGGTTGACCATCGCTACCTTGCTACTGTCCTTCTGGCCGCCGGATTCGAATCCGACTTCTGCCGCCTGATTAGCCTCCTGTATCGCTCCGCCAATGCGGTGGTACAGGTGAACGGAAAGCTGTCGGATGCTTTTGTGCTGTGTAGGTCGGTTCGTCAGGGTTGTCCACTGTCGCCTCTCCTTTATGCTTTGGTGTTGGAGCCTCTCCTTCGGCGGCTGAGGGACGAGTCGTGCAGTCAGGCCCTCCGCGGAATTGCCGTTCCTGGAGGGACTCGAGACAGGGTTTCTGCGTACGGCGATGACGTATCATTTGTGTCGTCCTGCAGCGACATTGAGGCGGTACAGAAGGCGCTTGATCGGTACGAGAAAGTGACAGGGCCTAAGATAAACCGCGACAAATCGTCCGACTTGCGGTTAGTTGCCTGGAAGGGGGGCCGATCTTCCGGGCTTCTTCGGCTGGACGGACGCTCCTCTCCGCATTCTTGGAGTGTAGTTTGAACCCGACCTCCAGCTGGAGAAAAATTGGTCTCTAGTACGAGCAAAGGTCGACTCTGCCGGTCAGATTTGGAGTCGATGGAGGTTGTCCGTGAAGGGCAGGGCGGAGGTGTGTGCTACATACATCTTCCTTCTTGTTCCTTATCGATTGTTCTTACTTCCTCTCTGTGATGACCACAGGAAGCCGCTCGAGCGCTCGCCATCCTCCATTTTATGGAGCGGACGTGGGAATTGGGTCGACAGACGAGTCTGCACTAAATGTCCGGGGTCGAGGGCTGGAAATGCCACACTTGATGAACCACATTCGTGACTCTAGGTTGGCTTTCCTACGCCGCGTGTTGACAAGAGGAGATCCGATTATGGCGGGGATTGTTAAAGACGCGTTCCCTTGACTTACTATCTACCACGCATCTCGTGGTTTGAGCGCTGTCGTAAACTCCGGGCTCAATCGGATTCCCTTCGCGAGTGTCGTTCGGCCTTGCTGCCCGTTCGGCGGTCCAGTGATCTTTCACGGCTTAGGAAGGTCTTCTATCGGGAGTTAGTGGAGGGGCCTGAGAAGCGTGATACGCTCTGCTTGTCGGAGGATTCGCTCCTACTGGTCTTGGGCGCCAGGAGCGGATTACCTCAGTAACCCTGAGTTTTCGCTTACCTGGCGATTGGCTCGGAATTGGCTGCCTCTCAACGACAAGGCTTTCATATGGGGCTTAGCGGATTTGTGAACGGTGTGACCTTGGTTTAGAAAAAACGGCTTCGCACGCCTTCTATCATTGCCCCCGGGTCCACCACTTAAGGGACCATGTCGGCGAGTTTACGGCTCGTCTCGCTCCCGAAAAATTTGTGCGCATTGATCGCGCATACGCGTATGACAATTTGTCGCCCCCGTGTTCCAGGGTGAAACGTATAGTGTTTCTGACGCTGCTGGCCACGGCCAGAATGGTGATTTGGACGACTCGAAAGGAAGAAGTCTTGCGAGGCAACCGTCTTTCTCATCAGGATTTAATCCGATCCTTTGAGTATCATCTCAAGATGAAGATTAGAACTGATAGAAAACGATTGCATTCGATAGCATTTAGCGAAAGGTGAGCTTGGTTCGTTTGAACGGAGTTAGCCTTGATTTTCTCTTCTAGGTCAACCTATGTCACATCGGGGTGGTCCCCTGTGGAACCCTCCCCTTGGTTAGGTTAGACAAGCTTTTGTGTACCTAGTTAATGTGAGTAAATATTGGTGCTGCCCTGTATCCGGGCTGCTGCTTGGTTATGATTCAATTCTAGATTCCCTACCTCCCCAGTTTGTTTCGGCCCCTTTTTCATCTCGACTGAGTCAGCTTTATATTTTACTATGCCCGTATAATATTTTATCCTTTTCCCACTCCCGTAGTGAGAGAGCTTCTTGATTCTGTCACCCTGGGCAGAATACTACGGCCTCTCTGTTTTGAGGGTTGAACGGGCCTTACTATCATCAGTTATATTTAATTTGAATTATATTTATATTTTAGTTGAATATTGGGCTCATTTCCCCTCCCTATCCTTGTATTTATCCATAGTATTTTAATTACGCACATATAATCATTATATTTTTATGGTGTGGGGCGCGTTTTGTAGGCCTCCCTAGAGTGGATGTGATATTATGGTTCAAAGAAGATTGATTGGTGATCGACGAGTTCTTATGGTGAATGGGTAAATTGTAATCTATGAAAGGGTCGTAAATCAGATTAGCTAGGTATAAGATAGTTAGTGAAGACCTTTTTCGGCCATGTGCCACAATTTTGTACGTACACAAAATAAATATACTAGTACTACAGGGTACCCAAAAATTCCAATACAGCCCACATAGACGATATGGAGTTTTAGACATTCCATTACAAGATCTTATTCCTTTCAAGTTGAATTTGATGATTGACAGACCTGGGAAATGTTTTGCTTGGATAAGATCTGTTGCATAAATCATGGTCGCTGATGGAAACTCTTTAGTGCGTTGAGACGCCCACACTCTACACACTTTCCTCCCAATCACTACTATATACAAAGGATGTGTGTGGGAACGTTAAAACTTAGTATGCATGCGCGACAAATTTCAAGGTCAATATGTGCCAAACGATTTCACCCTGCATATATCAACGCCGTTATCATCGCAAAAATCCAGATACTTTTTGATCAGACCTCGTACACAGATATCTATGCGTATTTTGGCATAACTTGGGATGTCTTTCCTTCTCATTCTCTATGTTTCTGAATTCTATACATATGCCATTGGAAATGTCAGACAATCGAATTGGTCACAATCGTATCTTTCAGACTTTAAGAGGCGCGTGCATCCTCGATTGAATGTGCATACCACTTAAAGCCGAGTTGACATATTTGGGTCACAGACAACAACTCCGCCGCGAGTCCAGCCAAGTTGCGGCTTTTGACCAGTCGACAAAAAAAGAGGCCATCATTTGCTCGCCATAAAGTAAAGGAGGTGGATGAGAGATAGAGATGGGGAGATGCGTACGTCTATCGCAAGCATTAGAATCGACAACTTCAGCTTTAGTTCGAAGATTTTACAAGTATGGGAACTTCAATAAACAGCGAGATAATATGGTCGTTCTTGCACATGCGCAGTGAATAATAGGTATCTATAATATATGTGTATAATAATATGTATATTATTAGCTTTCTTAATTTCATTTCTTAAAAAATATCTACACCAGAGCTAAAGGAACAAAAGTGGGAAGCACGTTTTGGACATTAGGAAGTGGGGGAGACATTACTGATGCCTGTCTTAGTCAACATAAAACTTTAATGAATACTGAGCTTCCAAATTTTCTTCAGGCTCCGACAGCATTCTGCAAGCTAGTCCCCTGCGAGCAGTAGTAATATCTCTCTCTCTCTCTCTCTCTCTCTCTCTCTCTCTATCTCTCTCTATCTATCTATCTATCTATATATATATATATGAAGAAAAATATACGGAAAATCCTTATATGTATTTATAATGCTGTTTTAATGTTAATATAATGTCAACGTCGGACGTTTCGGTCTAATAAACCATCTTCAGGAAATATTCATAAAATATAATTAACATTATCAATTCAACATGACAAAGACGTTGGACATAAGAACAAGACTTATCTAAACAGATAACTGAAAGTTTTATAATATCAGCGTTCCGTTTAAACATGGTGACGGAACGCTGATCTTATATTAACATTAAATCAGCATAATTGCATATAAGGATTTTTGTTTGTTTTTTCCGTATATTTTTCTTCTACTGTCGGATCTATATCCATATATTAGCTTAAATTTTATATATATATATATATATATATATATATATAGAAAGTGGGGGAGCATTTATTTTCCAATGGGCAGTCTTCTGGGTTTCTACAATCACATAATTTTTCCGTTTTTGTCTAATTAATAAAGAAACCAGACATCTCTATCTAAATATTTTTGGCATTTGAAAGAAATGAATAAAACGCCAAATGGAAAATTATAAACAAAACCAGAACCTGTAAAACTTGGGATGACACATGCCCATTATGCCCACATTAGATACTACACATTATTAAGTTTCTAAATAATAAAAATCTATTAAACAATAGACATGAGTTAACGGTTTTTTTGCCGACATCATCAAATCTTTGCTTTGAATAATTAGCATATAATCTTTTTTTTAAATCCATAGTCCTAATAAATAGCTTAAATACCCTACAAAAAAGATAACCCTTTATGAAGTCGTCAAAAAACAAATGTTACGGCATATTTTTTATATACACAAAACCCTTTCACAAAAAATAAAATAAAAAAATAAATAAATCTCCATAGACACGTAAACTAGACTAGACGAAATCATCTTCCGTTTTAAATTTAGACACCCCAACCTTACCCTAACTTGACATCTATGAATGTAACTCTATGCTGATACAAATTATAACACCCTGCCCCACTTTCTATATGAACAATCGCGCTGGCAGTTACCATGGAAATTTTGATTTCAATAATGAATATGCTATTATACACGTAAATTTCGCTTGAAGATGAAACAGAGCTTACTTTAATTGAATTTAATTCAAATAATTATATTGAAATTTTCTGCTCTTGTTTTGAAACATGAGAACTCTTATGTAGCGTGTTGAAATCATATTTTTAAATAAATAATTATATATATATATATATATATATATATATATATATATATATATATAATCTTATAAATATAAGTAATTATACTCGTCCGGAAAAATCTTACGTGTTTTGGCTTGTAAATGAAAAAACAAATACCCAAAGAAAAATAAGGAATAAAAAAAGAAGAAAGAACTAAAAACATGTAATTCAGGCGAAAACAATCGTCCAGAATCCAAGCATAGAGTCCAAAGGAGAAAACCTCCAACACGAGTAAAGCAAAAATAACTAAGCAAAGTGCTCAATACACTAAGTAGGACAAATCTAATTATGAGCCTAAAGGGCCAGGCAAACCTACCTAGGTTTCAACTTCACGGATCGTCAGGTTTGCCTGGCTCATTAGGTTCATATATATATATATATAAAGAAATATAGTCTTAAGGTGTGCTATATTTATGGAATAAAGTGCTCAATATCAGAGATAGAGCGTGTGTAAATATAAAAGTGAACATAGAAGTCAACACTTAGAGGCGACAGTCTGTTTCATGCTATATGCAGTCGTGGCTGATGATTGCATTTTGCATGAAACAGACTGTCGCCTCTAAGTGTTGACTTCTATGTTCACTTTTATATTATATATATATATATATATATATATATATATATATATATATATATATATAATTGTTTTTAAATAACAACAACAACAACCACAATAATAACATTTTTATTTATACTTACCAATTTTTATATCTTGTAGCAATATATTGCACCTTGATGACGATCTTTTTAAATCTCCACGTACCAAAACCTGTAAACCGCTTCAGCAGGCGGGCTAAATCACGTGAACTTACGATGGAAAGGGGCTGCACTCTTCTGTGCACTGGTCGTACCGGAGAGGCATAACTCCGTGATAATAAAACCTGAAGTGTGTTTTTTTTTATTGTGTTCGAGACAAATATTTACACCACATCCCTGTTACCAGAACTTCCAATAAGTGTGGCTGGTTCTACACAAGCCTTCACCACATTAAACAATTTTTTTGTGTGTGTGTTTAATTCTGTGTTCCTTCTTTGCTAGTCCACCTGAGCAACAAGCCCACTGGCGAGAGAGTTTAGACGACGGCGGCAGGTACTGGATTAAAAATTGAACTGAATGACACTCATACGTCGAAAACGATGGGAGAGTCCATCATAATTACCATCATCTAATGAAAAGTATGAAACTGACAGTTGTTTAATAAATTTTCGGTTTATACGTTGTTATTATTATACACTATTTATTTAATTATTTTTTTTAATTAAACAATATTAATTGCATTTGCCGGCCTGAATGTTCGATAAATTTTGTAGAAAATATACGTTCTCTGTAGCTAAGTGATATAGCACGTCAAATCAAATGAAAATTTCTGTACTGGAATACATGTCCGGTTCCTCTCGGAGAAAGCATCTTTTCTAGGAAATTTCCCAAACATTCAGCTTGATAAATGTAATTAATAGGGTTTAATTACAAAACATAGCATTTAATTAAATAAATTGTATCTAATAATAACATATAAACAGAAAGATAAATAAATAATTTTCGGACTTCTCATATATATATATATATATATATATATATATATATATATATATATATATATATGTATGTATGATTAAGTATTGTAGCCTTTCATTTAATTTATTGCCTGGAATATTTTCCATTTTTTGTTCGAATCAATGAAGCTATATTTCTAAAATCTTGTCTGAGCTAAGAATCTATTCAACATAGCAAAATTAATAATAAAAAAGCAATATGTACATAATATTTCTTGAACATATATATATGTAAACATCAAACTATTCTCTGTCTCCAGCTCGATTTGCCTTGCAAATATAGGTAGATAAGTATGTGCCAAATTAGTTTTATTTTGTTATTTCGCTTGTGGAAATGACAATTCAGGACACACCACTCATCGAATGAGCGAAGAGAATTGCTTAATGCAAAAATTGTTCTGTTTGACCAAAGGTGTAATCTTGGCACACATTCTTCAATAATATTCAAAGTGTCTTCATTTCTCCTAGACCATCTAAACTATTTCTTTCCAAGCAGTTCTAATCGGCCAAGCAGGGGATGTGACCGTTCTCGTCCCAACCTACCTTCAAATACACTCACCTTGAGAATAGCCTTCATCCACCACCGCTGGGTACAAATCTTATGATTGATGAAAACATACTTGGCATTTAGTTGACTCGGCTAAGAAAATAAACGATAACGCCTAGCAAGGGCCCCCGGGTTCAGCACTTCAATCAGTAAACACTTCGATGATAGTCGACCGCTTGCATACATATCCGTGTGGCGAGCATGCGAAGAAAACATAGGGATAGCTTGAAGAGAATGAAAGAAAGGAAGGAGAGAAAAGTTAAAGAAAAGAGTGTTAGATAGAGAGAGAGAGAGAAAGAGAGAGAGAGAGAGAGAGTGGGGGAGAAATGTGCTTGTTTATTTTGTTTTGTACCAGCTCCTTCCTCATCCAGCTATTCTACACATTAAATAAGATATCATTGCTGATTCATGGGGGTCGGGACCCGGAGATCCTTTGCAAGCGAAAGCCTCGCGTGGTCTCGTGCGCTTTCCGTTTGCCCGCCGAAATCTCGATGACAGGCCGTGATGAATAGGACATGATCCTCGCCAGCGGTGGTATAGGTGTGTGCACCCCGGCCAAACTGATCCTCTTCGCCGAGCATATGACATCACTCTTTTCCTAAACATACACTTAAATATAAGGATACTCTCTCATACATACGACTGCGTTTACATTAATACATTGACATATTAATATGTTACCACTTTTTTAAAAATAAGTTCCCATTAATGAATTGTATTTTCACGTACTGTCTAGTTTGGTTTGGTTTGGTTTGTTTTACGGCACACCAACATCAACGGGTTATTTAATGCCGACAAGTTTTTTATTGCAGGTAATATTATTCCAAAAAATTATTGCTGGTAATATTTTTTCCTAAAATTTATTAGAGGTAATATTTTTTTTCCAAAAATGTATTGCTGGTAATATTTTTTTTTTTCAAAAATATATGGCTGGTAATAATTTTGTTTTTTCAAAAATTCATTGCCGGAAATATTTTGGCAAAAATGTATTGCTGGTATTAAAACCTACTTTGTTTTGACCCCACGTTTAGGGGTTATTTATTTTCCTATAGCTGGGAGTCTAACAGGTGCCACCACCACGTGTCAGGGAACACTAGCAAATGAGAGGTAGTTCCATGCTCGTCAGAGGCCTTGCTGTTGGATCTTGTTTATCGTCTTAACCGGGACGCGGATATAGTTTATCGTCATACTTGGGACGACCTTTTGTCTGTTTTTATTAAGTTGTTATTCGGACGATATTTTCCGCTGCATTATTGACTAAAGTTTCGCCTAATTACTCCTCAAGAAATAATAAATGACTTACTTAAATGTTTATTTATTTATCATGTTTCAATCTTAATAATAGAAAAGTAAGTCATTTTAGTATAATTAAGCAAGTGGATTAAAATGCTAGGTCAACTGCTAAGAAAGTTGGTTCTCTGTGTCGTGTTAGACAATTTTTCTCTCCAGAATCTATATTACATATTTATAAGTCTACAAGTCCCCTATGGTTTGAATGTTGCCACCGCATATTGTCCGATGATTCTTTATAAAATCCATATAAGAATCTGAAATGCCATTGATCATGACATGACGTCACGTCTTCAGACACATTCCTAACTCTGTAATTCAGCTTCCATGTCAGTTTTTCTATAGATGATTTCACGGTAATTGTTTTTATAAAATTTCTCGTATTATACGTAGACTTATTGAATTGAAGCAAGGTAAGAGATTTACTGTTGAATTGGCTGGATGCAACTGTAAGTTCTATGCTAATAGTTCCTTCCTCACTCGTCGAACTCTCTTTTGCCATTTTGCTTTCGAACCAAACACTTATTTTATCGTTCTCGCTCCTTAAAAAGTTATCTCTTTTATTCTTGTATTTTTATACTCAGTAACTACTTGTGCCTTAGGGGTTTTATCGCCTTGATTAGGGTGAAATAATTTTACAATTGGTAGAATCCTTGATTAAAGTACACAGTATATAACTTATATAAGTGTTAAAGGAATATTCTGTATATTATTATAAATTCCTTTCTTTTCTTTATTTCTGTCATCCAATCTGAGAGATTATTATGAAATAAAAACAAAGGAGAACCGAACAGAAAATAATCTCCCTAACTTGGACAAGAAATCGCGTTGAATTCACTGAACAGCCATGATTATTTCTATCCTAAATGAACATTGCATTTAAAAAAAATATATA
>OZ010595.1:19494423-19519423 GCA_963932145.1 Acanthosepion lycidas | reverse complement strand
TCGTATTAGAACTTTATTTCAACTGTGGGGAAGTTTTTAAAGGACAGACAATAATTTCTTAAACATATAGATGCGTTTCAACTCTATATTTAGACTGAAAAGTGAATAGTAAGCATCTCCAGACCACATATGACTGCAATGCTCCATATGTGATCCGATTCTTATGAAATGTCTTGGAGTTTGACTGTGTCCAAATATTTGCTGTCCACAGACTTTGTGTAACCATTCAGCTGAAGCACTCGAGACCATCCCAAGTATACCTAGAAAAAAAATAATACATTCATAGGACGACACTCCTGAGATGAAAAAAATGATGCTAAAAAAGAAACAAACAAAAGAGGAAAAATGGGAAGGAATATGCCAAACAACCAAAAATAAAAAAAGAAGAAAATTATTAAAACGAAAAACTATAACAGTGAACATGTGCAAAATATTTTTTCCGAAAAAAGTCTTTCAATAGATTTTATATCAACCGAGCGTGGCACTGTCTACACAGTCATTGATTGGTCACCATCACGATTTATATTTAATACGAGGATAGGCTGAAATCTCCATGAACTGAATTTGAAGGAGTCATGCTAGAGATGTGAAATCTTACATGCATTAATTTCAAATCTTCTTATTAATAACTGACTCGTATTTATTTGGCGGCATTGTCTCATAATTTTACAGTTGAAGACGCTAGATGTAACCGGACGTTCTATTGTAAGATTTTCGCCTATCGCACTTCTCGCTGGTAGAATTCTCTTCCGACTTCTTGCGTTCCAGCCGACATATATCTTCAAAAATTTAAATACACCATCAATCGTTATCTTCTGGCTTTTAATTCCTATTATTTTATAGTTTTCTCTCCTTATTTTCTTTATCATATATTCTTTCAAACGAGCATATCTACGGACGATAATGTTTACCTCTCCATTCATCTAAATACAGTAGTAAATAATGTTTGTCTGCCGTCGGAGATTCGTCCCCAGTTGTGCTAGTCAAACTCTCTGCCTGAGGACAGAAAGGATACCCAGACGAGGCTATATCGAAGGGCAGAGTCTCGTCTGGGGAAACAGCTACCCGACTGCGTTTTAAACGGGGTAACGAAGAATATTTGGCCAAGCCTACGGATTCGATAATCCAACATTAAATTCGGCCTTGTGCCACACCGGACCACATGAGGCGTTTGTAAGATATCCTACAGTCGGAGATTCATCTCCAGCTATGCTGATCAAACTCTCAGGCTCCGGGTAGAGAGGATCCCCAGACGAGACTTTGTTAAAAGGCAGAGTCTCGTCTCGGGAAATAGCTACCCGTACCCGTTTATACGCGGTCTACGAGGATTTTTTGCGCCGAGACTTCGAGTTCGGATACCCCACACTAAATTCGGCCTTGTGTCACATCTGACCGCGTGGGGCATTTGGCAGATATACTGCAGTTGGGGATTCATTGTGGAATTCACTTGGATCACTTCTAGAAGTTGACTACTTCTTATACGATGTTTCCACAGTTGTAAGCACCGGACTTAAAAATAACCAATTTCAAATTCTCTTGAAAATGGTTAGAATTTGGCGTTGTGGTGTTATCAAGTACGAGAAGAAAAAAGATTTACACTCCATTGTCATTAATACTGACATGGTTGATACATTAGAGCGGTGAAGTTCCAGTTTTATCAACAATGCAAAAATAGGAAAATTTATTCAGAATCGGAAGGGAGAGTCTTAAAGATGATCCAGAATCGGTACATCCTGGAAGTGGCACCACCGAGGAAAACAATTATTGTGTTCTCATCCTGATGATGTATGACAGACAACTGACTATAACTCAAATAGCCAATAATATTAGTATATACTATGAAAAATTTAATAATATTAGATTGGTGCAAAAATAATGACGGTTTTTGACGTTAAAAACTACGTCAAATACCGTCATTATTTTTGCACCAACCTAATATTATGCACAATGAAAGTGACACGACCACAACTTATGACACCTAATCAAAAGCCAGAGGCAAAACGCAATCCATGGAGAGGAAACCTTCGACCCCATCGACTCCGAAGAAGGCCCAGATGATTTTGTCTGCAGAGAATGTGGTGGTCTTAGTTTAGGTAATGTAAAAAGCATAATGTTTCGTGATAAACTTCAAAAGGTCACATCGTCAATCTCTATCTATAAAAGGCAGGATGTGTGTGTGTGTGTGTGTGTGTGTGTGTGTGTGTGTGTGTGTGTGTGTGTGTGTGTGTGTGTGTGTGTAACGAATGCACGGACGGATTTGCACCAAAATTTACATGCACATGCTCCAAGTTTGCGGGAAGGCCAAGAACGACTTTGCATCGATAGTGAGAATTATCGATATTTTTCATGCTTCTACGGCAGTTTTCATGTAGTTGGCGGCCATTTTCTACTGGCCATAGTGAGAGCCTACAGGTGGCTGCCACGAATAGGCAGGAAGATTATATTGGCTAGCGTGAGAGCCAACAGCTGACTGACACGAATGTTAACTAGCATGCATTCGTCACAAGTGGGAAAAATTTAAATCTGCATGGCACTTTACTCCAATTGGCTCATTCGCTTCCTTAAACTCAACGTTGATTCTGATTCCGGAGAACTGTGTTGAGTGTGAACAAGTATTTGTTGTCAACATTCTTTTTTCATTTGGTTTTTCCAGTTACGAGTCCTTTTTTAAAGCTGATCGTTTTGTGTTCATTTTGTTTAGTTCTTTTTTCGTAACAGATTTAATGTTTAGTATAGAGCTTAGAAAAAAATCGCAGTGTGAGATAGGCAAGAAGTAAGGCATGTAACAAAATCAGCACGGGAAAGGGTACTCATTTAAAGGCAAGGAAGGGCAAAAATATTTTAAGTCAAGTGATAGCGATTGCTGTATGAGTCGTACGATTTTTTAATCAAGCACGGGCAACGGTGTGCCATTCTGCTAGTGGGTAATATTATGCCAACCTGCGGAGGGAGTTATTAAAGGTTATCAAGAGGATACGCATAGGGAAACTGTCGAAAAAGATCTTGTTCGATTACACTCTCATCTGTTTCCCAACATGATAAACACTTGGTTGGCAACTAGGATCGCGTGGTAACTTTATTAACTAAAAGGACGAACTGTTTTTTTTTTTTGTTGTTTTTTTTAAGTCAGTTTATCTGGAAATAAGGAATGCATTTATTAATAATCGAAATTAACGCATGCATGATTTCACAACTCTAGAATCATTCTCTAATCGTCAGCCTATGAACGTTTCAGCCCAACCTCGGATTATGGTATAAAAGAATTTGATATTGTATTAGACGTCTATAAAGTCAGGATAACCAGTAATCTATCTGATATCTCAATTTTATCAGATGTCTTATTTCCATTTAATCATATAGTATCAAAACTTTAGTCTTGGTGGAGGTACTGACATTCGTCAGTGCCCGGATAAACATTTTTCTATCAGATAACTGAACTTTACATATAATAATCAATTTGCGTGTAATATTATATCATTGTGTAGTCAGGGATGGCATAACTTCACATATAAGAACGAGGATATATATTTGAAAGCCATTTTTGGAGAGAAAAATATTTTATATACAATTATTAAACGTATATTTGGCATCGCCTCGAACACAGGACAATAGATTCGTATGTATATTTAAATTGGGTACGGTTGAAAATCATAAATGTGTATCGATTTTTGAATTCTTATCGAATAGTATATCATGGCGATAGTGAATCGACTTTTATAATGAATGTTTTATTTTTTCATCATTCACGAATTCTTTAAATTCACGATTGAATGGTACATTTCTATCGTCCTTGTCAACGACTGTCGCACATCTCTTCTCTTTGCTTTTATTTTTCGACTCCTCCGTGCACACCGTTCAATTTCCCCGACATTTTGGGTTTACGGTTTTTGTTTTTACCTTCACTCATATTTAGAAAACTGCTTATTTTTGGAGAATAGAAAAGCAAAAAAATAAGATTTTTCTTTTTTTTTCTTCTTTATTTTAATTTTTGATTTTCATCTTTATTTTCGGCACTCTGATTTCTGGTTAATCCCCACACATATGGAGAGAAAACTTCAGACCATTGGTCGTTCTACAGAAGGATACTGAGAATTCCATGAACGGAGCGTTTAATTACCGAATAGTTCATAAGAAAAATGGAAGCAAAATACTCAAGGTCAACTTGTTGGACATTTAATAAGGAAGAAAGGCTTGGAGAATTTGACACTCATAAAACCTATCGAGAGAAAGAATGACAGGGGAAGTCAGCAAGTCACTTGACGAAATTGTATGAGCGGATGTCGAAACATGGTGTGTGAGATGTTGGCAAAAGGAGAAACTTAGCTAATCAATAGAATGTTGTGAAGTGAGATGATCGACAACGTCTTGAATGGAGACAGTACGTAGTAGGAAAAGTCATTGTTAGTCTATTATATGTATTTTTTTATCTTGTCTGCTTTTGTCTTTGCTTTATTTCTTATATAATAATAGACGCAATATTCGATCACTGAATCATTCACTGATATTTTTCTTTTCTATTGTTACGTCTTTTCATTCTCTTTAGTTTCTTCTATTTTCTTTTCCATATACGCAACTTCTTCACGCACACTCTTCAGTTCGCTCTTTCATTTACTTAGCACAGTTTTTGTTTTATTTGCTCAAATCTATCGCTTGAGTTGCGCTCAAATCTGAGAGTAATTACTAACTTTTGGCAGCCGGAGAATATGGTGCCTCGGCTGAATGACTCCAGACTTTTCCAAATTTCGAAATTGGCTGAATATATGAACAGCGAAAGAGTGATAAAGCCTACGAAATCGTTACTTCCTTTTGGCCGGCAAACGGTATTAGCAAAGCGAAAGTTAAGTATAACCGACGAACAATAGAAAGTGATAATGAAAGCACAAAAGTATAAAATGAAGTGAAAATTTAGATAAAATAAAAAAGAATCAAGTAAGAAAGTAGTAAAATAAAATCAAGAGCAAGAGAAAGTTTGAATAACAAAAGGAAAATTAAGGTAAACTATAAAGCAATTTAGAAATTGAAGGTAAAAGTGAAAGTGAAAGTATTAGACAAGAGATGTATAATGAAAAACTTAAATTTAATGCAAAGTTAGGATTAATAAAAATCTAAGGCAAAAATACAGAAAATTAAATGTAGAAACTTAAGGTAAAATTGACTGTAAAATGTAAAGACAGAATTACATTCAAAGAAAAATTTAAAATAAATGTTTATAACGCAGAAATGTGAATGTGACAGTAGAATTTATGAAAGGAAAATAAATAGACAGAGATAAAGGCGGAAATCATATTAAAATAAACTCCAGAAACTTACACTCAAATTACACCCCCCTCCAAAAAAAAGCTATTAACATGTAATATATTCGAATAAATCATAAGTCAAATAAAATACATTTTCACAGGTAAAGAATAAGATGGTGAATGGAATATTTTAAAAGAATTCTTCCGAATTATATTCCCAGATTCTTAGCAAAAAATAAGACATTTCTTGAGATAATTAAGTGGAATCTTTAACAAAATGTTCCCAAGTGTAATGAGCACATTCTCGAATAGGTATTAACAATGTTTTAATTTGTAACATAGAATAAAACTTTAATAATAGTTTCGAAGAATCGTTGCAATGTCCCTATATTTTTGAGTGTAATAGTAGCAATAATATAATCGGAATCATTGTCTCGAAGACTAAATAGAAATGTAAGTCTTTTATATTTTGCATGCATTTCAGCCTGTATTAGCTTGAAAAGAGAAAATTTGCAAATAAGAGGAAGCCAGTGTGAAGATAATGTACAAAATTCCAAACTTTTCTAGGTATTTGCACAATTTCCCTGAAAAAATATCATCCCTATGTGCTTATTCCCATGTACTTATTTATAAGTATTAATTAATAAGATTCTTTAACAGACGTTGATGGCACTCCAAATCGTCCATTGTTCAGTTGCACTCAGTAACTGCCTATTCTCTTTCTCTATTTTCTGCAATGCATAGTTGTTAAGTTGTTTATGACAATATAAAATTGGTGCTTAAAATTTTATTAAGATATTTTTTGAAAGATTTTCTGATAGATTTTTCAGAGAAAATTCTATCAATTATAGGGTTTTATTACAATCAAAGCATTTTTCTAGAATTTTGTTTATTTAAAAAGGTCACTGAAGTTAATAAGTTCAAGTCTGTCAAAATCCAAGACGCTTCATATGGATAATTTGCTTTTGTTGTTGGTGTACATATGGAAATGACATTGCGAGGTAACAGTTCGAAAACTATCAAAATTCATAGCATCTGCGTAAATTGAATTTGACCTATTGCAATATCATAGTGACCTTCAGACTTAAAGGTCAGTAAGAACGTATTAATTAAAAGAGGTATCTAATAAGAGATTTAGAAGGTTTTTTTTTCCCATAATTCCGTAAATTATAACCCGAACTATGGTTGGTTGACCAATGAGAATATGACACGAAATTGTCTGTAATTTGGTTAGCAATCAAAAGCCTTTTTCGGTCTGAAAATTTCGGCTATAAAAGAGCACTGAGTTCTCCAAGAATTACACAGAAACGAAAGGTCGAGAAGCATATCTTCCCTTCTGATACCAGATTATCCATAAGGAGATATTATGAAGACCCGGCTCATTGACGAACATCTCAGACTATGAACCAACGACTCAAATTGAGACAGTCACATAAAGACAGAAATGCTGAAAAAACTTCTCACCGAGTGATTATTTTTGGGCTCTCCCACTTAGCCACTGTTGAAAAGAATTGTCGTATTTCAATAACAAACTGGTAGAAAGCAAAATTTTCTATTCTTTATGTATTTTTTCACGATCGTGTTTTTCATAATATTTTTTTTTCTTATTGGTTAATGGAAAGTTGCTAGATTTTTTTTTTTAAGTTTCTAACAACTCTAGTAACTCGTACCAACTATCCGAACGGTCAGAAATATTTCTAGTCGAAATGTATCATTGCCCTACTGTACATCTTACAAAAACATCGTGGGCGCTGATAAAACTGACAGAACAACTCGACGGAAACGCAAGTGATAGGAACGGAAATAAATTCACATCTCGTGCCATGACAAGCATAGGACAACAATTAACGTACTGTTGTTTTGTTTTACTTTTCTTTACTTTTAGCTCCGTGAGGATTAAATTCTCCAGGACATTTTCCACATGATGCGCCCTAGAATTTTCTACAATCTCTTTTTTCATTGTTAGCATCGGTTTATTTTTTTATACACATTCACTACGAATCACTATTTGCACATATATTCTCTCCGTCCAAGCATTCAACAGTAGAAGCGTATCTCTATTCCTTCAAAACACTTCATCATCTGTATGCAAATTGTCAATGCCGTAAAGAGTATAAAATTATCAATGGACAGTAGAAATTAAATACATTGCCCCGAGTAAAGCCTACTGCTTATTATAATATGGACAGCATCAATTATTCACGGCCAGTCTGTGTGCCATTGGTTCCTTCAATGAATGCGAACCGTACATTTCCGTATTAACATATGGTACCTCTCTTTCTCTCTCTGTGGCTCTGTGGTGGCTAATTATATATATATATATATATATATATATATATATATATATATATATATATATATATATATGTATATATAGATAAATAAATAGATAGATAGACAGAGAGAGAGAGAGAGAGAAAAAGAGGTTCTTAAAAAAAGCGGATCCTACTGATATTAATGCATTACTCTTCAAGTACAAATTGAGTTCACCGGGCCACTGGCGTATTTCGTATAGAATAAAACATTAAAATTTCCCTTCCTTTCTGGCGGGCAAACATAGCCTAGGTGTAGGATCTCAGAATGATGTCAAATCGGTCGGGTTTTTATCCCGGCTGAAGCAATCGGACGTCTAGACACACTGAAGAGCTGTCATACAGCGAAAGAGTCTGCGGATGATTATATATATATATATATATATATTCGTCTCAGATCCTAAATAAATTTTACGAAAAGCAAAATAATTTCCATGCCTGAAGATGAGTGAATGTACGGTCGAAAGTACTTGCGTATTTAAGAAAGATCTTATACAGATTATAAATTTAAAAAAAAGGATCATAACATTAATCGAGTGATTGGTACGTTAATGCACCTTTAAAATTTTGTTAGCGAAGAGATTTCGCCGTTTTATATCATTAACTTTATTAATTAACTTTTTGTATGAATGATTCATCGTAATATATATATATATATATATATATATATATATATATATATATATATATATATATATATATATACCTGTCATCGTTTTATTTATCCTATGCCTTAACATATTGGTGCAGCTTGGTCGACAAGGTGTTCATGTTGACATACTGGGATGTGTAGGTCTACTCTTGCTGACGAAAGGACATATCCCATATAAACCCGTAGATGCACTTGGCGTCTCAGTCTTAGAGCGAATGTAATCAAATAGGATGTGTCAATTACTACAATGTTATAGAAGTTCAGTACTCTTTGTTTCTAAAAAAAAAACTTTTTTTAAATCCTATTTCTCAATACTTTAATTTGTGAAAATCGTATTTTCTATTCTGTTATGTGTCATGTGTAAGCGATCATCTATCTTTCGATGCATGACTGACGAGGCTGACTTTTTTTCGCAGTACGTTGCCATTTCTTTCTGCGGTGGATCAGTTGCCATCCCAGGCTATAGAACACTGTCCCGCTATTTGCTCATAGGGAAGAAGAAGAGGATTCACACCTTTCCCAAGTTTATTAGCACGTAAGTGAATGTAATGGATTCGACTGGAATTCAGACTCGGCTCTTTGATTCCACAATCCGAGCCGTTATCCATTACTCTCATTCTGTTTCTTCTTCGAATTTCTATGTCATATCTTTGCATCGGTAGTTACAAATGTACCCAAAATAGTTCTCTTTCGTGCTTATTTATTTTGACCTCCCCAATACGCCGCAAAAACTTGGGAGTTTCTATTTTGATAACGAGCTTGCATTCCGTCTTCTTAATATTAATAGTTAGCCCTTTCTTCTTCCTAACAGACAAACTTACCAAGTGTAAAAAGTGAGGAATTTATTTGATGAAAACTTTCGCTCGAAAAATTCAATAATAAAAATGAAACAGTTTATATATGAAACCATTATTACGTGTACGTACTCTCCCAAATAGAAATTATCATGGAAAAAGTACAAATAAAAATAGTCTTGCATATGTACTCTGCCAAATGTTAATTGTCTTCTCTACGTACTCTGCCACATAGAAATTGTCTTGTATACGTTCTCTGTCAAAAAGAAATGATCTTGCTCTCGTACTCTATTAAATAGAATTTGCCTCTGTATCTACTCTGTCTAGTAGAAATTGTCATGTATGTGTACGGTTTCAAATAATACTTGTCATGTATGTTTAACCTCTCAAATAGAAAGGGCCATATATGTATACTCTCTCAAATAGAAATTGCCATATGTGTACTCTCTCAAATAGAAATTGCTATGTGTGTACTCTCTCAAATAGAAATTGCCATGTGTGTACTCTCTCAAATAGAAATTGCCATGTGTGTACTCTCTCAAATAGAAATTGCCATGTATTCGTGATCTCTCAAATATAAAGTGTCATGTATGTGTACTTTCTCAAATAGAATTGACATGTATGTGTACTCTCTCAAAAAGAAATTGTCATGTATGTATACTCGCTCGAATATAAATAGTTTATGTATGTGTACTCACTCGAATAGAAATAGTTATGTATATGTACATTCTCAAATAGAAAATTTCATTCATGTGTACCCTCTCAAATAGAAATTGACATGTATGTATACTTTCTCAAATAGAAAGTGTCATGGATGTGTACCGTCTCAAATAGATATTGTCATGTATGTGTAATCTCCCAAATAGAAATTGACATGTGTGTACACTCTCAAATAGAAATTGATATGTGTGTACTCTCTCAAATAGAAATTGACATGTGTGTACTCTCCGAAATAGTAATTGATATGTGTGTACTCTCTCAAATAGAAATTGATATATGTGTACTCTCCAAAATAGAAATTGACATGTGTGTACTCTCCGAAATAGAAATTGATATGTGTGTACTCTCTCAAACAGAAATTGATATGTGTGTACTCTCCCAAATAGAAATTGACATGTGTGTACTCTCCCAAAAAGAAATTTCTATGTGTGTACTCTCTCAAATAGAAATTGACATGTGTGCATTCTCTCAAATAGAAATGGACATGTGTGTATTCTCACAAATAGAAATTGACATGATTGTACTCTCTCAAAAAGAAATTGAAATGTGTGTTCTCTCCCAAATAGAAATTGATATGTGTGTACTCTCTCAAATAGAAATTGATATGTGTGTACTCTTCCAAACAGAAATGACCATGTGTGTATTCTCTCAAATAGAAATTGGCATGTGTGTACTCTCTCAAATAGAAATTGACATGTGTGTACTCTCCCAAATAGAAATTGACATGTATATGCACTCTCTTAAATAGTAATTTCAACATATATGTACTCTTTCAAGTAGGAATTATCATATATGTGTATCCTCTCAAATAGAAAGTGCTATATATCCGTACTCTGGTACAGAGAAATTATCTTCTTTACGTACTCAGTCATATAGAAATTATCTCGCATACGTACTCTGCCAAATAAAAATTGTCTTGTATACGTACCCAGGTAAGTAGAAACTATCCTGTATACGTAAAAGGCCACATAGAAATTGTCCAGTATGCCTAATCGGCCAAATAAAAATAGTTTTGTATACGTACTATGCCAAGTAGAAATTGTAATGTATACGTAATCTGGCAAATAGTAATTCTCCTGTAACGTTCTCTAGTAACTATAATCAAAGTTTTTTTCTCAAAGTCTTAATACTTTACTTAGTTTCTGGAAAGAATTTTCACTTTTCAGATACGCTTTCCGATTTCCGTATAATATATTTTTTTTCTTTTAATATCTTTTATATATTTTCGAATTGTCATGGGATTCAGTTCTCAGACAAATAGTCTATTTACAACTTCTCTCTATAATGATTTTTTATGTTTGCTCTATATTCTTCTCAAAAACGATCTTTATACTTAGTCAGTCTTCGTACCATTATTCCAGCAATGTTAAATATTTTCTTCCTGTGTAATATTTATTCGTTCAATTCAACGTTGTCTTTGAAAATATTGAAACAACGTAATTCCTTTCCTGATTTCAACCATTATCTTTTTCCAAAACAATTTCCCGAGAGATGTTTAATGTCTGTTTCTATTCCGACTTGAATTTCGCGTATTGTATATTTCTTTTCGTGTTTAAAATAGCTCAAACATAATGTAGAATATTAGTGGAATAATGCTGTCCATTTCATAATTAGTCTGGAATACGCTTGGTGCATCCATTATTCATTAACATTGACTATATCCTCACGTTCCTCAAAATGGATTCTCTCTATTACACCAAATTGAAAAAAAATATATTAAAGAATTAACTATTTGAATACCGAGTAACAGTAATTTTTCTAAGTTCCGATTGCAGAGATTTTCCCGAATTTTAAAATTATGGTAGTTTTTCATACTAGTGGATTGATCTAAAAAAACAATAAATATGTTGTGCGTTGCGTAGTGAATATATTAGGTTGGTGCAAAAATAATGACGTAATAATGTCGTTATTTGACGTTAAAAATACGTCAGAAAACGACATTATTACGTCATTATTTTTGCACCAACCTAATAGTTACAAAAATTAGATTTGGATTTGCGCGGTCAAACTCCAGAAGGTATTTTGATTTTTGCACACATGTTATTTTAATTAAATTTTCGAATCAATTTATACTTTTGAATTTATATTGTAACCTATTTCTTTTTCCTTCTGCTTTAACTTTCGTGTTTCTGATATCAATTCCATAGCATTTACAACTTATTATATTTTGAATTTCAAAATTTGGAAGAGTCTGGAGACACTTTATTCCACGCCTGCTAAAAGTTAGTGTTTCCTCTCAGATCTTGTGCACTTTTCGGACGATAGCATTGAACAAATGCAGCTAGCGGTCTGTCCTACTCCAAATGCTCCATGTCTCGCATGTCTCGCACTTCTCGCCTGTGGAACTCCCACCCATTTTCTTGTTTCTCTGATAGCTATAATCTCTAACTATTCAAATGTAATGTCAATCGACGTCTCCAGATGCCTTGATATATCCCCTATCCTTCTCTTCATCCTTTCCTCTATCATTCCTCTTTGCTCTCGCTCCAACTCTCTGTAACCCCTTACGTTCTAGTGGCTTCCCGCCTTGCTTGGAGTGAAACGTTTAAAAAAGGTATGCTAATGAATACACGAATTCATTCTTTCTCCTCTACATTACCAGGGATTAATTCAGTCGACTAGTTTTCATGGAAAATCAAACTAGTTTAATATTTTGGATGTGGAATAGAGACTTATTTCATCTTAAGAATTAAAAAGAGGAATCATCTACTAAGCAATAAACAGCCTAAGAATCTGTTTCAAGTATGTCGTATTTCTAAAAATATGATATATTTTAAAGTGTCATTTTATGGTCCCATTAATCCACAAGAAAAAAAAAACTAGTAGCAAAATTTAGTTTAATGTGTAGTCAATGTTGATTACTGATTGTAAACAAATGCTTTCATTAACCTTTTGGGGAGTACTTTAAAATCCTTTGTGGAAGGACGATTCCAGTAGCGAGTTCGGTCATGACAGGAGAATTGTAGTTTGAAAAAAAAAAGAAAAAAGAAACTTACCTCATGGACGTCCGTACGTAAAAAGAATCTCATGGGGAAGCTATTAACTCATTAACTTTGGGGGAGACATCCATCTTAGTTTTTTTTTTACTTAGAAATCGTTTGTGGATGGACGATTCTATTTGTTAGTGAAAGTAGAAGATTCGTCCCAGTTATAAAAGCTGAACTAGTGATACTAAAGAATGGAATTAATCTGAAGATTTGCCATTACTAACGCCAACTATTACTTCAACTCTTCACTTTTGTTGTCTATATCGTTGGTTGATTATATCCATAAGCTATACAGATACTTAGGTCAACACCGGGTTCAAACAATATGCATCATTAAAATAACTTCTGGGAAATCATTGTTCTTGTATAGTAAGCTATTGATTTAAGGTCACACGATTTAAGGAATAACAGACTTAATGAACCACTTGTGAATCACATGGGTTATTTCGAATTGATTTAAAAAAAATTTATGAATGAAGTTATCATTAATCAAGTTGGTGTTATGTTACCAGGATACTTGTCATCCATTTTAACTAATAAGATAGATTGAAATGAAAGAGCCTTTCGATTTCAGCTATTTTAAAGATAGTTTTTTTTTTCTAGAAATTACAAAACACTAACTGAAAGCACCGTCTGTTTGCCCAAAGAGAGAGGGGATAAAAATGGAATTAGAAAGAGAGAATAAGAGAGATATACAAATCTCAATGTTCCGAGTTGTTGAATGTCAAGCCAACGTAGCTACAATAAGTAAGCGACTGCCTTTTAAAATAATCATTTTTGGAAGCACGGTTCTAGTCCGCTCGTTTGTGATTTAAGCGCAGTGCGTTAAGATTGGGACTCGTTCAATTCATTGGATTCAAGTCGCAATCAGATTTAAGGAACACACTGCCCCATAATTAGAGAGAGAAATAGAGAGAGAAATAGAGAGAGAAATAAATGAAGAAAATGAGACATCTATCTCAGTTTTTTCTGGCTGTTTAGTGTGTATCCAATGCTGATTACTCATTGTCAATAAATGTTTTCATTAACCTCTGGGGAAGTACTTAAAAATCGTTTGTGGGAGGACGATTCTAGTACGCGCGTTCGGGCATAACAGCAGAATTGTACCCTACTTACATTATTCGGAGTATAGTCCTCATCTTTGTAGCCATATTTATCACAACGGTTCGGCCGTTGTACGCTCCGGCCTTCTTCAGGTGGTTGGAATGTCGAACTGAACCCTTTATTTAGCTCACTGGAGTAGACTGTTTAAGTTCCACGTACCATAGGACATATGGATAAAGGTGTTAGATCCAGTGACAGGACGGAAATAGTGTGAGTTCAATACCTGGTTAAGGCAGTGGAGAACTTTCAGAGGGGAATTAGGAGGAGATAACTGACATCGACTAGACATGGCACGTGGAACTAGAACAGTCTACCCCAGTGAGCGAAATAAATTGTTCAGTTTGACATTCCAAGCACCTGAAGAAACGTTGTGATAAACATGGCGAAAAAGATGAAGACAATTATCCGAATAATGTAAACAGTGTACGTAATACCTCATCTCAGAAATATAGACAGATACAACAGAATTGTAGCTTAAAAAAAAAGAAAAAAAAAAACTTACCTCATGGACGTCCGTACGTAAAAAGAATCTGTTGGGGAAGCCATATTTTTTTATGCTGACAAATTAACGTAAAATCACGGCGACAACGAGATTTGAGAAAAATATACATATGCAGTGTACGAAAGACGTGGGGGGGAGAAAAGGAAGTTAGTTTACAAAAGACCAGACAAGACGACAAATGCAACATCAACATGAATGTCTTCAGATAGCGCCTTATTCAATTTATCTGATTTAATGAAATCTGTCCCCACCACTTTTAATGGTTTAAATCGACTAGTTACTGTAATTCATCGCTCAATTTCCATGTTTCTATTTGAGATCTTCACATAGTTTGCCTCTCTTTCTAATGTTAATCTTTTCTCTCTGTTTAAATTCGTGACTGTAACACTTTTAAACATACCCATGCTGGTCGATCAATTGTCTTTTATGCGTTTCAGTTTTTTCTTGAGTCGTTTGGCTGGTATTATTTAAAGCCAATTTTTTCGTGTCGCCTCTCAGTATTGCTTTCAATTTATCTTTATGTTTATATGTTAAGTTTCCACAATGTTCAGAGTTGATTTCAGGTCACACCCATATCTCGTCATCCCTTAGCCTCCGTCCATTAGTCCCATGACCGGATGCCGTTGAAGTTTTGCTGCGTAGCTTAACACCTGGTGATCTCCCAGCACATGCCTCTGTAAGTCTTCATTCCCGTGCCGCGTGTCAGGAGCGAAAAAGACGGGGTGAAGCTAATCCCTGTGTATGCATTAAGATCCATAAAAATCCTTATCTATTCGATATTTAGAAAATAAAATTTAATGATTAGGCTATGATAAATATGGAGTACCTGATTAACAAATACAAATGTTTCTACTAAAACCGAAAAATAAGATTCATTACGTAATTTTATTATATGAATATCCTGTAGATTTTAGCAATATCGGGATTGGTAGGAGCTAATTTTTTTGTGAAATCTAAATTGAATAATGACACCTAATCTATCTATCTATCTATCTATCTATCTATCTATCTATCTATCTATCTATCTATCTATCTATCTAGTTCATATCTATCTATCTATCTATCTATCTATCTATCTATCTATCTATCTATCAGTATATCAATTTATCACATTCTGATCATATCTATCTATCTATCTGTATATCAATTTATCACATTCTGATCATATCTATCTATCTATCTATCTATCTATTTATCTATCAGTATGTCAATGATTTATCACATTCAGATCATATCTATCTATCTATCTATCTATCTATCTATCTATCGATCTATCTATCAGTATATCAACGATTTATAACATTCTGATCATATCTATCTATCTATCTATCTATCTATCTATATGTCTATATATCTATATATCTATATATATATATATATATATATATATATATAATCACATTCTGTTCATAACTATCTATCTCTCTATCACATTATATTCAGTGCTATCTATCTATCACATTAAATTCAGATTTATCTATCACGATTTATTCAGGTCTGTGTATCTATCAAATTCTGTTCTGATATATCTGTCTATTTCACTATTGCATTATATTCATATTTATCTATCTATCTATCTATCTATCTATCTATCTATATATTATGGCAATTTACCCATACACGCATGGACTCTACCAGCTACAAAGTGGAGCAGCTACTGCCTTTTGGAGAGGGAAGTTTCCAGAGTCAGCTCTGACAGTCGGACCGAATATTATTGGTGTAACACTCTTGTTTGTATATGTTTGATTGCTGTTTCTGTTAATATATTTGTTTAACTCAATTACTCTCTTCGTGTCTTTATTTATGGCACTAACAAAGCCACTACACTATCTATCTATCTATCTATCTATCTATCTATATATATATATATATATATATATATATATATATATGTATCACATGATATCAATCTTATCTATCACGTTGTATTCAAATCTATCTATCACATTATATTCATATATATATATATATATATATATATATATATATATATATATATATATATATAATAGTGCGTGTATGCATAAATTTTGATCCGTGCATGGCAAAAATAAAACTTTAATATATTTAAACAATGGGAACATTAATTATGTCTGTCGATTTCTACAATATTAAAGATTATAATTTAATTTTTAATGGACATCTCAATGACGCCATTTCATTTTTCTGATTCTAATCAACATACCGAAAAGCAAGAATACGTCGACAATCAATTATCAGCAAGCTAGACATATTCATTCCAGAAACCTAAAATACAATATTTGATTTTCGGCTTGTGATTCCCAGTGTCGGTTATGTCTTCTTTCTTTATGTCTATAGAGATACACAAAATATACACTCAGAATTAAATCGTCCAATCGATTTGATAGAAAATGACATTAAGCCATAATAGTTGTAATGTTTTCAGACATTTTAATGAGCTGTAATGATGAATGATTTTTACTTTATAACAATAAACAGACTGCCTTTGTGTTTCGCTATTCATTTAAGATAGAAGTTCAATGGAAATTTTATAATACGCAAGCCTGTTGCGTTACAGATTATCATAAAAGCGATTAGGGAGACATGTTTTGGGAATTTTGATATCTATCGGCTTTAGCTGAAGCTTAGTAATGTGTGCGAGCTTTAGATAAAAATATGAAAACAA
Organism: Acanthosepion lycidas; assembly: GCA_963932145.1. Classification (NCBI taxonomy): domain Eukaryota; kingdom Metazoa; phylum Mollusca; class Cephalopoda; order Sepiida; family Sepiidae; genus Acanthosepion; species Acanthosepion lycidas. The sequence goes on along the minus strand of OZ010595.1, from coordinate 19,502,468 downwards.
GTGAAATGTATAAACGAATGTAATACATTTTTAAAGTAATTTACGTTATAGTTTATTTCAATTGAACCCCGAAAAACTGTCTGCATTTTGTACTATATTATTAATATGACATATATATATATATATATATATATATATATATATATATATATATATATATATACAGATAGAAGCTTACTTATTTTTTATTGTTTTTTTTTTTTTGTTTTACTTCTTTCACGTGGATTTAATTTCTTTTGCAGATTAAAAAAAAAACTTTGAGAGTTTTGGCGATTAACAAAGATGGCCGACCAAGAAGCATGCTCCAGGATTGAACAGCGGTCAGTTATCAAGTTTTTGGTTGCTGAAGGGTGCAAACCAGTTGCAATCCATAGGAGAATGTTAACTGTGTATGGTGCCACATGTTTCAGCCAAAACAATGTCTACAGGTGGGCTAAATTGTTTAAAGAAGGACAGAGCAGTGTTGAGGATAAAGACAGGCCTGGGAGGCCAACAGAAGTGAAGTCTCCTGAGTGGATCGAATCAGTCAATGACCTCATTCAGTCTGACAGAAGAACTACTGTGAACTGCAGAGGCAGGTCAAGAAAGACATAAAGAACAAATGCAGGGGTCATCAGTCAGAAGGAGTCATCTTGCATCATGACAACGCAAGGCCTCACACAGTAGCCCGAACGGTGCAGACCATCAACGAGCTGGGCTGGGAACTGCTCCCTCATCCCCCTTACAGCCCAGACCTTGCCCCTTTAGACTTTCGGCTGTTTGTTCCCTTGAAAGCGTTCACGAGAGGCACGAAGTTTAAAAGTGACGATGAAGTCAAAAGTGTTGTGAGCGACTGGCTGAGACATCATTCCAAAGATTTTTACGCTGAGGGAATACGGAAGCTTGTGCACAGATGGGAAAAGTGTGTGAGAGTGCTGGGAGACTACGTTGAAAAAAAAAAAAAGAAGTAGGCTTCTATCTGTATTAGAAGTCCTTATACCGAAAAAATCACCTTATTTATTGAATGACTCTCGTATATATATATATGTTTAATATGTTTTAATTGACATCTTTGATGATGGCTTATATAAGCCGAAAGCTTAGATTGTATTAAAAAAAAAATATGGATCATTATTTTCAATTTCTTTCTTCGTTCAACGATAACGTTATTAAACTTATCAGATGTTACGAAAAAAATTTACATTAAACAAATAGACAACACTTGTCTATAATATTTAATGAAACGTGTATATATATATATATATATATATATATATATATATATGGTTCCGTATAGGATGCAGGTTCGAATCCTGTCCAAGGACGAATATTTTCTATGAAAATATCTCGGACATTCAGGCCGGTAAATCTTATTTAATACTGTTTATTATAAACAGAGCATTTACTTAAATAATTGTATCTATAAAAAGAACGTTAAACTTTAACAATTTAACAAATGTACTAGTCATACATAGAAATAAATTCATCCATTATTTTGTTTTTGTAAATGCTATCCTCATAAGAAAGAAAATAATTCACTTCGAGAGTGCCGCCATTGAATATTATCCAAATATTAATCTACGCCCATTTTTGTTTCCAATATCACCTTTCGTAACAGATCAATCCTCTCCCAAGCGCCAAAGTACAAAACAAATATATAAAGAAATCAAAAGAAGACGGTTGAATCCGTCAACACAATACAAACAATATTTCTATATGTGGAAATATTCTCTTTAAACAAAAATTAATTGTCGTAAATTTTCAGTTGAACATGTGAATACAATAGCATTCTTATTTTGTTTGTTGTTTATGGAATCTTTGTTTCAATAAATTCATTTAGTTTTTGACTTGAAAAAGTCGACATTTGACATAAAGCTAAAACTACAGTTTCCCTATAGTCGTTTTTGCTTTATATATATATATATATATGTGTGTGTGTGTGTGTGTGCATTTCATAATATATATATATATATATATATATATATATATATATATATATATATATATATATATATATATATATATACGCCAATACACACACACATTATGAAATGGACAGAGTCCGACAATTATTTTTTCTCATTTTTATGTTTATACATTCTTTTTAAAAATGGCTTAAAATAATTGTCGGATTTGTACATTTCATAATGTATGGTGTCATTTGTTTACATCTGGATACGCATTGAGCAGGTATGTATGTACATTAGAGAATCATGAAAGATTGTATTTTAAAAGCAGCAAAATTGAATTTACTAATTGAACGATCCTCTTTGACCCAATCGGTTAAGGCATTTAGATGACGGTTCCGTATAGGATAAAGTTTCGATTCCTGTCGGCCGACAAATATTTTCTATGAAAATTTCTCGGATATTCAGGGCGGTAAATTTTGTTTAATTCTGTTTATTATAAACAGAGCATTTACCTAAGCATGTATCGCGCACATAACTGACTAAAAGATTCGGAAAATTATGAATTTTATAAGTCTAACAATATGGATTTCACTGATCACAACGCTATGATTTTGAACCTAAACTTGATTATGAATCTGGTTTACTCAGAAAATGGTAAAGATTTGGGAAAAATATTTTGTCTTTATTTATCATGTGAAACTCGAAGTTTAAAGCTGAGTGCAATACAAAGGTTCCAAAATTGACCTCTGACCTACAGCTGCAAACCTACTGCTGGTTTTCACGAGTTTTTCGGTCATATCAAAACATAAAGAAAGATGAACTATCAATGTAACGATTCAGTGCCTACAATGTTCCATCCACCCATTTAAAGGTTGGGTCGAGATAATTCTAACAAACTTCATTCACTAAAATTACACTCATTCCCGGCAGTAATGATTTATTCCTTGTTTACTTTTTACGATTTGGTTTCCAGTTCCTTTAATATATTTTTCTTTTCTTTCAATTTCTGTAACCCCTTCTGTCTTTGTAACATTATCCCCTTGATATTGGTCACCCGATTAAAAAAAAAAAAAAAAAAAAAACTCTCGTTTTGAGAATTCTTTTTTTTTTTTTGTGATGTCATCGAATACTCCTTGTCACTTTCGTAATTCTCGTTGTAGTAGAGACTTTGTAATCGCAGATACAACTATATTAACACCGTTGAACGATACTGGTGTCAGACGCCTTCGAATAGCACTCGCACTAATGGTACTTGCTCGATAATACTCGCTCGAATAGTAACCACCGAATAGTGATCCGAATAGTAATACGTATAGAGAAATAGTATAGTGAATAGAGTAAAGAATAGCGGCCCATATAAGGGATAGACTAGAAATGGGGATCATTTGGAGGTCACGTGACTTTCTACTTATCCGTTTCTCTCATAGTCACGTGATTCATATAATTCAATAATGGGATGACCTGTGTTTGCTCTCTGGTGATCGATGTTCAAACTCAAGTGTCACTTTATTCCTATATAACACTTTTTTTATCATAACAATCTGTAAGAATAGATTATTGATGAGTTTCCATTGAAATATTTTTATGAAAAGGGAAACTTATATTATGCAGACATTAATGATAAAAGATAAATTATAGTCTTACACATAAGTGTTGCAAACAGTAACTGTTACTGATAGAGAAAGTATATGTTTGCTCACTTTCTTTATGAATAATTAAAATTTTAATGCTAAATTAGTTCTTTTTTTAGAATGATAGAATGCTTAACAAAACGGTTCGGCCCTGATAATCAAATTGTATAGAATTATATAATGAAAAAATGCATGACTTAGTGCTCATGTAGCCACTGCTCTAACGTACCTGAACTTCATGGATTTAAGCGTGTTTCTATGTTTGGCATTTCAGTCCCACTCTGTCACTGTCGAAATAGTTAAATATAACGGCCTCTTCTACTCCAACAGCTTCTTATCTCGCACTTCCCAACAGCGGAACACCCTTCCTCTTACTTGCTTCCCTGATAGCTATGATCTTCAAATATTCAAATGTAATGTCAATCAACATATTCTGATGGCTAGATTTAGTTCCCCGTCCTTCAATGTCGCCGGACGTCAGTAATGCACCTTAGAATGTCTGCCGTAAGTCCGTGGATTCAGAAGAAAAGCTAAGTGAAACAGCGCTTCGTTGGCGGTCGCAGGACGCCCGCAATGCGCCTTAGAAATTCTGCCGTAAGTCCGTCGAAGCGAAGCGGATGGCTGGCCTCCGTTCGCGGTCGCCGGACGCCCGCAATGCGCCTTAGAAAGTCTGCCGTAAGTCCGTCGAAGCGAAGCGGATGGCTGGCCTCCGTTCGCGGTCGCCGGACGCCCGCAATGCGCCTTAGAAGGTCTGCCGTAAGTCCGTCGAAGCGAAGCGGCTTGCCGGCCTCCATTCGCGTGATGCGCATCGGCAATAGTCGGCGACAAAACTTTACGAAGTGCCGATTTTCCTCAAACGCCCCTCTTTACTCTTGCTCTCACTCTCTGTAACACCTTGCGTATTAGTGGCACTTCCGCTTTGCTTGGAGTGAAATGCTTAAAAAAGAAAGAAAAAGTGTATCTGCTTAACGTAAAACATTTATTTCTTAATGTATTCCCGCTCAGACATACTGATATAAACGATTTTGAACGCCATATTTGCTTCTATTTCCTGAGAAATATCCAGGCCTTGTACCAGACTAAACGTTTCAATAATCACTGCCTTATTATATGCTATAGTTTATTTCTTCCCCCTTTTTTTTTTACTCATCAGGAGCATCGTAGAAATGCCACTTTAAATCGTTTTCCTCCCGAACTTTGTAAGTTTTATTTAACCCCAGGAGTCATATTTCAATAATCCATACAAAATTACACAGTTCTCGTCTGTCTTGCTTTATAATGTGTTCTCGTCTTGCGAGACCAGCTATGCCAATCTTAAATTGTCTTTCTCACAGCACTCTGCTCAGTGACTAGACTGGGCGCCTATAATTGCCTATGACACTAATATGCTGAAAATGGCCTCCCGCGGACGTTTGACCGTGAATAAAAAAAAGGAGAAAAATAATTATATATATATATTTATATATATATATATATATATATATATGGATGATATCGGGAGTAGCGTGGCAATTGTTGTTATTATTATTGCTTCATCTGCCGAAACACCGTGAAAGTCTTTAGGCTATGCATGTCTGTTGCCGGAAAACGGGCATATGCATATAGAAAGAAAATGGCGGGCGCTATTTTCACAGAAAACTACAAACTACAAAGAAAGGCAAGCAGAACAATAAATATATTTATTTCTACTATTATCGTTACTGATACATTAGCACTTGTTTTAGTCAGTCCTTCGGATTACAGTGTGCACTGTTCAAAACTCCATCCGCAGCCATTTCAAATCCCTGCTATACACAAAAGTATCACTAATTCCGTTATTATTTCTATTATTTTAACCATCATAAGCTTAACCACTAGGCTTAACAATCACCTCTACTCGAAAGCCCTACACATCAACACCGCTAAGATATCTACCGCTTAGCTATCATAACAAAAAAACTGTCAACACAAAATAGCACATTATTTCAATCCTTAATATGATTTACATAGTCCCTAACACAGCAACAACGTTCCAAGTACCCAACACTAAAAATATTGACAATACAAAGATCACTGCGAAGCCAAAACTCAAATCTCAAACATGACCATAAATTTCAATCAATATCCTTACACTGCTGCTGCTGCTAATAATGATAATAATGATAATAATCTGAAGAAGAAGAAAAAGAAGATTGATATTAATAGTGATTAGCAGTAAGCGTCTAAATTATATGTATTTACTAATAAATTTTTAAATGAAGAATCCTGTATTTTTAAACTCAAGATCCTTAGACACCCAGTGCTAAGAGGAAAGTCAGGCAAAGATACTCCAGATAAATCAAGACTACAATTGAATTTTTTAACCAATTCACCCCATGCAAGGCAATAAAGCCAATAAGACACAAGCGGTTGCTGAACGTGAAAGAAAATAAAAAAAATATAGACATCATATTAAAGCGCGAGATCAATAGAAGAGTAATCAAGACGACAGTAGATAACGATTGACATTGTATTTAAATTTTGGAAGATCAAAGTTGACTATAAAGCATGAAGCCGGAAGTGTGTTTGTTCAATACACTCATGGACAGCCGACAATAATCCTTATAAACAAACATGCAAGATACTAAACGTTGGTTCATTCTACCGGCAAACAGCGGGTTCACTTCTTTGTCTCTGCATTCATTACGAGCAGATGTCAGTTGCAATCAGACGTGTCGTTCTGGTAGAGCCAGAATAAGTGATTTCTTTGGGCTATAGCGACAGAGAAGACGAGTGAGAAACATAGATGATTAACTCGATTAAATTTGCTATTTTCTTACCTCGGATGAAATCATTGGTGCCGGGGATTAAACCCTGTGGGAGCCATCAGACACCCATTTTTGAACAGGAAGATTAAAAACTTCATTCCAAGGGAAGACACGGAGAAAATTAATAAAAACGTTGATAGCAGGAAGATAGACGGTTGGTGGCGGATCGGAAGGAGATGTTTTAAACACAACCGCATGATTTTTCCAAGAAGTCAGACCTGTGTAGTATGAGAAGAGACAAGTATAGAGCTAAAGAAACGATCGAGAAGAGAAGAATATCCACTAGGTTTACTTGGGAAGTCGACCACATGCGAGAGAGATTGAGTGATTGAGAATTAAGGGTTTGAATGACAGCGAGTTCAATTACAGAATATTTAAGCCACATGGTATGAGTTCTGTCTCAAGATCGCACTAACAGACTTTTCTATCCGCCAACCGTGAACGTCACTAAAAGAACCTCCGCACTGGAAAAAATTAGTTGCTTTTATATTTGTCCATATAACCATAATCCTTTGCGTTTTCATGCGATCCCATAATTCATTGCGTCCCTGTCCCATAATGCATTGCATCTTTATTGCATAAAAATGCAAAGTAAGTTCCCTCTCATTCTTTTACGTTATCTGGCCGAGGACGGATTACGGTAGCGAGGTAAGCGCTTTTTTCTCACTCATTTCAGCTGCAGTAGCTTTACATGCTAAGCAAATATGGGCTCTTTTTTGGCGGGGGCAAGGCAAGTCGCAATCAATTGTGCTCGTCACAGGTTCTGTCTCATCACGTCTGTCACAGGTGGACATTAATGTCACAGAACACAAATATATTTGCAAACGTGTGTAGGGAGATACTCTTGCCAGAAAAAAACTATCTAGAATGCAGCATATATATATATATATATATATATATATATATATATATATATATATATATATATATATAATTCATTAACGGCAAAAGACAAGCCAAAACGGTTAATATTTTATTTAATTTGTCTTCTGCTCTTATAAATTTCTGATCGTAAATTATGTAGAAATTGTACAAATGCTTTTTATATCCCAGAGTCTCCGACATTACGTTTAGGCATTATCATTATAGTAATATAATATCCTCATGTGCATGCACCCCCCACCAAAAAAAAAAAATAAAGATAATGGAAGCATATTTAATTAAACAGAAAAAGCGTGCATTCAATAATATCATCTCTTCATACCTTGACCGGGTCTGGAAAATAAAACATCTCCCTTTCTCTCTCTCTCCCTCTCTCTCTCTCTCTCTCTCTCTCTCTCTCTATCTATCTATCTATCTATCACTACACACACACACACACACACACATATATATATATAGTAATTTCCTGACGCTAGAATAATCCTCTACGGAACGCAGAAAGCACTGGCTGGCCGTTTCGTTCGATTTTGGGGACTCCCCATCAATGCGCATCTACTGCAGATATTCAAATACGTATCGTTTTGATAAAACGCAAGCATCATACCAACTGTACCAATGGGCCTCAAGCAAAACATTTTCCTTTCCCTCGGGGGAAAAGGAAAGACGTAGCACTTGGGGCACAATTCGTTGGATTATAAATATTTAATGAGTATCACCAAGGAATTTGTGAGTAGCGGCGCTATATCGAGTCTATTTACTTTCTACTGCCTCAACAGGGACCGATGAAGATTCTTATCGAATCGCTGAATTATTATAACATATATATATATATATATATATATATATATATATATATA
>OZ010595.1:19469423-19491923 GCA_963932145.1 Acanthosepion lycidas | reverse complement strand
GAATTACATATTTTGGAATATAATGTCCGATTTTAGCATCGAATTGTATTCCAGAATTAATCTATTTAAACATGTGTTTAAATCAATCAAAATAGGAACAGTAGAAAACTATAATATTCTGTTACTGAATTGAAGAGTAATTTATTGCTTTACGGTGATTCTCTAATGTTTTGGATACCAAGAACATCATGGAATATAGTTATCCCCATTTTTTCAAAGGAATGGCTATTTGCTTAAATTTTGGTATCGTTGATTGCATTCTATCTATGGATGATAGATCTGAAGAATATCGTTGATGTGGCAATGTTCTATATCCCTTAGTTCGCAGCAGGATCTCCATTATCCTCTTCGTAACATATCGAACATTGCCTTAAACCCGAACTGGGCCTTGTTGATTAACCGGTGCAGTTCGGATTTTGCTTAACAGCATGTGCATTTGGCCCAGTAGCATTTCGTAAACTTACACTTGTTTGATTTCTAAATGCTATGATGGATTACGCGAATCTCGGACAACGAGACTGTGACAATAATCTTCTCTTTGAGCAATTATGGTTCTGAAAAGCATTTATGTCCTTCGTCATGATCAAACTAGTTTTTGCGATTGCCATAAAGGATCCATTTCACATCACAATCACTATTAAATCAAGAAGTTGATGATTCCACCTTCAAAGATTCCACACATATAAAACGATCGAAATCTTTGACATACACTGAGTTCATATCAAACCGATTTATCATGTTTACCAGGACCTTACAAACACAACCGTCGCCACATCCTGATATAGATTTCCTTCCACAAGCTAAGCCACGTTCACTCTTTCAAATCATTTCTTTCACATTCTTCTGAGACTGCATCTTTGAGTTTCTGGAATCAAATCCTGAGCTCACACTAAATTATTACAATCGTAATCGATATAAGTGTACCATCAAACTTTAGCTATCCTATATATCCTCATCATTTTCTGTTCATGATTCCTATTTTGTCACCCTTAGAAGAATTACACGTATCCTTTAACATCGAATAAATCATAGTCCTTGTAGGAGGGAGAATTTTTTATAAAAATATACTAACATAGTGTGATTTATTTAATGAATAAAATCAAATAAGTTTTTTTTTTATATATATGAAGGAAGTGAAAGAGAGACAGATAGATATAAAGACATATAAAAAAATTAAATATGAAAAACAATTATTTTAAAATTCTCTCTCTTCCCATCTTTTTTCTGTGCATCTTTTAATTTTCTCAATCTTCTACTCCTTTTTCGTTTTCTTTCCCTCTTTCCTTTTTCTTTTTTCTCTTTTCTCTTTTGTTTTTGCATGTTTCTGGAGAGCTTTAAATTCTATTTATTGACGTAATTTTTTTTCTTACTCTTATGTCCATCGTCTTTTCATGTTGAATTAAATATAGTGTAATGTTAATTATGTTTTATGAATATGTCCTGAAGATGGTCTACTAGACTGAAACGTCCGACGTTGACATTATATTAACATTAAAACAGCATAATTGCATATTAGGATTTTGGTTTGTTTTTCCGTATATTTTCTTCATACTGTCGGATCCATATCCATATATTTGCTTACACACACACACACACATACACCCCCCCACACCCCCCCATACACACACATATATATATATATATATATATATATATATATATATATATAAATATATAATGGATTTATAATGTCATTTGTTTCCAACAGACCATTTATACATTTTAATAGCCCTCATTTTGTGTCCACATCAATTGACTTTCTTTCTTTAAGGTTTAGGAATAGGCAGAGAAATTTTCCTCTTGGAGAACATCGTGGGGTGTTTTTAAATAAAATTTAGAAAACACGAATATAAGTCAACTGTACTGTAACGGATTACTCCTGTATCTAAGTTGCTGTGCGGAAACCGTCAACACGCTTGATACACTCGCTTACTTTCACTTTCACTTTTCAAACGTACGAGTTTTAACCGCACATGTAGTCGTAAAGTTGAACCGTCGTAAGTTGTATATGTCGTAAATCGACGACTACATGAATATATTTCGTCATTTCCTCCGGAGTAAGGAGATAATATCATAATACCACCAAGATGATAACTGGACTTAAAGATAATGGGATAACTTTCGTTCGCAGAAGGAATATTAAAGAAAAAATTCACGAATTTGAAATGCATTAAAACATCAACAGATGTTTTTAAAAATGAAGGAAGGTATTAAAGAATATTACATGAGAGCCAAATAAAATACTGTTTTTTTTTTTAATCTATTACCCCAAGCAAGGTAATAAATACACTAAGAGGCAAAAGATTACTGAGTGCTAGGGAACATATGCGGTGAGAAACCGATAAAAATAGAAATTAAGAACACAGAACGATTGATATTACCTTTAAATTGGTGAAGATCAAAGTTGACTAGAAAGAGAGTTCCATAAGCAAATAGTGTGAGCGAAGAAACGGTTAGAATAGAACTTAAGGTTGTATCTGGCAATTTCAACAGTAAAAAAGATATGGCACAGCTGTCAAATTAATACTACAATTACATTTTTAAAGTAGTGATGTGTTATGGTCCGGTTCTTGTACTACGGTGATAGTCCAAGGTAGAACCAAATAAGAAGAACTCGAATGCGGATATGGAATAACACAGATATATTACCAAAGGGAATATATAAAGAGAGTAGAAAGTGATAGTATGAACAATCTGTCTGAACGCGTCTCTGTTTCGGACTGCCTCTGACTCGACTGACTGACTCGCTAGCTCTGCCTGACTGACAGACCCCTGACGGACTTCACTCCAGACCTCAGACTGAACGGTATTTAGTCGCCCCCTACGAGGGCATCATGTGGCACAAAGCCGGTTTAACGTGGGATCTCCGAACCCGTAAACTCGGCCAAAAATATGCCCTTTGTACCCGTATAAACTAGTTCAGGGTCGGTTTGCCTCCCCGAAAGAGTCTCCGCCCTTCGGCGTAACCTCGTTCCGGTTCCTCCCCGCGCGAAGGCAGAGTTCAACCGATCAGCCGGTCGTCCGACTTCGAAGTGAACTGTATTTAGTCACCCCCCACCCCACGAGGGCATCATATGGCACAAGGCCGGTTTAAAATGGCATCTCCGAGCCCTTGGGTTCGGCTAAAATATGCCCTTTGAACCCGTATAAACGGGTTCACGGTTTACCTCCCCGAAAGAGACTCCTCCCTTCCTCCCCGCCCGAAGGCAGAGAGTTCAACCGATCAGCCGATCAGCCGATCAGCCGGTCGCCCGACTTCGGACAACGGTATTTAGTCACCCCCCCCACTACGAGGGCATCATATGGCACAAGGCCGGTTTAACGTGGGGTTTCCGAGACCGTGGGCTCGGGCAAAAATATGCCCTTTGAACCCGTATAAACGGGTTCAAGGTCGGTCTACCACCCCGAAAGAGACTCCGTCTTTCGGCGTAGCCTCCTTCGGGTTCCTCCCCGCCCATAGGCAGGGAGTTCAACCGATCAGCCAATCAGCTGGTCTCCCGACTTCGAACTGAACTCCATGCTTCCTCTTCAGGCGTTATTACGTATGGAATTGTCCATTATGTTATTATGGGTAAGGGTCCCATAACATGATGAAAACTCATCAGAACAAATGCTATGAAGATATTCATAGTAAAGACATAATGAATCTACGATATGGCGCTTGGGAAACGACTGAAACCAAGAGGCCATGCCATGACCAATAAAACTGCAGATTCATCTTTAGGTATTATCAAGAATCTCTAAATGTAGAAGCACCAGTTGTGACTGCAATATTTAATAGTTGGGTGAATGATAGCCTTATATTGTCATCAATATGTCCACCAGTGATATTTCATTGCAGAAATTCTAGTTCTCTGAAGATTTCCTTCGATGAAAACGGTAAATGAATCTTTTGCTGCATGGATCTCTGCGAGGAGAAAGATCTTGACTTGTGTTTTGTATTCTGGAATATTTTATTTAAATAGTTCCAATGCTTCAACCAGCGGATTCGATCTCAATGATGCTACGTGTCGACTGTAACACGAAAATATTTAGTAAGGTTTCTATTCTTTGAAAGAGTGTTAAACAAATCAGGTAAACTCGACAAAGTAAGAAATTTAAAAAAAAACAAAAAAAATATGTTTCGGCATATATATATATATATTTGTTTTTTTGCAGACGTCAAAATAGAAACCCTGTGTTTAGTAAAGCAGATATAACACTGAAGTGAGAACGTTGTCAGCTCCAAAAATACATGGACCGCATTAAATATACAAACGAAATTCAATTTTCTTTTACGAAACTCGTTTCTCTGTTGGCATTATGGAGATGAGGAACGATTGCGAGAAAGATCAAAGAATCTTGGGAAATTCAAAAACGTTTGCAATAGTTCGATAATCATAGATGCCAGTAACCTTGAACGAATCTAGCGTACAAAAGAAAACAAAGGATCATGCATTTTTAACCTGAAAAAAAAAACTCGCAGAGAAAGGATATCCTTCTCATGAAATAAAAAAATCCTTTTCTTAGGGCATAGTTATTTATCAATCCCTGAAGTCAAAGGACTGATACATAAACACGCACGCACACACACACACACAAACACATACATATATATAAATATATGTATATATATATATATATATATATATATATATATATATATATATAATCATACACGTTTCATTAAATATTATAGACAAGTGTTTTCTATTTATTTTATGTAAATATTTTCATAACTTCTGATAAGTTTAATAACATTATCATTGAACGAAGAAAGAAATTCACAGTGATTATAGTCTGTGGTTGTTTACATAGATGGTTTCTATCACAGACTATCATCACTGTCTTGTCCGTATATTGTTTAATATGTTGTAATTGACATCTTTTATAATGGCTTATGTAAGACGAAAGCTTACATTGTATAAAAAAATATGGATCAATATTGTCAATTTCTTTCTTCGTTCAACGATAATGTTATTAAACTTATCAGATGATACGAAAAAAAATTACATAAAATAAATAGACAACACTTGACTATATTATTTAATGAAACGTGTATGAATGAAAAGATGCTGCCTAAATACACACAATATATATATATATATATATATATATATATATATATATATATATATATATATATATATATATACAGTATATTTTAATTTAAACATTTCTAATTAAACAATTTAGATATGTCGTGTTTATTTATTTTCAATAAAATACTTTCGTAATGACAAAAGAGCGTTCTTGTTTCACGATTAAAGACACCACGAGAGCAACTGTGGTTATATTTCTTCATTTTTTTTATTTTACCCGAGTATTTTCGACATTTTTAAATCTCATCATCTTTTTTGGTGGGTTGATTTTGCATATCAATTTTACAGATTATTTAATGGCATAATCTAAATATTTTCTTAGTTATTTTATATTTTTATCTGCAGGTATTTTGTTCATGATTTTATGCGTTCAGGTAAAAGTATGTTTTTAAATATATATTTCATAGATTATAAAATATATTCTTGCTCATTTCATCAAAAATGTACTGTCAATGGCTAAGACAAATAATGTACTGTTGATGGCTAAGACAAATAAATGTCTATGTCCGAAATAATTTTTTGCTTTTGTGGTTAAACCGTTAATAATTCAGGTCACAAAATCTGATTTTAAAAAAATTATGTCGTAAGAGAAAATTTTGTAGTTGAATCAATACAATTGGGAATATGCTCTTGAACATAACATCAATTTTGTAATTGAAAAAATACATATATATAATGTAAGGGAGGTAATTTAGATAATAACTGAAATATTATTATAAGGTCATTATTTACTTTTCTTTAAACAGTTTTAACTTAATAATCAAAAAATATATATATTATAAGAATTTCAGAACATTTGTACTATATTCATAATTAATTAAGTGTTGGTTTTAATATTTGATAAAGATAGCTTCAGGAATATATAATTTCTAGTTATTACTCTCTTAGTGAAAGAAGTCTTTCCCACTAATATGCGTCTAAATTGTGAATGTGGACAGGAATGTTTTTGTAGATGTTGAGCTATGGAGGATGAATCATTCATATGCAGATAAGAGCCTTCTTGATAAAATAGATCTCAGTTACAACTAAACATTTTAAAAGAAGTAAATTATAAATTTCTATTAATAATTTAACGAAACTAATATAAAAGAGGAATTGCTGTGTAAATAAACTATATGTGTGTGAGTGTGTGTGTATGTGTGTATCTGTGTGTGGACTTTATCAAGACAAATATAATCATTTTATCTTGCAAAAATATTTATAAACAAAAGTAGAATTGGCGTTGTTTTTCACAATTTTTAAACTTAATAATGCTCAGACATATACGTTTGGATGAAAGTGAATATAATGTATAGATGTTGAAAGTGAATATAATGTATAGATGTTTGAAGGTTGCTTGGTTTGTTGATTGATGTCGTTTAGCGGCATATCAACCAGTATTTGTTATTTAATGCCGAAATAGAAATATTTTAAACACAATATTATGGCTAAACTAAATAAATCTTAGAGACAATGGTGTACTTTCAACTATAGATAAAATGTATTGTTGGTAATTTTACTATAATTTGTACTGTTGATCATTTTGTTATAAATATGGTTTATTGCTTGGTTGATTTTGTTTAGCAGCATATCAATTTTACGGGTTATTTAATGCCGTGATCTAAATATTTTGTTAGTTATTTTATGTTTTTATCTCCAGATATTTTGTTCGTGATTTTATGCGTTCAAGTAAAAGTATGTTTTTAAATATATGTTTTATAGATTATAAAATCTATTGTTGCTCATTTCATCAAAAATGTACTGTTGATTTTTGCTTGAGAGTTTCACTATTTATCCATAACTGCGATGATAACAAGTGCTACCACTCGGTGTCAGGGTGTACCTGGGAATACTGCAGTTAAGAAGTGGTTGCAGCTCCTCAAAAGCTCAAAACACCCGATCAGAGGCCTTGCTACCGGATGTAGTTTATGGTCTTACCCAGGATGAGATAAGTGATATAATTTAATATATAATTAACAAAAGTAAGTAAATGTTGTGATTGCTGTTAGATTTTGTTTTATATTTAGTAAACTCGACACACCTGTACGGTTTCGAGGCCTGGGAACTCTACAGAAAAAATCATGCGCAAAGATTCCATTAATTGAAACCTTGTCAAATTGTACGAAACATGTGGCTGGAGTAGATCCTGAACTATGAACTTCTCCGCGCAAATATAGAGAGTCTGTTATTCAGCATGAACAGTAACCTACTTCGATGGGCCGGACAACTTCCCAAATGCCAGACATTATAATGGTGATGTCTTTGTGCAGAACCAACCACACTTTCTGAAGGGCCGAATACAGAGACCTGGTGCATTATGTGCCACAATGTCCCTAAAGAACCCTCCGAAGTTTTTGAATTCTGAGCTGTCCTTCTCCTTGCCAAGTTGCCATCAAAGGCTATAGAACCTAGTTTATCCTGCTATTTACCCATAGTTAGATGGAGAAGAAAAGGATTCATACCTTTCCCAAGGGTATTAACACATAGGTGAATGTAATGGATTCCGCTATCAAATACTCCACCTTGTGTATTTCAAAAGAGAGATGCATTTTATTTATTAATCCGACGGTTTTCATTACTTTAAAGGTTATTTTAAACCATGCTCAGTAGAAGCATACTATGAACACTATATTTACATAATGTAAAACTGATCTGAAGTTTGAGGTCCACAAAATAAATTATAACCGACCTGATGGATATTTAAGGATTTTGCATTCATTATATATAGATAGTTGAATCGATCTACTCCTATTTTTAAGCTGTAACACGTTATTACACATATAAAAAGGTGAATAATCCTCATTCCCTTCGTATTCCCTGAGTAAAGAAGAAGTTCCTTTCATACAGCTTTTTCCCTGAATTGCAATTTCGTGTAACAGACAACCGTCAGAAGATTTTGCCGATCACTACAATATGACCTTTTGAAGTCGAGTGTTAATTTCTATTATATTTATGTAGGTGCCGAAATTAATTAGTCTCGAATGCGATATGGACAGCATCACAAAGATCACGTGGTAGGAATTGGATTATCGAGGTTTAGTTTGCCTGCGGAGTGGAATTTGGTAGAAACCTCTGTTTATTCAGATGCGCAGAATTCACCAAACTTAGAAAAGTTTGGGAGCCAGTCGCAGGTTGTCGTCTCCAGTTGACGGAAGAGTTCCTTGGAAAACTGGCCCAAAATAGTTGTTAGAGAACAGTCGTTAAACAAGTCATCACAAGCGAGATTCTACCGTATCGTCAGCTAAAAAAAATATCTGGTCACACTGAAATAAATGTATCGTATATGAATTAAAGGGCTCCATATTGTTTAGCTAACGTTTACAATCCCAGCTCTAACGGTAGTGAATTTTACTGATATCAAATTAAACTAACTCATTGTATAAATAGCAGTAACTTATTTCTTGGTCGACGTTACTTATATTAGGTTGGTGCAAAAATAATGACGTAATAATGTCGTTTTTTGACGTATTTTTTAACGTAAAAAAACGACATTATTACGTCATTATTTTTACACCAACCTATTAATAATGTAGTAATCCGATTGTTGAGAGGAATTTTAACCTGCTCCAGAGATCTGGCAGATTTCGTCGAAGATTTACTTTCCAGATGTAAAAATGAACATAGGCTGGGCTAGAATAGAGGAATTAAAATTACCGAATGGTCTGTTATTTGGAACGAAGAATACCGACCCAAACCCCTAGAAGCAACGGTCAGAATTGCTGAAAGAATCAAGCGTGAGTCGTAGAGTTATAATTTTTACCATGATAACGATAGCGCAGCAGTGTTTTATGAGGCTGCTATGACCGAGGATACAAAATTGTTATGTCTCGAGGCAAAGGATACAGTCTTAACAGTAACGGGGAAGGATTATGAAGAAAAATAAATAAATAAATAGCATTTCCGAGTTTAGACAGATCCGTTAGATATAGACTGTTGAAGTAGAGTTTACGCGGAACCAGAAACGTAATTCTAAACAGGAAACAAGGAATAAACCTAAACTTCCGGGGAGTAGTGTGAACCGGACGATAGGCGATTTTTTTTTTTCACCGATAACAGCGACAACATCTCCTAGGTAGCCATGAAAAAAGTACTAACAAAATTCGAAAAAGGTAAATTTAAGTTTATTGTAATTTTCGTGAAGGAATAATGTCAAAATATATTAAATAAAATATTAAGTTGACGCTGGGAAAGACATTTAAAAATAGTTTTTATACATTCGACAAGGATTATTATTCATGGCTAATTATTTTTCTTTACAGACGACGCAAAGCGGATTAAAGAAAATTTATGTGTTATAGTCTTCAGGAGATGTTCTTATCGAGACGTAAAAAAATATGTGTCATTTTCGTCTTTAGCCTTTTCATTTAAAATCAAAGAGATATGAAACGTTGAAATGTAAGTGTAGACTATGAACGTATTTGCATCATATCTTTATGACGCATGAAAAATTTAAATGTAAGATAAGAATGGGAATCCCCGAGGTGCGTTTGAACCGATCAGGATTTCATGATCATGCAGACATCCATACAATATATCATCATTAGTAGACATTTGTTAAACTTTCTCATGCCTGATTTGTATGCGTGCCGTCACGTACACTGTTAATAAGAGACAAACTGTATTTTCTTCTCGATTTTTAGTGCATTTAGTATGATTTTGCGCAAATAAGATTGTGTAATCTATTTATCAGAATTAGACGTTTATAGAAAGATGAGTTTACACGGCGTCAAATGAAAAAAAAAATCTAGTCACGTATTTTAATTATACGTGAATGTTATGAGATTTTTTTTTAATTAACGGCTTCTCTACACGAAATATTCGACATTGTTTGAACAATTAATGTTCCAATCTGTTTAAATTAATCTTTTTTTCTTGGAGTAGTTATTCAATTAATTTAACCTTTGAAAATCCACTGTTATTGTTCTTGTTAGTAACGTTGGTGAGGGGATGTCCTTACTAAGCTTTCTGTTTTTGGTGGTGTGGAAATCCAAGCACATTCTGACAGTGTAGCGCCAGTCTATAAGTTCTGATGTAGTATTGTATTCTTTAAGACCTAAGAGATTCGTTCGCTTGGAGCCATTTAAGACTTCCAGCTAATCATATTTTGGGGAGGATCATGTCAGCGTCCCGCTAACTTATAATTCGAAGCACACGCGCACAGACGCACACACACACACACACACATGCAAATACACACAAACATATATATATATATATATATATATATATATATATATATATATATATATTATGGTATCGTAATGTTCTTTCTTTCTTTCTTTTTTTCTCTCTCTCTCTCTCTCTCTCTCTCTCTATATATATATATATATATATATATATATATATATATATAAATGAAAGTGGCCATTGAAGTTTACGCCATTCCAGAAACCATCTGATTCATGCGTAAACATATATATATATATATATATATATATATATATATATATATATATATAAGGATATTACACTGTAAACATGTCAAAATCGTTAAGCAATTGCAGTCGTGTTTCGATGCGTAACAATGCACCTCATCAGGTGATTGTATATTTCTAGCGAGTGAACTATTTATTTTGATGTGTAAGCAAAATACAACCACTTATTACCAAAAAAAGAAGGTTTAAAAGTTTTGTGGTCTTTACCGTGATCAAATTAATCAAATATGACATACGTTAAATTTTAAGTAAGCAAAGAAGCTAAATTTAAAAAAAATTTTTTTTTGAACCCGTTGGCTGCTAAATACATTATATATATATATATATATATATATATATATATATATATATATATATATATATATATATGTCGTATGAGGAATAGCTTATTTCGACGGACGAAGATACTGGTCATCTGTCTTATCAAACCGGGTGTGGACTGAGTTAGTGTCAAAAAGAAAAATTTAATTTTGAAAGCTACAAAATAATAATAATAATAATAATAATAATAATAATAATAATAATAATAATATTAAAATAAAAATAAACTAATCCAGAATTCATCAATTTCATTGGTTCAGTCAGACGAAAAGCACGAGTCAGGGGCCAGGGTAGTGTGGATGTTATTTGTCTTAAAGGGGAGAAGTTTTATAAATTAAAGCTCATATATCATTTTCCTGACATTAATTTGGGATTATATGAAGAATGAAATTTTATGTTAAAATTAAAAGAGGAATAAAATTGTTTAAAAATAAATTTAAAGTATATAGATAAAAGAAATGTAATGGATTAATGGCGAGAGATTTGGGAAGGTCTTAGAGTCGGCGAAAGTTTATAAATCATAATTGATATAGTTTACAGAGGTTATAGATGGGGAATATAGAAATTAGATGTAATCATACGTTCGACAATTGAAAATTAATAGGGGATTGAATATTATGGAAATATAGTAGCTAACTAAGCCGATGGATATTTTTATTCGGACATTTTAACACTAATTCATTTCTCTTGATTCAATTTTTGGCTTTTATTATTGTATTTTATTGTTTTAATTTTTTCCTTTTGCGTGCGGAATTTATAATTTTCTAAATTCACTGTTGTCCTCAAACTTTCTTCTTCAATTCCCAATTTTTTTGTAAGAGCTGTCTGGTATTTTAGTTTAGGGTTAGAAAATGAGTGCCTATGAGTGTGGCACCATTTAACGGGACAGAAAGGGAAAAGAAAGAAAAGAGGAAAAAGGAGAGGACCGAATCGTCGGTGATAAGCAAGAACACACACACGGCTAAGAGACAATGGATAAAAGGATATTTTGATAAGTAACAAATGGCGAAAGAGTGTCATTACAATGACAGGGAAATTCTGAGTAAAAAGAAAGGGAATGAAGAAAGAAAGAATCAGATATGTTTTGGCATCGGCTGTGTTATCTAAGGATATGAAAACAAACTATTGGTACGGGAAGACATCTTATTATCAACTACAGACCGGCTGACCAAAGAAAAAAAAATTCAAATGAAAATGTTATTTCGATAAGTGACGAAAAACAGGCAACTAAAGGGACTTTGGACAGATATGAAAAATTAAGGACCACCTACGAGTGTCCGTTGACCGATTTTCCTTCGACGGAACATCCTTGGCCTGCGATAATAAAATTATATTATCAGAAATATGTACCGAAGGAAAATGAATGGGAACCTAGAAGTGTTTTTTTTTCTTTCTTCGAGGCGACAAACTGACTGAAACTTTGGAGATGTTTCTTTTTGAGACCGTGTTTGGAAGACCACCCATTCTGATAATTAGTGATAAAATACCTGACGTAAACCACGTGTAGAACAAGAGTTATGACCGCCATTGTCATATTGTCCCGTTCGCGGCCAGAGAAATGATAACGGCGATTAAGAGGAAGAAAAGGGAAAGAGAAGAGATAATTTTTTTTTAGTTAAGCAAGATATTTTTTTTTTCCCGAAACAAAGCCGCGGATTCGTCCACGCCCGACTAAGACATCATTGGTCGAGTGGTGATCACGTGACGCACGAGGGAGGCTGTTACAGCCCATCTGGAGGATGAATAAGAGAGGTTGCTACGAAGATGTGGGGAGGGCAGTTCACGCCCCTCTGAAGTATGATGAGAAGGTGGGAGTGAGGAAAGGTTCCCAAAAATGGAAAAAGGTGGAAATTCCTAACCAGAGAGGTGGATATGTATTTAGAATTATCGAGGAACCCCCTGACGCCGACAAACTCACTCCGGTTTTGGTCGGCGCCCATATAAACGAAGCCACAACGAGCAGAGTTGAGTTGAGTCCCAGCAGTTCCCAGAGTCAGTCTCCAGTTGAAGCAATCCTCGCAGATAGCTGACCAAGATTCACGCACATTCCGGACTCCTATTCAAGCCGAGAACAATTATTTTGAAGAGCGACTTAGATCCAGATCACCGAAATAAGTTTTTTGACTTTCGTCCAAAGACCCACCGAAACACCAATTTCTTATAGAGCAGACAACTTGAAGTGTTAAAACTTGCCTAGCGGAAAACAACGTGTCACAATCCATAGAACGGCTCGGGAGATAGATGTAGTCCTATGTATCGAACAACTAGACATAAAGTTTGTTACCTTTTTCTTTGATACTTTGAACTTTTGAGTTTTCATTTTATTGTCTTTTATGCATATTTGTGTGGTATCACCCCCGTTGAACTCGGTTTGCAGTACGGCCCCAACCACAGTTTGATCTCGTCTGCCTAAGATCAATTCACAACGTGGGTAGGCGGACTGAGGGATCAGTGCAGTTACCTTGGAAACCAGGCGTTGGAAGCGAGTTGGGAACGACGAGGCTGATATCAAATCTAACCAGATTTCCACCCGAATCACCAAAAGGTTAGAACGTCTCATTTGGAGCAGCGACACCCGAACGGAGCAGCGAGGAGCGAACGGCTGGCGCCGCGGCGAGAACGTCACAATTGGTGCTGTTTAGGGACGTCACAGTTGGTGCTGTGGTAGACTAAGATAGAACGTCACGGTTGGCGCTGCGACCAGGGGACGACGTCACATGAGTATAACATTTTTGTTTCTATTTCCCCGCGGCAATTCCAAGGTAAAAAATTATAATTTTTTCATATTTTCTTTTGGGGAAAGGGGACGAATATCATCTTGAATAAGTTTGACAATATTCCTGGAATTATATATATATATATATATATATATATATATATATATATATATATAATTGAATTATAAATCAATCCGTCATGCGATTCCGATTCTTAGCTCTGATTAATGATAAACACGTAATTTTTGTTTTTGATCGATTTCATCACAATTCTTCTGTTGATCTTGGAGAGTAATTATATATTCTTATTGCTCAGAGTAGAGTCTAGTAGTTTTAGAAAAACCTTGGAGACTTCCAGTAAGATATCTTTAATCATTTCTAAGCTACAACTGTTCAAATCTTAATCTAACAATTGTACAATTTATATATATATATATATATATATATATATATATATATATATATATATATATTAAAGACATTAAACTCGACTTTGCTAACCAAACGCTCCTCTCTGGCCCAATCGGATAAAAGCACGTCGGGCTATATTTAGGATACATGTTCGATTCTTGTTGGGAATTTATATTAAAATTTCTCGGAAAATCAAGCCGGTAAATGTTGTTTAATACTGTTTATTATAAACAGAGCATTTACTTAAATATTTGTCTCTATAAAAAAGAATGTATAAACATACAAATGTCTTAAAATAATTGTCAGACTTTGTTCATTTCAGAATGCGACGCCATTTGTTAACATTTGGATACGCCATGAGCAGATATGAATGTACCTGACAGAATCATGGAAGATTGTAATTTAAACGCAGTAACATCCACCGAACGCTCGTCTGTGGGCTAATCGGTTAAAGACACGCCAGGCTATATGACGATTATGTATAAGATACGGGTTCGATTCCTGTCGGAGAACGAATATGTTCTATGAAATCTTATCGGCCATTCAGGATGGTAAATACTGTTTATTATAAACAGAACATTTACTTAAATGTCTGTATCTATAAAAAGAATGTATAAACATAAAAAATGTCTCCCGCTCTCTCTATGTTTATATTTGATTTGTAACCTGTAGTCGATATTATTTTTGTCAAATTTTCTCAATTACACAGCGTCCCTTTCAGTTTTAATTTCACGCGCCCCATCTTTCTTCCCCACCACTTCTTTCCTTACCTCTCCCTCCTTCTTTAAGATTTGATCGGCCATGGCGTGTGTATGTCACCACGAAATGTATCTTTATTGTAGTAGACATCCGACAACAATCATTTTTCCCCCTTCCACTCACACGCAGTTTTAAAAAAAACCCTCTCTGTTAAACTCACTCGTTATTACTCCTCTTTTTAGAGCTAACATTCGTCCCACACTCTCATACTTACACTCTCTCTAAATTCTATTTTTATTTCCGGAGTAGTTTTTTTTAGTTTTCTTTTTGAAATTGTAAATCTGATGAATTGGATCGTATTTACGATTCCAATGGAATAAATTATGACCATGGAATATTAGTGTTTAAGCCTTTTTTATTATATTCTTACTCTCTCCTGGACATTGAGTTCTACCTGGATTCTATCTTCTCGGAATTTTTTATTCAAAAATATATACATGTGTGTATATGCATCTGTGGATTTTGCACATATATGTATATTTACCACTAATATTATCTATCTATCTATCTATCTATCTATCTATCTATCTATATATATATATATATATATATATATATATATATATATAGAGAGAGAGAGAGAGAGAGAGAGAGGATTAGTGATTCATATACAGTCACAAGATAGGCTCTTTACTATATCCCCTAATCCATTTTCGGCGAATTATTTACATCACATCTTTAGAACGGTTATGTTCTGCAATTTTTTACTCACTCCCCCCTTGAGTATATAGGACGACGACATTTTTTGTCTTATTTTTTTTTTATTTATTCATGCATTTATTAACTCATTAACTGCCAAATTTTCTTAATGCGCATTTTTGGCCCAGACAGGTATCTTAGCAAGATTTTTTTTTTCGTTATGTTTAATTTCAGTAGTTACCATTGTGATTTTTATAGAAACTAGAACATCAAATATATATTTGCATAAAACATAAAAAAATAATATTGATTATAAATAATAAAAAAAATACTTTTCAAAATAGTCATTATTTTTCGACTCGTGAAATGTAAAATTACGACGGAAAGTGTCTTATTACGGGTAATAACAAAAAAAAAAACTTTAAATGCTAAGTGTTGTAAAATATACCTCTGCAAATGCAATGTATGTAATCAAATCAGTGTAAATAAGAGGAATAACATGTAGTAAGTTTAATTTTAAAAGATCCCTCAATGGGGGTCATGGCAGGTAATGGGTTAATAACCCATCAGTCATTAGTACAAAATGCGCAATGACAGAGTAGGCGAAATATATAACAAAGATCTCCGATAACATTAAGGATATGGAATAATCGAAGCATTGAATGAGAAAAACGCTTCAGATAATGGCTGAGGATCGTATTTTCAATCATAGTCACGTTATGCCTTTCTAACCATTGTGTATATGGATCTCCTTTTTGACTACTTGTAGATTTTTACTTTGGAAACAAATTTTTTATCACATTAAAAGAAATATGATCGTGGTACGGTGTATTTAGGTGGAGTTTAATATGGCACGTCTTACTGCCAAGTACGCCCTAGACAGTGAATCTTCGGCATTTATTTCGGCTGCGAGATACAGTCAGATAGAATGGACGCTGGGAACAGACACTCACCTATTTTCCTTCTAAAGAGGAGCTTGCTGCCGAGACGAAATGAGAGTGGTTATTGAACAATTCATTTGATTTTATTAGAGCAGATTAACAAGCCTTCTTTTTATGGGCTGTTCCAACAAGTTATAAACACTGAAACTTTTACGAGGCCCAATCCAAAAGTTCATGAAATCCTGACTGCCGGTAATGTCTCCCAGGGAGAGCTTCCCGACTGAAGTAAATGGCGCACGATGGAAGCTTAATGCCGCTTTCACGCCTTCAGAATCTACGACGATTCAATTGGGAGATTTTTGATACAGCCCACACACGTCTGAGTGTTTGTTCGTATTCTATAATTCTATGATTCGTAAGCGTTGAAGACATCGCTTTATTGGAGGAGAAGGACATACTAACAATTATTCGGATATTTGAACCGCTTTTTGGATAGTTTTAAGCCACCAATCCAGTATTATACAATTTGAAAAATCTCTTGGCCCGATGTGCTTAAATAAGACGCTATTATTTAGTAATTGGTGGTGGTAATATTAGAGTTAGTCGATTCGGTTTCAAATCAATTTTGAAAGAACAATATACAAATGAATCCGTAGAATCCTATATATTATAATCTAATCGGAATTTGAAAGCAAACTGAATTCTTCTAAAACCCGATAACTTTCGATGTTTTAATGTAAGATCAGGAGAAACAAAGCGTATATTTGGATTTCCTAGACTATAACATTTGATAAGTTTCTTTTTATTCACTTCACCCAAAGCAAGGCAATAAAGTCACTAAGCCTCATGAGGTTACTGAGTGTGAAGTAATATAATAAAATTTATAGTTAGCGTTTGTTTATGGCATATCACAAACTTGTGCATCATTTAATGCCAAAGTTTATTTTGCTTGGGAGATTTGAAGGAATAATACGTTATGTTACTCTGTCTTCCCAATGAAATAATCGATTGCTGGTAAGTTTCTTTTGTTTTTACATAAGTCTATTATTGGTAATTTTTTATCGATGAAAACAGTATTGCTGGTATTTTTACTATAAAATATACTATTATACCTTCATAGAATTCCAATTTTAATTTGATGGTTCACTATTATGCCATAGATGGGTCCCTAACATATGCTACCACCCCAGGTCAAGGTCGACCTGGGAACAACATCAATCGGTCAAAAGCCTTACCACCGGATCTACTTTATCGTCAAATACAGGACTTAATATATTAAAAGGAAAACATTCACATTGGGGACCATAAAATAACAGGAATTACCAAAGCAGGAGATAACGATTGACACTGCATTTAAATTTTTGGAGATCAAAGTTTACTAGAAAGGAAAAGACAAGAAGAGATTTCCACATTGTAGAAGAATTATATTAATATCCCTTAGCTACAGAGTTAAACCTACAGGGATATTTAATAATTTCTTCTAGAAGGTATCTAGAGCCTTTTTTGGCAACCTCCTAAAAGATGATATCTAGATAAAAGAGCCCAACCTCCTCTGCTATTAACATGTTAATAGGAATAGATAGGCTCATCTCGTACTCTGTCCATGGTTATTGTATATATTTTGTAGAGGTTTATCCATTTTTCCCGTTGTTTAGGAGTTGGTTTACCGTCTCATTTCTTCCATAGGCTTAATGATTTAAACTGTCATAACTTTTGAAGATCTGAATGATCATAAACAATGACGTATCATTTTGAGTATACCAGGTTTGCAGCTTTCTTGTTGCTGTATCCTGTCTCCTAGTAAGGCGTCGGTCCTCTGTTGGCCACGTTTAGAGAAATTGCTCTAGTCAACAGTCGTATAGACAGGAAAATCTATTTGAACTACTAGGAAAACTTGATTTATTTGGAAATATATTAGAATAATCCGATACATCCACCAAAATTCCTGCATATCGATTGAAATGGAATTGACAAAAAATACTAAAAGAAAATGGCATAAGACTAAGATAAGTTTCTCAGCTAATTAATTTAACTTTTACAGCGAGGCGTTCCTAAAAGAACTACATCTCCTACCAGGATTCATTATAAGTTGATTTAATTTGTTTTTTTAACGGTATACTATGAAATACCAATAGCAGTAGTAATCTGGGTTTAGTTTTTAACTAAGCATCGGTAGCTAAGGTTCTTTTAAATACTACTTATTAAACTTTACTACATCACCATGCATAAAAGAACACCTACAGCCCATCGGGTCCTTCAGATGAACCCCTCGTATACCAGGCGATCAAGGGATATTATTTACAGCGTGTAGCAGCAAAATCCATACGGATTTTAAACATTTACTCCAAAATATTCTGGTCACACTAATTGTTGAACGCAATATTACGGAGAAAAGAAACAAATGTGTTTGTATTAACATTGTGAAAAGTAACCATCTTTTTTTTGTCAATAGAATTTAATTTATATTATAAATATTATATTTATCAGGGTTTCCATGTATGAGTATGTGATAGTTTATTTTACAAGTGAATGAGAAAACCTATGAGTTGCATTGCTGATGACATTTCTAGAATCAGACAAATATCGTAGAAAGACAGATAACGAAGAAATGCTGTATTATATGTTACGAGAAATCGCCAGATAGTTATCTTCATCTTTTGTTATCACGGTGCCTAACTTCTCCGAAATCCTAAGAACAGTATATACACTTAATCCTAATCCTTCCAGTAATGGTATAGTTGAAATTCAGAATTACCTTTCCCCATAACTGGTTGCAATCTAAAGCACGATAACTTTGTCTGTTGGGTATTTAACTTCTAGCTTGAAATAAATTGATGCATTTCTTTTCTTCAATAGAATTGAATTGAAATGAAGGAAAATGAAATAAACAGAATTTGAAGTAAGTTTTAAACTTAAAATAAGTCATTCGAAATATATCGCCTTTCTAAAATACGTTTCGTTTTATAGGTGCTGTTGACCCTCATAAATCCTAAGAAAGAAAAGAAAAACGTAGACCTTACTCACCCGAAGCTATTTTATCAATTGATCCAAGAACGTGATTGTATACAGCTGAACCAGTGTGATGACATACATGGCATCCACATGAAATTCTACATGTAAAGAGTTAATTTTAAGAAAAGTTTGGGATGTGTAACAGTTTGTAGTGTTGTGCTAAACCGTCTTTAGCGCAACTTATTCTATGTTCAAAAAGAAATTACAATGACTCCTCCAAAAGGTAGCGATGGAGAGTGTGAAGAAGAGACTAAACATAATCTACATGAAGACAGAATGCATTGTCATCGGTAAGAGGAAGAGGCGATTTGAAGGACGGGAACAATAGAAACAAGCAGACTGGGAATTTTAAATATCTGGGTAGCGTTTTGCCAAGGGACGGTAAATGCTGAGATCCGTAGACGTACTGGTATAGTCAAGGAGGTATTCCAAAACCTACATCTAAAGAGTCAATTTTAAGAAAAAAATGGGATGTGTAACAGTTTGTAGTGTTGTGCAAAACCGTCTTTAGCGCAACCTATTCTATGTTCAAAAAGAAATTACAATGACTCCTCCAGCGTTTTGCCAAGGGACGGTAAATGCTAAGATCCGTAGACTTATTGGTATGGCCAAGGAGGTATTCCAAAACCTGAGTAGAGTATTGCGAGACCGGAGGATATCATTGGTAACGAAGAAATAAATACTGAGCTGTTAAGTGACATCTGTTCTTTACGGCAGCGAATGTCGGATGAAGATACTGCAGAAGGAACGTAAGAATATCATGCACCGAGCCTGTGAGCAACGGATGAGGTCTTAGGGCGCATGCAAATATGGACGATGCTTATATTAGGTTGGTGCAAAAATAATGACGCAATAATGACGTCTTTTTGAACCTCAAAAAACGACATTATTACGTCATTATTTTTGCACCAACCTAATACTAGAGGCAACTGAAGTTCCTGAGACACGTAATGAGGAAGTGGGGGGGAGGCTGGAGAATCTGATACTCACAGGTCGAAAAGACGGAAAGTGAGAAATGGGGAAATGACAGTGGGAAGAAACTTGTTGAGAGCTGCAAGGGTTAGAAGCACTGGAGAGACCTGATCGCCTACGCCCTGAAAGGACACGACCCATAGAAAGAAAACAATTGTTCAATCTCGTTTTCTTTCATACAAAATTTGTTACAGCTGATCCATACGACGACCTATTTAATGTTTAGTATTTTTAATTTTCCCATTTTTTTTCTGTAAAATCTGTAATGTTTGATGACTCCTTATTCTTTTCATACCACAATGTAACTATATGTTTCTTTCACAGTACAATGTCACTGGAGTTACGACTGTGTATTATACAGAATATTGTTCCAAGAATATATCGATCTGTTCTTTTATTTCTTGTTGAGTGTTGATATCTTTTTCTTTTTTTTATAGGGACTTAGCTATTACCAAAAATGAAATAATATAAACAAAGATCCAAATACAAACAGATGGATTAAAATGCCACAGACCTTGGATAAAATAATTGATTCAGGTTTCATAAGGATTAAAATGTCAAAAACTGTCACTGAAGCAAGTCAAATAGCTAAATGAATATTTAAGACAAAATTAAATCATTTCTCTTCTCCGCTGTTTCATTTATCAGATTAAACATCTTTATTTCCCTTTTTTAATTCGGATTTCTTCAAACCAATATATCAGTGTCGTATTAATCTATTTAATTTTTTGTTGTTGTATTAATTTGTGACATCGCCTTATTTGATCTGCTACTATCGAAATGGCAATAGCAATACTCTCCGTTTCCTTATAAAGAATATTCAGCATTTAACGATCAATAAATTCCACCCCTGTGTAAATTAATGGAAACAAAATGAATAATTCCGTTATTATTTACATTTTTCGTATCTTTTCAATGAAACATGACCCAGTGCACATGTTAGTACTTCATATGTCCATTCCATAAAGTCGTTCCTTGCAATTTGACCACATATTCTCGATTGGATTTAAATCAGGAGAGTTTGCAAGCCAGTCGATAGTACTTTGATTTGCTCACTGGTGAGACTTGCCAGTGTGTTCGTACAGCGTTACAATTTTCATGCCCTTACTTAGAGTAATATCCATCGCAGACAATGACCGTAGGACAACCAATCGACAGTCGATACAATAGTGTTTGGGCGTGATATAAATCTGATGCAATCACAAATCACGCAATTTTTTTCAAGGCCAAACATATTTTATCATAAACCTCGAAAACAGATTTATATTACTGTATACCACTGCAAATGAACTGATCTGAGGTAAAATTAGAAATCGATTATAATCTGTCACTCCAGTGAAACTAAAACTGACCGCATGTTGAAAGAAAGGGAACTAAAGCGGTTGTTTCAACCAATTTGCACACGGGTGGATGTATTAAACTGGCAACCGGTCTAATAAATGACCTACAATAAATTGTTTAATCGGCTTTGGTCATATGCTCGAAACAAAATTAGATTCAGAAAGTGAATTTATTACGAAGGTTCTAAACGAAAATGTATACGCTTTGGATATTGTGGGGTCTAGCATTCGAGAAAAAATACAACAGTTTCATAAACCTAGGCCAGCTTCTCCCTCAAATTTAAATTTACCGTGGATTGGTGAGGTGAGTGCCGTGTTTTTGCCAATCAAATTTCAGTTGGTGTAAAATGATGTTATTTTTCTGCCAATCCACGTATTGTTTTGGTACAAAACCCCAGTCTTAAGACGAATCCTGAAGGATTCTCTGCTTACCCATCATATTAATTCGGTAATTTATAAACTCATATATCAATCTAATGTTGTCTGTATAGGAAGAACCGGTCAATCGTTGGAGGCAGGGATCACTCAACACGAATTAGCCAATATGGCGTGTAAATTTTTTAACTACAAATAACAAACTGATCCCTTTTAACCATCTGAAATAACACCATGGCAAATTCTACCGTTCCGGATAATGACTCGTTCTGTCTTCTTCGAATAACGTTTTAAGCTGATATGAAATGGATGGAGTATATTGAATCAATTGGTAACTTTGCAGCTAAGCATGTCATGTTAGACATTATTCTTGCTAGAATCTATCTTACATATTTATAAATTTACCATTCATCCATAGATAAAATATTTTGTGCCATATCTGGTCTAGTGCTTCTGCTATATATCTAGAGATAGTTAATAAAATTCAAAGAAGAATCTGCAATTTTATTGGTCTGGACTAGATATACCGCTGTAACATTTTTTTTTTAATATTAATAGTTTTATGATAGTTCTTTCCT
>OZ010595.1:19394423-19464423 GCA_963932145.1 Acanthosepion lycidas | reverse complement strand
ACAAAGTGAAGACTAGACGGCCACAGATAAACAGAGAAAAACTTACCTTACAATCTTGTGTAAACGGTTGGTAGACAGAGATTAGTAAGGATCACTACAAAAAGATACGCACTAAGAGCTAAAATTGATAGGAGGTTATGGAGACCCATGATCGTGTCAAAAATAGGTTTATATAGTATTTTGCATAGGAGGTTATGGAGAGTCATGATCGTGTCAAAAAATAGGTTTATATAGTATTCTGCATTCAATATGGGCTTAAGACCTGATCACGCTGAAACAGCGGTTACCGTACGATCATCGATTATTTACATTATCTACATCGTTCGGACTGTTGTACTCATCCTTATTGTCATATTGACGAGGCTTCGGCCGTTATACGCTCTGGCCTTGTTCAGGTCATTGAAATTTCGAACTGAACTCTTTATTTTGTATACCGGGCGAGGTTGTTCTAGTTCCGTCGGCCATGTCTCTTCCGGATATCGCAGTTATCTCCCTTTAACTCTTCAAGCTTTTTTTGTTTTTTTTCTATCACTGCAGTAGCCAGGTATTGAATTCACAACAGGATCCAACCAACACCATGTGGCCAGATATATTTTTAATGTAAGAACGTGACTGATGCTAAAATAGTGGTTTTCTATCATCTGGCGGTATTGTACAAAACTCCAGTGAGCGTAGAGTATTATACGTTTAATATCCTTATCTCCGATACAGTCTGACCTCTTTAATCCGATTCAAAGTCTAACAACTTGCATTGTCGAGGCAATTTTTTTAATCAATTCTCATTATTTCGTGGAGCAACTACGTGGGCAGCGGCACACTTGTTTACAATTTCCCGCATCAGACGACAGCAGCAGGGTATTTGCGTGATAAGGGTCTCCTTCATTTCCTATATATAATTGCATACAGTAAGCATATAATTTGTTTTGGTTTTCGATTAATTTATTTCATTTTAAGATTTCTATTGCAAAGTATTAAGAAATAAAAAAAAATATCGCTAACCACAAGGAAAAGACTACTAAATTGCTACCTGATATCTGTCCTACTCCATAGCAGTGAATGCTGGGCGACCTTTTCTCAAATGAAGATGATAAATGAAGCAGCAGAAATGTGGTTCTTAGGAGCATGAATGGGTTACCATGGACCGAAGATGTGAGCCTAGGTAGGGTTACTGAATGAGGAATAAACAAAACAGAGGTTGGAAATGAAATGCTAATCTTTATAGCATCAACAAAATACAATACACACCAGCGTCGTGATGTAGGTAAACCACTGCTACTTGTGGACAAATTACACAGCATATTATCCCCACTTACAATAGTGGCCATCGTATTTATGTGGAGGGGATAAACCTAATAATGTTCCTAGGTACGGTATATAACGCTATCTATCTATCTATCTATCTATCTATCTATCTATGTTCCTTATCTATCTATCTCTCTCTCTCTCTCTCTCTATATATATATATATATATATATATATATATATATATATATATATGTTCCTTATCTATCTAACTATCTATCTATATATCTATCTATCTATCTATCTTCCTGTCTGTTTTAACCTAGAAAGGGTTAGTGGATGAGGAATAACCAAAACGGAGGTTAGAAATGGAATGGTAATCTTTACAACATCAACAAAATAAAATACTCTGCGTGAAGTAGGTAAACCACTGCTAGCGGTGGACTACTTGGTCATCATACTACCTCCACTTACAATAGTGTCCAGCGTATTTATGAGGATTAGGACATATCCATTATTGTTCATAGATACGGTATATAACAATTAATTAAAAGCTACACGGGACAAGAAGTTGTGGCAAGCCATGAACGCTTACGTTCTGAAGAGACAAAAAGAATTGTAAGAAACGATGAAAAAAGAAAAACTTGTTTGGAAGAATTAATGCTTCTTTCATATCCTGTTTTAAGCTTTGTTCAACTTTTGCTAACAAAGCTTTTTATAGCAATTTTCTAAGTGCGACTTAGATATGGTACAAGCCCGAACGTACGGGGCACCCAGTGAGGATCGTTAGAACTCACTATTCAGTAGTAATTGTTCTTGCGTGACGATCATACAATCCCGATGTTCCCAACACAGCACTATACAGGGTGATTGAAAAGTAACTCATTATTTAAAGTATGAGTGGCCAGCCAGGTACTCTGACTTAACACCCTGGGACTTTTTCTTTGAGTTCGGTTAAAGAAGCAAGTCTACGAAACCAAACCAAGTTTTTGGAAGAACTTGAAGGGCGAATACAAGAAGTCATTTCTTTCATACCACAAGAGTTCTGGTGAAAAAATTGATGTGATTCGTTGGGGTATGGAGAAGCTGGTAGCGAAAATCTGGTGTTTTTATTGGATTTTAAATTTAAAAAAAGGCTTCCCTCTTCTATCCATTTGTTGTAAAACTTATAGTTAATAAATATATGACAATCATGATAAAATGGAGGGTTACTTTTCAATCAGCTTGTATATGGGGAATGAGTTACTAAGACTATGAATATAGTTTTTTGTGGTCTCATTGCTGTTATCCAGTATTTTCTATGCCCCGGCAGAAATCCTTGGCCGGATTAAAACGTTCGGATAATATTATTATTTTTTATAACTTATGCACACACCGAAACTCTTTGATTCCACTGTTGAGGTCTTGTCTGAAAGAACATTTTCTGTTAACTGAGATTCAAATTTCCCTTAAAATATCATAAATAGAGATGCTTAACAGATATATACCGGTATGTCGCCTTTATTAGCAAAGTGAAAATATCCAAAATCGAACTAAATATATGCAGTGACCTGTTTCGAATAAGGAATCGATTAAAAAGTTCGAGATATATTTGACTGAATGATTGGCGAATTGAAAATGAGGATTACATTAGTGTCCTTTGATGTTTATTGCTGAATTACGCGTCTAATTAGCCGCTGAGAGACTGGTCGTCAGGTTGGACAAAGAAAAATAAAAGGCATTTATTGGAGTGGAGTTAAAAAAATGACTTCTAATGACAGGATGAATTTAGCTAAGTATATTTGAAGAGAAATTCACACTGGATTTGAACAGTTCAAATTCCGACAAAATATATTTAATAAATAACGAATAAATGCATCTAAACTATATATGATCTGGAATTGGAATGAAATCACTGATGATAAACTGAATCCAAGAAAAATTAGAATGTGTTTTTGGTAAAGATAAACAATTTATATACGTTGGATAATCTATAGCAACTATAAGGTGCGCCACAAAAACCAGGAGGATTTAGATTTACTATATTATAAAGACATAGGTGGCGTTTTACTGTTACACCAACTACAATTACAGAGGAGAGAGATCGCAGACATACAATCCTGAAGAAGTACATTGATAGAAGATTGAAACATCATCCAGTAAACATTCCAATAATTAAATAAACTGTATCAAATTTTCTTGTTT
Source organism: Acanthosepion lycidas (assembly GCA_963932145.1). Classification (NCBI taxonomy): domain Eukaryota; kingdom Metazoa; phylum Mollusca; class Cephalopoda; order Sepiida; family Sepiidae; genus Acanthosepion; species Acanthosepion lycidas. The sequence continues at coordinate 19,460,997 of OZ010595.1, read as the reverse complement.
TTTTTTTGTTTTTTTTTGTGGGCCACCCTCTACAAATGAGCCGTAAATAATTCAGGGGCTTTCCATTTGAATTTTCTGTTGAAAGTTAATTATTCAGTTAATGATTGAGTAAAATGATGGAAGAGTTCTCCGACAGAAAACTGTCTGCAGAACTTCCCCTATATCATTGTTAAATATTTGAGCTTAACAACTTTAAGAATATATTGTAATAATAATCATAAATAAATATGAATACTGGTTGTTATTTTAAGAAGTAAGGGGGTACAAATGAAAAGATTTGAAATTGTGAACTTTTTGCATTTCAATGAAAAAAAAAAGTTAAACACATCTTTCTTTCAATCTGATGTCTTGATTTTTTACGCAATTAAAACTGTCCATTATTTATGAGGTATTAACACAAAACGTTTAACACGTTTATATGTCTTTCTTTTATGGGTTGTTTTTTTTATGCAATTAAAACTGAATAGTCTAATATATATGAGGTATTTCTTTCTAGGCAAATCTCCGTCTGGCGAACATTTCTCTTTATAATAATTTTAAAATAATTAAACAGACTGTGGTATTTTATTTATGGTGACTTGACTTTTGCCTTACTCAGTGTCTACCATTCCATTCTGTATATCAGAGAAATTACCCGTGTATTTCTCGGACTTTTTTCTTGGGGAGATTCAAATAATTTTAAACCCTAACCCAAGGTGGACTTCTCCCCTCCACCAGTCAGTACCTATCTTTCAGCTGGGTGCTGAGTTTATTGCCCGGAGCCTGATGTATCCAAGAAAGGGGAAATCCCGTGGTTCTTGGGCAATTTTCTACGGTATTGCCGTTAACCACACTTTACAGATCGACCTAGCATCACATTCGGTAGCGTCGTGAACGCGCTGTAGTATACCCGCTTCTCGGCCTTTAAGCATAGATCAAAGTGTAGTATCTGATTATCAGCTTAATATGATTCTCTCTCCCCACTTCAATTTTCCCATCTTTTTTTTTTCATTTTCTTATTGAAACCAAGTAATGTCTTTTACCTTCTTTCAAGGGATCAGCACACTAAATAGTCCATGTTTTATGAGGTACTCACAGGAAATAATGATCGTGCTAACTAATGAAAAAGGGGGCTAGAAGAATTACAGAAGGATTTTAGTATAGTGGATGAGGATATTAAACAAAATATTAACATAATAAATCAAGTTATGTACAGGAATATTTACGTGAGAATGAGACATTCACCTGGATAACATGAATGGAAACAAACATCTTCAGAAATATCTAAACTCTCCACAGCATACAAGGGTTAAAATGACTTTGAGCAAATGAAGGTCTTAGAGTGGACAATCCTTCTTAGAACCTCGGGGTCTGGAGCTACAAAATCACAAAGAGAGATTTATACCAAATAACAGAAACCACATCTATTCAGTTCATTCAACAGCAGCAGTAAGTAAATTTAATATCACATCTAACAGGAAGAAAAATAATGAAACAATCAAGATTCAAACCTACAATACAGCTTCATACAAAAGGTTAGCAACGAAATACCTATCAATAACACAAGGACAATAAAAGTGGGATAACTTTAAACGATAGTATGTTTTAGTGTCAAGATAAATTCCAGATGAGGGTAGAACTGGTTCTTCATCTTTTCTTCTACTTCTATTTCTATGTGCCGTGTCCCTTCAGGACGCTAGGTATCATGGCTGTCCCCAATTTTCTATCAATAATAGCTCTTAATAGATTTTGTCTTTTTCTTATCATCGCTAAGCCCCATTCACTTGCAGGTGCTCTCTAAGTTACTTATGCGTTGTTTTACACTGCCTACCTCTTAACTTCAAACGTTGCTGTGGGTTTCAAATTTTACAAGCCCTCTTTCCTCACTATGTGCACTAGAAATTTCAAAACTACGTTTTTTTTTGTTAAATATACGATATAATGTTCTACAAAAACTCTCTCTCTCTCACCCCTACAATATTTCTACGTCTCTTCCCCTCTCTCTGTCTCTGTCTCTCTCTCCCTCACTGTCTCTGTATATGTATAACGGAATCCGACGAATATTTCAGATTTTTAGGCCTATAAATGTAATTACTACAGTTTATTTAAAAACCAGATAGGTTTTTAGATAAATTGTATCTATCAAATTAACGTATATATATATATATATATATATATATATATATATATATATATATATATATTAGTTGGCTTGATTTGAGTTTGTTTCCCTGCGTTTCACACTGTTTGCATTTGTCTGAGGATCGCAAATAGCGTGAATTCCACGGTCACAAACTCATATCAATCCAACTAAATATGTTAGCGGTCTCACTGATATTGAGCGCTTTCTAATAAGTACTAATATATAAATTATATATATAAAAATTATATATATATATATATATATATATATATATATATATATATATATATATATATATATATATATATAACTCTGTTTATTTATATATATGTTATATATATATATATATGTACACATTTTACATATATATATATATATATATATATATATATATATATATATATATATATATATATGTATATGTGTGTGTGTGTGTGTTTGTGCGGTCGTGGGTAAAACAATTATAATCGTTGGGACGAGTTACGTGTTTTTGATAAACATTTATAAAGCGACGATTTAAAATACAATATTCTTTATGAACAGACAAAGAGACAGTCACAGTGGGAGACAGAGATAATGATAGACAAAGATGGAATTAATAACACCAAACAGAGCTGAATATTTACTTATCCTGTCTCTAATCTTAGTTTCGCGGAATTACAGCCACCTATCAGGAAAGCCGATTCTTAGTTTTTTTTTTTTTTTCGGAAATAAATCTAATTATATAATTAAGTCTGCTGTAGTGTGGATGTAATTCCGCTAGCCTCAGAGTACAGAGAAGATAAATTAACATTACATTTCATTATTTACAGACACGAGAGCGCGCAGGTGCACATACAAACATACAAGTGTGTGTGTATCACATTAAATTCACAAGATCTTTTTGTTTCCTTTCTAATTATGTCTTTTCCATTTCATAAGGAAGTTGTCGCTTATCCCAATCCCTTTCTCGAGAAACTGACCCACTCTGGTTATTTTCAAGAACGTCAATTTTATTACTTTTTAGCATCACTAAGAAAATCTTTTGACAGCCTCATTTTGATATTTGAAGTTGGTTAGATTATCTGTTAGTCATCTAGATATTTTTTCCTTAGTTAAATACGGATAATTTTCTTTTGCTGTAGTTAAAATATTATTACATATCTTGATTTAATAGCTGAATTATAAAATCAAATATTGAATAAGTTAAAAGACATTTTGTTTTGGGAAGAATTGAAGATATACTGTTGAGAAATTACGAAACAATAGACCATTGGAATATTTTTTCAAGCTTTCAACATCGTTCAATTTACTTCGATTTTCTTTGCCCATGTGCTTATTTAAATACGCGAAAGGTTTGCCATATTTTTGGTTAAGTAAACTAAAAACAATATACCGGTTACATTTAATAAAGATTTGAAATTTGGATTCGTACATTTGTTTACTCATAAGAGAAACAAAGCCTGAGTAAATTACATTTATATAATAAAAGTGATGTCATGTGTTATATGATTCAATGGTGCTCAATTTCCCCCGAAGTCGTAAGTCGCGCTAAATAATTTGAAGATATTTTCTATATATTTATTTACTTGAAATATGTTATATGTATTTTAATATTAGTCTTGATTATTTAGAAACAATAATAATTGAGTCTCTCTTGATTTACTATAAATATAGAAAGAATATTTATAAATATATATATTTGTGTTAAGTGGATGTTCAGGTAGTGTAGTTAGTGTTTCCTAATGAGAAACAGGAGAGCCGTGTTCGAATTTCAGTCGAGATCAATACCGTCATCTACACGCAAATACGCTTTGGAAAGGTGTGAAGCCGCATCTTCTTTCACGACTATAGTAGAATAGTTTGGATTTTTCGACCTTGGTTAGAAATTATTCAAGAAGAAGCATAGCTCTGAATTCTAAATGAAGAAGCAAATGCAATGCAGCTAAAGAAAGGTTTGTTGAGTAAACAATGGCTTTATGATTTCGAGTACCCTTTTTTTTTTTTTTTTAATCGTATTTGTTTTATTGATATGTTCTGAACGATTCTGCACAAGTTTCGGCAATAAATAAAAACACGATTTAACTGCTTGACAATAATCAGATATATTTGATTTTATCCGTAAAAAATGTGAGCTATTGAAAATCAAACTACATATCTTCCTGAAATCTGTGAGATAAAGTTGTATCTTTTGACCCGCAGTAAGGCAACCAAGTATGTACGAAAGAATATTAAAAAAAAAAGCATTAAGGAGAGAGAACAATAAAAGAGCAGAAAGTAAGACGAGAGAAGATAACGATTGACACTGAATTTAATTTTTTGAAAATAAAACTTGACTGGAAAGCAATATGTCAGAGGAGAATATAACAAGCGAGAAGTACGAGAAAATCAACTGCTAGCTATTTCAACTGTTAAATGATGAGATCTTGCCATCAATCTAGTACTTGCTCTATAGAGTCTATTTCCTTAAAGTGCTGTTTATCAGATCATTTACCATGAAAGTGTATTTCTATATTTCTGAGGTGAGATATTGTAACGATTTAAACTATTTACATTGTTCGGACTTTTCTGGATGTCTCTTTTTCAGTTATTTCCCTTCAGTAACTCAACTTAACTCAATTTTTTGTTCACATTGCTCAATGAATAAAAGTGTCGGTTGAAATAATCCAAATGTGACTTGACCCAGTGTTGTGAGTATAATATCTGAGCACAGCAGAGTTGAACAAAAGTTGAGTCACTAAATGGTCTTAACTGAATCTGAGACTCGCAGAACATGCATAGCATGTGGAACTAAAGAAAGGCTTTGGTTCAAAATTCCAACATATTACCTGAAGAAGCGCGGAGCGTAGAACGGCCGAAACGTTGAAATAGACAATAATTATGAGAACAGTTCGAACAATGTAAATGAAAGTATTTATCGAAATATTTAAAGAGGGGCGGCTACATCACGACCGTGGAAAAGTGATTGGTGCCGAGATGTCAGGTCAGGACCAGTGACGTTGCAGATTCTACATTGGATTTTATGACTTATCTTTAAATATAAAACAGGAGCTCCAGACCATTTATGACAGGAATATTCTCAATATGGACGAATGGAAAACATGATAGCACTGGACGAATGGGAAACTGTCTAGCGCGGCACAGTGTTCAGATTTCCTAGCAGCAGACCTAGCAAGTGATTTGATATAATCTTTCCACTTCTTCTCAGCGGTAGACATTAGCCCCAGGAGACAGTGAGGCACTGCTTATATTTATACCTTTTCTAAATCTGGCACAAGGCCAATATAGTTGAACACCAAGCGAGGGCTACAAGAACTTAAATAAATAACAACTTTCTTTGGAAAAAAAACGTTTAGCAATTATTTTCCATGAAAAAAAAAAATGTAAATTTAAGTTCAAATTAAATATCTACGTTATAGAGATAGATAAAAGATCCAAACTATCGTGCAGTCAGCAAGGATCATCTTGCAACAAAGTGGTATCGGCGAATTACTGCCTTTTTTCTCATCAAATGTCATATGGGATGTCTCATCAATGTTCAGTTTGTAGTGAAATTTAACAGATATTTCCTATTTTCTTTAATTTTTGGATAACAACTTTCGCTATTCCAGTGTGCCTATGGATGATATTGTTACATTTTCTGTGGTCTGTTTAAACACTTCCCACATAGGTACATTTTCCGTTATCTATTTAAACACTTCCCAGATAATTACATATTCTGTGGTCTGTTTAAACACTTCCTACATAGTTTCCTTTTTTCGTTGTCTGTTTAAACACCTCCCACATAGTTGCATTTCCCGGCGTCTGTTTAAACACTTCCCACATAGTTACATTTTACCTCGTCTGTTTAAACACTTCCCACATAGTTTCATTTTTTCGTTGTCTGTTTAAACACTTCCACATATTTGCATTTCCCGGCGTCTGTTTAAACACTTCCCACATAGTTACATTTTCCGTTATCTATTTAAACACTTCTCACATAGTTACATTTTCCGTTATCTATTTAAACACTTCCCACATACTTACATTTTCCCTCGTCTGTTTAAACACTTCCCACATAGTTGCATTTCCCGGTGTCTGTTTAAACACTTCCCACATAGTTACATTTTCCGTTATCTATTTAAACACTTCTCACATAATTACATTTTCCGTTATCTATTTAAACACTTCTCACATAGTTACATTTTCCGTTATCTATTTAAACACTTCCCACATAGTTACATTTTCCCTCGTCTGTTTAAACACTTCCCGCATAGTTTCATTTTTTCGTTGTCTATTTAGTTACATATTCCTTCGTCTGTTTAAACACTTCACACATAGTTACATTTTCCATTATCTATTTAAACACTTCCCACATAGTTACATTTTCCCTCGTCTGTTTAAACACTTCCCGCATAGTTTCATTTTTTCGTTGTCTATTTAGTTACATATTCCTTCGTCTGTTTAAACACTTCTCACATAGTTACATTTTCCGTTATCTATTTAAACACTTCACACATAGTTACATTTTCCATTATCTATTTAAACACTTCCCACATAGTTACATTTTCCCTCGTCTGTTTAAACACTTCCCGCATAGTTTCATTTTTTCGTTGTCTATTTAGTTACATATTCCTTCGTCTGTTTAAACACTTCTCACATAGTTACATTTTCCGTTATCTATTTAAACACTTCACACATAGTTACATTTTCCATTATCTATTTAAACACTTCCCACATAGTTACATTTTCCCTCGTCTGTTTAAACACTTCCCGAATAGTTACATTTTTTCGTTGTCTGTTTAGTTACATATTCCTTCGTCTGTTTAAACACTTCACACATAGTTACATTTTCAATTATCTATTTAAACACTTCCCACATAGTTACATTTTCCCTCGTCTGTTTAAACACTTCCTGCATAGTTTCATTTTTTCGTTGTCTGTTTAGTTACATATTCCTTCGTCTGTTTAAACACTTCACACATAGTTACATTTTCCGTTATCTATTTAAACACTTCCCACATAGTTACATTTTCCCTCGTCTGTTTAAACACTTCCCGCATAGTTTCATTTTTTCGTTGTCTGTTTAGTTACATATTCCTTCGTCTGTTTAAACACTTCACACATAGTTACATTTTCCGTTATCTATTTAAACACTTCCCACATAGTTACATTTTCCCTCGTCTGTTTAAACACTTCCCGCATAGTTTCATTTTTTCGTTGTCTGTTTAGTTACATATTCCTTCGTCTGTTTAAACACTTCACACATAGTTACATTTTCCGTTATCTATTTAAACACTTCCCACATAGTTACATTTTCCCTCGTCTGTTTAAACACTTCCCGCATAGTTTCATTTTTTCGTTGTCTGTTTAGTTACATATTCCTTCGTCTGTTTAAACACTTCACACATAGTTACATTTTCCGTTATCTATTTAAACACTTCCCACATAGTTACATTTTCCCTCGTCTGTTTAAACACTTCCCGCATAGTTTCATTTTTTCGTTGTCTGTTTAGTTACATATTCCTTCGTCTGTTTAAACACTTCACACATAGTTACATTTTCTGTTATCTGTTAAAACACTTCCGACAGTGTTACGTTTTCGCCATGCTTTATTCATATCCTATTTGTAGCTCGCATCTTCGACTTTTCTTCTGGCTAACGGCCATCCATTTTATTTCGTTTTTTTTACAACTGATGATTCGTATTTTTTTCACTCTATCGTTTCATACATGGTCTAAGTATCCCTGTATTTATTTTCCTGTCCGCCATCGACAACGTGTAACTCCAAACCAAATATTATGGTGTGTTACAGTGGCATTCATAAATCTAAGATCACCAGAATAAACTAAAAAAATACCTCCAAATATCTTACTGCGGCTTTTGGTCTAGGGAAAGTCCGGAGGAATTCTTTATTATAATTAATAACAGAGGTAAAAGACTTAAAATCCGTAAAGAATTTTAGAAACAAATGCTGTTGGATCCTTTGTTATTGAGCACGAAGGTTTACGCCCTACTAATAGCACACATATAATGGAATACTGAGTTTTGATCGCATTGAAAGAAAGGAAATAATTATGCGAAACACCGTAGGAATTCAGGGAAATAAAAAAAGAAAGAAAGAATAAAAGAAAGAGAAACGAAGATAAAGGTGGCTTAGATGTTTAACGTCTGCTTCAATGAAATCAAAAAAACGTCATTTTAAATCGTTTCATTTGTTCCCTCTTCTTTAATGAGCTGTATTCGTATTTTAGATTGGTATTTCAATGAATTAATATATTTTGAGCTCAGACAACAGGCTCATTTAAACTGTTATTTTGTAGAAATAACAAAAAGCTAATTAACTCATATCTTAAGAATTAAGATTCATCGGAATGCTGTAATATCAAAACTACGATATACTGAGCGGTACGACAATTATTTTTGTCATAAGTTTATTTCTAAAAGTTTTTTCTTTATAGTAAGTTTCAGCCTGTACATGGCCCGAAGCCACTCTAGGTAGGCAGTTACGATAAGGGGTAGTTTATATGGATAGGAGGGGAAGATACCAGTTGATTCAAAACTTGAACATGTTAAGATTATATTGATTGTGGAATAACCTTTTGTGACTCTGTTTCGTAAGTAGTGGTTTGCGGGAAAATGCTGTTTGAGGGTAACTTATTTCTCGCCGATAGAAAAAGGAGGGAATATGGTGGTTTGCTACTATGTAAGTGGCATGGCCGGTCCTAGCCGTGAAGGTCAGACCTGGTGTAATCAGGAGATGCAGTTCGTCTGAGCACTTTCCATTCCGCCTGTCAGAGAGAGGTTGGAGTGTGGATAATAATTGTTCTCCCACAATGACTCGCAGGCACTTTCTAGCTCTATCTAGACTGGAATGTGATGTCTAGGTAGCTCCTGCCTAAATATGACATCAGTACTCAATTCTAGGCTCGATCTGTTATAAAAGGTAGAGGGTAGCATGAGGAATCAGTTACATACTTAAGTGATACAGGGAGCCGAATATTTTATCTGTAGCTTTATCGATGGATTGTATACAGGAATTCCACTTGAGGTCTGGTGGGAGTTTGAGGCCTAATATCCTCTCACGGCACAGGGACTCCTCAAGGTGTCCTCCGTTCTTCGTGACTGGTGGTAGGTCGGATTCTTAGCGGCCGTGATGGAATGTAAACAGTTTGGTTTTCGAGGCATTGAATGTAACCAGACATTCTTTCCCCTCTGGGAAATTATTAGGTTGGTGCAAAAATAATGACGTAACAATGTCGTTTTTTTACCTTAAAAATACGTCAAAAAACGACATTATTACGTCATTATTTTTGCACCAACCTAATATTATTAGATCGGAAGATAGGTCAGCTACCAGTCTCCAATCGTCAAGATTTTTAGAAATGCGCCCGTATATCTATGTATCATCTTTTACAATTGATTGGAATAGATTCTTAGGCAGATCATTTATGTAAATAAAAAATAGAGTTGGTCCGAGAACAGAGCCATGGGGGACGCCTACGTTGACCTCCAGGGCCTCGGAGGACTGTCAGTTATTAACTACCTTCAAAGATCTACCTATTATGTAGGATTTTATAATAGAGAAACCCCTTCATTTCCTAGCTTGTATAGCAAAACTTTGTGCCACACCTTTTCGAAGCATTTCGAAATATCTAATGCTATGGTCCTTGCGGTATGTGTGTCGTCAAGGGCCCTTATAATAGTAGTTAGGATATCAGCAATGGATAGGGATGTCGAAGCTCATACTGTTCGTCGCACAAGAGGCCTGAAAAAGCGTACTGAAGATACTGAGAAGAATAATGGGTTTATACAGTGAGGAGAAGGATCGATTGCTTGTCATCTTGATGACCGGGTATACGCGTGGCACTAAACACATGTTTGATAAAGATTTCTCGTTCAGTCAGCAGTGAAACGGGGATATTTCTAGGTTGATATTCTTAAAGATGGCCAAAAGAATTTTGTCTGAGCCAGTGGCTTTTTTTGGGGTTAGGTTTTTAATAAGTCTAGAGACTTCTCTTACTGTAATGAGTAATTGCTGAGATTGTGTTCAGTGTGACGTTCAGAGTTGGGGAGGGGATGGCTTTTGTCATCTAACATTGAGTTTGAGGCAAAACTCGGAGCGGAGAGTTCCGCCTTGTCTCTCGATGATAAAATGGCCTCAGATAATATAAAGGGCAGAACCACTTTGCTTCTGTTTATAATTTGGTTAGTGATTTTCCAGAATTTGCGAGATCCAATTTGTTTACTTTCAGCCTTGACATGCACAGATCACGCGTAATTACACCTTGTGTTTTCCAGAACTCTCTTCCAGCGATTTAGAGCGGTCCTGAAGGATGTAGAGACAAGATTACACCACTCCTTGCGATAGATTTTTAAGTAGTGGTTCCGATGAGTTATGCCAGCAGTGCATTCAAGGATGAACCAGACTGACTGTTAGGTTTTTTAGGGATATTTTTGTGTGAGTATAAAACAATCCATTCCAGAGAGGATCCATTCGGAGATTAGGGCAGCAATTTCGAGGGCAGCCTGTATGAAGAAAGTTGGGAGGAAGCTTCCGTCATGTAGAACCGAAAACTGTCCCAGTCTGCTTTCGCATAGCGAAAAGTTCTTCTAGTGAACGGTAAATTAGGGGATGTCATTGGTTTGGAATCGATCTGGGCACTGGCTAGTGAATGATATGGCGTGCAATTGGGGTTAAAACTTTTGGGGTTATTAGAAAAATGACAAGAATGTTCGGCTGCTGTTTTGTGTCCCTGTCATAGGGAAACCCGCCCTTGATGTAGGCACTGTGCCCGTGACCATGGCGATTTTGTTGTTCGTATTTTCTTATAACGGGTGAGTAGTCTGGGAACGTGAGCTCTCCTTCAATGGGATTGAGGTATCGATACATATTTCGGACAGGAACTGAAGGTCACATTCAGCCTGAATAATGTAGAGTTACACTTGAGGAAAGTTGGAACGTAGACTCTTTAAACTGGTGTAAGAGATCGTATAACTGGAGCTATCTTTTTCTCGCGGTTGTATTTGCTAGTTTTCTTTATTTTCTCTTTGATTGATTTCATGATTGTTTTGGTTGGTTTTGTGGATGGCAAGTAGGCAGAGAAACAAACACCTATTGGAGATACTTGCATAAGTGTCCTGGGTTTACTCACCCGAAGATACTGCCATAACAGTACCCATAATATATGGCCCCGCTGGAAACTATTACGGTCAAGATATCATTCACAAAATTGCAGTAAAATAGACCCGATATTATAAATCTGCTGATAGTATAGACTCCTTCGAAGTTACACGAAGGTTCGGATCCCTGACTATCAGATGAATAAATCCAAAACTTAAAAGACGTTCACATCCAGCACCTTTAATGATGGTGAATATAACCGCCTGCAGGGCTTCTGACCTCCTCCTCTTTGGGTCAGAAACCACTGGAGTGAGTGGGTAACGAAGTTTATTCGGGGGTGTATGTGCATCCCCTAGTCCCATTCGAGTTAGTATCAGGAGCATAGTCGTTAGGCTGAGCGCATACGGAGGCAAGTTAATTAATCTATTGATTAATTCATTGGGTGGAAAGCGGCTGGATGGCATTAACATTTTCCTTTTTAAAATGAGGAAGTCGTTGATTTGGGATGCGACTTGTGCTGATACATTTTCGGTCGGTAATTTGATCAGGTCCGCGCTTGAGCCAGGATCCGTCGCCCGGGACGCAGAGATGAAACAATAGTTAAATATTCTTCTCTTGCTGCTAGATTTTTTTTTACTCCCATGACAGTAGAGACTTCAAGGGGTTCTCGTCCCTCGTTCGATGACGTTCCTTCGGAGGATTGGCGCGATTGCGTCTCGATTAAGGGACGAGTCTCGCGAAACGGAGTGGCTCTTTCAGCGTGTCTCACTGGCGATGGTTCGTGGTAATGCTTTCTTCATCATTGCGGCTGGCAGGGGATAGAACATTTTTTTATAGGTTTCGTTGTTCTGGAATTGTCATCAATGGTCAACTGATTTTATTTTGTTGAAAATAAAATGAAAATAAATCTATTAAAAAAAAAAATCTATTTGAGAGAAAGAAAAAAAAGTTTATAATTAAAATGTAATTTAATCCTGTCGCAGACACAGCGCGGAGATTGACAGAAACATTATTACTATCAATAAATACTAAATACTTGATGGATGCGAGGTGGTGAAAGATATGATAAACGGAGAGCCGTGTTCGAATTCCAGTCGATAATATTACATTCACTTATGTGTAAATAAGGAAAATATATGGATTCTTATCAATCTCTTTTGCTTTCAGTTTTATGTAAAGAGCAGGACAGATTAACTTTGCAGCCTTGCTTGGCAACCAGTCTAGGAGAAAGTAAAATCTGAATTCAAACGATCCTTGAAAAGGTTTGGCTTCTTCGAGCTATCTTACCGAATACACGCGACACTACAATACATGTGATACCTTGAGGAACATAATGGAATTCGTGATCGTGATCAAAGTACTTCATAAGAATTGGTGAATGGATCAATGGCCTGGGCTAGTTTCCCATAATACTGCTCGATGTTACAAAACTAAAACATTAACTTAGAGATATATCATTAAATAACACTGTCAAACGAAACTTTCATATGAATGTTACGCGTGGAATTGAATTCGTTCAGAAATGTCTTAGCTGTCAGCTGTATCCAATAGAAAAAAAAATTAAAGAGCGAATCTAGATCTTAGCGTGATTCTAGATCTTAGCGTGATTCTGTAACGCTATTCCTCAAGGTTCTTCGAACCTTGAGGAATAGCGTTACAGAATCACAAATCAAACCAAAACAGAAGCCACATCACTTGATGACTGTCAACAGAAGTAACAAATAAAAGGGATAGGACATCTAACAAAAAAAAGAAAATAATGGCGTAATCAAGATGTTGCCGCTTCCCGGTGCAAAGCCTTAGGAAGAAAAGGGGATAGAGATGCACATACACCCCAGAACTAAATTATTTAATAGAACGAATGTATAAATTTCACCAGACAGTAGTACCTACTGTTTGGTCAATACATAGCATTACCATTATCTGGCAGTGAGGAGATAATTATCTGACAATTGTAACGCAATATTCAACTGGGCTTCGATGAGGATAGAAATGAACAGAGAGTCTGATCCTCACTGAGTGACATATACTTGTGCCACATCTGATCTACGCTTTAGAAATTCACGAGTACGTTCTATAATACCCAGAAAATCATACACAGATGCCATCAAGGCACAGTGGATAACGGCGTTGGTTAGATCCAGTGACAGGACCTAAAGAGTGTGAGTTCAATGCCCGGTTAAGGCAGTGGAGAACTTACAGAGGGAAATTAACAGGAGATAACTGATAATTGAAATCTTTTAAAATATGGCACGTGGAACTAGAACAGTCTACCCCAGTGAGCGAAATAAAGGGTTCAGTTCGACATTCCAACCACTTAAAGAAGTGCGGAGCGTACAACGGCCGAAACGTTGGAATAAATATGGCGACAAAGAGGACAATAGTCCGAATAATGTAAAAAATGTAATCATGCATTTCCTATATAAACGCATAATTATAAAGAAGTTCATACTAAAGAGAAAATTAGTGACATTACTTTAACTCTTAAATTCCACCCAAAATAAAATAAAAAATACATGTGAAAATAAAAAAGCTAATATAGAAAAAAGACATATATATATGAGTTCGTTTCGTATGTCGCTTAACTGATCTGTAGGTGTCTTTCTGCATTAACCCCGAGCCAAAAAAAAAAAAAACAAAAAAAACAAAAAAAAAACGGAAGCTTACGTAAACAACACACAACCCATAAAAAATATAAACACAACAAAAAAAAAATGTCGATCAAAATTAATCTAATGACAGGCAGCTGAAATTGTATTCGCTTGCTTTGATTGTTGCGAAAACATCAGACGGGTCGAAGATACTGAAAACAAATATGGAGGTTTTTATACACTCGACGATGAAACCGTCGCTTGCGACCGATGTAATTTTCTGTCATAATGACGAGACTCGAAATTCAGCTCGCGTGTCAAATGTCACATCCATCAGCATGAGGTTAACTTCGAGTTGTCGTCTGTCCTCTATTTTCGGTTGGGGTGGGGGGTTCCACATTCTTTAAAGTTTCAGTCGGTTCTATAGATTATAGACAGTTGTTGTAGATGTCTACTTGACGCTGCACAAGGTTAAGAGTTGGTCTGTTTTTAAAACAGTATTTTTAAGTTTAAGTTTTTCTTCCTGAGTGTTTCAAAATTTTGACGGTGGTGTGCGTCTATTTTTGTCGCATTGAAATCAGGCAGACGACATTAAATTTTCTGTTAGTGATTACCAAAAACCAAATAAACAAAATAACAGTAAGAAAAATATACGCAAGACAATAATTGCTTTATAAAATAAATCTATTCGCAGACAAACATGTCTATATAATTTATATTTTTGACTGAAAGTTTTTAATTTAATCTTACTTTATTAAAAAAAAATAATGCACAAATAGGTTCTTAAACATTTCTTCAGATTTTTATCGTACGAGGTAACATATCTTTGCTTCTTTTGTGTCTAAGAAGGGTCACTAAGTTTTCCCCAGTAAATTAGAATTTTCTTAAACGGAATTCTAACTTTTTATCTGCCATGACCTTTCAGGTTATAGGGGATCATGGCTCTATACCTCCCTCTATCCCTTGAAGCTCTCAACAATACCTTCCCTCTGCTTCCTTCTACAGACCAAGTTATGTCATCGACTTGCTTAAGGCGGTTAGGTATATCATGCGTTGTTTTCCGTTGTATCTCTTTCCCTCTATTCGACCCGTGAGTATCAGATTCTTCAGGCCCTCTTTCCTCGTTACGTGTCCCAAAACCTTTAGCTGCCTCTTCCTGATGTTAAATATAAGTCTCGTCCTTGTTTGCATCCTCTCGAAGACTTCATATTTGCTCACAAGCTCGGTCCATGATATCCTCAGCATCCTTCTGTAGAACCACATCTCCGTCGCCTCTTTACATCTTTGAGGAAATCGTCCAACATTCACTGCCATAAAGAAGGATAGATGTCACGTAACAGCTCAGTATTCTTTTCTTTGTTACCAAAGAAATCATCCTGTCTTCCAATATGTTATCTAATTATATAATTGTTTGATTTAGGTTAGTTCGTCCGTCACACCCTGTAAAATAGCCGTACATTGGTCGATTGAAATCAAAGTTTTGGGAAAAGTACAAACAGGTTAGTAGATATTAAACACAGTCGGTTTTACTAGGATGCGTAGCTTAGGACAGCGTGGTCTGTAAGTTATGTCACCTCTGTATAATATATCAACGCTCTGTGGGATATTATCAAGGAGAGAGTTTCATATGAACGATACCGGAATACCCATCAGTTGAAGGACGTCGTTCGAATAGCCTTTGCAACAATCACCAAAGCAAAGCTTTGCAAAATATCATAAAGGTACTGCTTCATTTTGTTTCATGAAAATGATGGTGTTCATATGGATCTTCTGGATGTGTAATAGCGCCATTGAAATTGAGTAAACTGAATCCAGTATATGTGATTTGTGTTACTGTATTATTAGATTGGTGCAAAAATAATGTCGTTTTCTCACATAGTAAGATATGTGAGAAAATGACATTATTTTTGCACCAACCTAATACTTGTTCTATTGTTCTCATTACTAGGTGGAAAAGTCTTTTGGACGACACTATACAGTTATTTTTTATTCATTTTTTGGGGGTGGGGGCGGAAATTAAATTTATTATTTAACATACAAAGCACTTCCCTTATTTTGAAAACAATTTAATGTTTAAAATAGCAACTACTTATTTAATAACAGTCAATATTATTTTTTTTTTGTTTTGTTTTTTTTTTGTTTTTTTTTTTGTTTTTGTTTGTTTTTTTTTGTTTTTTTTTGTTTTTGTTTTTTGCTTTTTTTGCATATCTTTTCTTTCAGTTTTTGTTTTTACACTAATCCAGTTTGCATATTTTCCTGCGTTTGCAAGAACTGTAATCAAATCAAAAGGCCAAACGCTTAAAAATGTTTGAATTTGCACCAGAAAGAAATATTTATTCATGGCCACTTGTATGTTTATGTTCAAGAGTGGGAAATCCTAATAATTCATTCCTCGCTGTTAAAAAAGGAAAAAAATAAAATTTTCTGAAAAAAAATAAAATTCTTTACAAGGAACTCCTATAAAATAAAATTAAATTAAAGAAGTTATTAAACCAGGAGGTAGCGTTTTTGTCAAAGTATTTTTCCAAACAAATCAGCTTATTCAAATTCCATCGATTGGTTTACGAAATAGAACGAAACATAAATCTCGACATGTTAGTTATAACATCAACAATACTAATAGTTTGAAGATTTGGACACATGTCAGTGTATTGCAAAAAAATCTATTAGTTTCAAAATAGAAGGTAAAAAATGATTTATTGATTCTCTTAGATTTTTGTTCAGAGGGTTAGAAATTTAAATCATGTTTTGAACATATTATCAAAATAGTATACGGTTACTTAATAAATATATAAAACCCTTTCGCCCTCAAATAAAAGATATCCTATCCTCGGTGTAATTTTACATTTAACTAATAAAATTATTTCACACAAGCACTTGTATGTACAAAATACCTCATGACAATAATAATGCACCATCTGAAAAGATATAAATTACAAGATCACAACTCTTACCTCCATAATTATAGGTTCGTGCCAACAGAGACATAAGATATCTATAATAACATATTTAGTCGACAGGGTTCATAAAAAAAAGTCTTCTTACATAGTATTTCATAAGGAAATAAAATCATGTGGGGGGGGGACGATCGGAAATATGCAATGGTTGAAGAGATAAGGACATGTATGTATTGATAATTTTAGCATACGCTGGAACCTAACAGACGTTGCGTATAAGGAAATCTGAAAATCGATATATCAGTTATAAGAAAAAAATTCACTAGGTTTTTGGAGAAAAGCAAATGCGTGTGTAAAGATTTTGTTGTGAAAGAGAATCGATTCTCCAAGAAAATTCCTAGGTAATACTATAGTAAGATACCTACCGAGGCATTTGCAACCTACTGTAAATGATGATGCATTCTGCCAAACAACTCAGAGTCTACAGCAATTAATTCCTCAGATTACATTATTTTATTTAGCGTTATTTTAACCTAAAGAGAGACGTATTTGTCTAATTTGTATTCATAAAGGAGGTATTTATGTAATTTAATTAAAAATATGTGAAATTTTAGAATTAGTGGATTATTTTGTTTACAAAATCCTGATGAGTACTAAAAAACATTTTAGTGGAAAGACAGCTAATAACTGAATGGTAAATAATTCAAAGTAAAGTTCAATTAGCGCCTTTAATAGTTTTACCATATTTTGTAATCTCAACAGTTAGTAAATAGTAGAAAATGAATAGTAGATATAATGTACTAGTACCAGTTCCCAAATATTCTTCTTCTTTTCTTTTATGTGATGTGTGGCGACCATAGTTCTTCACTATTTTCTGTCCTTCGTAGGTCTTAATAAATTTTGCAATTTTACTCCTGAAACTTGTTCCACCATCCATCTACTCAAGAACAAACGGAGCAACATCTGCAAACTCTGCCAACAAGAAAAGTTAGCAATAAAGTCATTTCCGTATCCAAAAAAACCTTTTGAACCAAAGTCTCGAAATTACGAACAGTTGCATTCATACAAAAATTCCTCTTAATTTCATATGAACCTGGATAAAAAATATGCACATTTCAATTATCCCGCTCCGATACATTTAGAATAGTCTTTCTTCTTCTTCTTCTTCTTCTTCTTCTTCTTTTCTTCTTTCTATTTTCCTCCGCCTCCAACGCCTACTCCTCCTTTCTTGCTATCATATCCAACGTTGTACGTTTGTCTATTTATTTTTTAAAATAATAAAGCGTTCATTATTAATTTTTAAAAAAATAAAGTGTTAGGATATCAAGTGATACAAACCGCTTGACGGAACAGAACGGTTGAAACCAAGATAGAGGAATCTACTAATCTCCTAATCATATATATATATATATATATATATATATATATATATATATATATATATTAAAACGCATAGTTGAACAAATTTAGCTGTTGCAAAATTTTTCAATGTTTAATCTCTGTGCAATAATAACTACCAATGTTTACGTATGGAATTCGCTCAGCAGGAATATTGTTGCTTTAGAAGCACATCATACATAATTTTGTCCAATGAAGTCCCGTATATGATATATATATATATATATATATATATATATATATATATATATATATATATATATAGAATATTCCTTATACAATATTCGCGGCATGTAAATTCATACGTAATATTGGTCTCCTTAATGCATGTGTATCACACACACACAAACACATATAATTGTGGATTTGGGCAGCATCAATTTTTTCTTTATACAAGTGTCTTTAAATACGACTAACAAAGTACTGTGTGTAAGATGTTTGTTCTGTTTTCTTGCGTTCATAAAAGTGTTTCCTTTTCTGGAAATAAAGTGTGTAAAAACTATATAAATATTCTAAGCATCTGAGCGATTTCGGCTCTCCTATTTGCAATATTCTAGGAATATTTTATTCTTCAAAAATAATTCCCATCATTATAGATGCGCATATATACAGATCTACATATACAAATATATATATATATATATATATATTCATGATAATGGCTAATATAATAGCCGACAGTTTTGACACACACTATGTCCAGAAAATATGAGAGATATACGAATGCAAAGTACATTTAATAAAAAGCTTAATCGTAGTACTTCGTTAGGCATCTTTTATTAATCTTATATATATATATATAAAGAAGAGAGAAACTGCAAACGATTTGGTTGTAATGTGTATTTTTTAAAGAAAATATTTTTTGCTTTAATTTCCATAATTTTGCTGCAGGTGTTTCTCGTGACCTTCATCGGGCAAAGAGTGGATATTTCCACATATTATTAAAAACAATAAATGTTTCCTATCTTATTCGATGTTAAATATTTTCGATATTAGACATACTCTTTTTTGTTTGTTAGTGACCTAAGTGTCTTCCTTGAACTGACACTTAAAATGTGCTGTGTGATGGGTAATAAAACAATTGATACTCATCCGAGAAAGGGTGAGAAAGATATATTCTTTACATTCTCTTACCTCTCTACATTTTAATTCATTACATTTGTATTCTCTACATTTTCATTTTCTGCCTCTCTACATTCTCTACCTCTATACATTTTTCTTCTCCACATTTTCATTTTCTACCTCCCTACATTCTCTACCGCTCAATATTTTCTTTCTCCACATTTTCATTCACTACCTCTCTACATTTTAATTCATTACATTTTCATTCTCTACCTCTCTACATTCCGTACTTCTTTACAATTTCATTCTTTCCATTTTCATTTTCTAGATTTTCATTATCTACCTCTTGACATTTCCAAGGACTATCTCACACCGGTCAGTAAATTGTTCTTGTTTGTTTTTTTATTTATTTATTTTTTTGTTTTTTAATCATGAAGGCAATAAAGCTACTAAGATCCAGTGGGTTACTGATTGTTAGAGATATGATAAAATCAATATTACGGAGAGCGATCAATAAAATAACGAGAATTAAGAAGACAGAAGATAACTATTGACGTTTCGAAGATCAATTTTGACTGGGCTTCATGAAGCCGAGTCTAGGTTCCATAGAGGAAAGTTTATCATATCAATTACTATGAAAGTATGTAAAAGGCAATGGGAAGTTACCTCACGGCAGTTGAAAGTCACTCAAGCCGAGATGTCATGTAAAGATATTCTCCTTTGAATTTTATCAAGAATCTCTAAATATATAGCATGAGCAGCAGATCAGATGTGTTCGCAATATTCAAAGCAAGGTCGAATGGTAGACATGTAAAAATATAAGATAGATTGAGCGGAGCAAATTGTCTAGCAATACACTATGAAAAAACTTTCCTACCAGGAAACATAACAATATAATCTTTTCATTTTATGTCAGCGGAAAACCTAAGTCCGAGAAGGCAAAATGAAATCACTATCCATGAGGTTAGCATAAGACTTCGGGATCAAGTGCCACATTGTCGGAACTTTTCTAATTACAGCCATACTCTTATCTATGCAGCGTAAGTCAGTTTAGAATTGTCTTCCACCCTGCTGATGGAAGGCAATCTTAAACTGACTTAAGCTACATAGATATGGCTGTAACTAGAAAAGTTCCGACAATGTGGCACTTGATCCCGAAATCTTTTTCATTTATTTAATTTTTTTTTTTTTTCGCTATTCAGAACATTGTGTTAGTTTTGAAGATATAAGCTTCAGGTACTTCTGAGGGCATAAGACACCAGGTATTTCAATTATTACCGTTTACATCAATCTTGACCGAACCTGATTGTATAATAAAACTAACATTCACGATATAGAAAAATAAACTTCCAGCATTAAAATGGAATATTTCAGGAAGTTATTGAAAACCAAATATCAAAAATAGGAGTGTATATGTTTTAAATATATATATATATATATATATATATATATATACACAAACATGTCCTCAATTTATTAGGTAATAAAATCATGGGGTTCAAAAAGTGTGTAACGTACGTGATGACCTTTAGTAAATGGATGCCAGAATAATTACCACGAAGACAAATGACCTTGTAAAGCATTAAGTATTACTATGTATTACTTAGAGCAATAAAAGATCGGAAGTTGTGGAGGACGGCATATTAAAAAATATCGGATGAAAATGTAATAGAATGCGAGAGAAATATATATATTTTTTTAAAGTATATGACAAATTAACGGTGGGTGGATGCGACATCATTCCTCTTCGTCTCATTTCAAACCTCGAAAGTTCTTTTGCCTTCGCCTCCTTCGTTTTAATTTATTCTCCCATTTAGCAGTTTTATTTTGACTTCACGACACAGGCACATTGTGTAAGCAATCTTTAACATTATCCTGAAAAGCCTCTCGCTAACCATGTTATTCGTTTCTGTTGCATCATACTTGCTTAGATAAGTGAAACTTCAACAAATAAATGGTGTCAATAAAGATGGAAAAAATAAACAAAACCAAAAACTTTCGTCAAGAAAAGCTTGAAATATTCATTTGATACAAAAGAAATGAACAAAAAAAAAATAGCAAAAAAGTGATAAAAAATGAATAATTTAAAAACAAGCGTACGGGGGCGAACCTGAAGAGTCGATTGTCGTTCGTCCTTTAAAATAACAAAAGCTTCAAAGGAATTTCAAATCCACAGGCAGAACTGATTCCGTGTTTTTTTTTTATTTGTAACGAAAGGAAAATTGTTTTCAGAGACCGTTTCAGCGGTTGCGTTAAACAAACCCGTTGGGAAAATGTGGCGAAAAATGAAGGTTTGACGATTTTCTGACTTTTATTTTCGACGTATAAATATTTTCTGCTTGATTCTCTTCGGGCTTTTCAGTTTCTCGTTTGCATTGGTTCCCGGGTTTAACATCTTTGTAGGCTTCGATTTTCGACTAGCTTAAATTTTAGTTTCTTCTTCAAAATCATGCTTTCAGTTTCTTCTGCGTTTAACCTCCTCCTTCTTCTTCTTCTACCTGGCGTTTTATGATGATTTTCTAAGCGTATCTTAGATGTGGCACAAGGTCGAAACTATGGGATACCTAGTGAGGATCAAACTCACTACACTCACCTGTCGTTTCATGATATACTATTCTCTTCGTTCTCTGTTACACCGTATTTTCTAACAATAATATATTTTCTTCTTCAAATTTCTTGTTTTGTCTTCTTTGCTTTCTTCTTTTTCTTTGTTTTCTACTTTTTCTTCTTCTTCTTTGACTTTTTCTTTTTCTTCTTCTTCTTTGACTTTTTCTTTTTCTTCTTCTTTGTCATTCTTCTTCTTTTTTTACCACGTCTTCTTCCTTTTCTTCTTCCACATTTCATTTCAAGATACGCTCTTATTTTTTGTTTCTTGAAATAAATTCCTTTTTTCTTTCTTATTTTCCTCCGATATTTGTGTTCTCTTTCGTCTTCCAGATTTCCTTTCATACGCACTTTTATTTTTTTTCATCATCATCATCATCTTCTTCTTCTTCATTTCATTTTTATGATTTGCCTTTCTCTTCTAGATAAGTTACATTAAATTCTTCTTTTTTTCCCTCTTTTCTTCGACATTAGATTTTAGGATATCCTTTTGCATTTTAATTCTGTTTCAATTAATTATGATATTTTCTTCCTTCTTGTTACCATTATGACCATTGTTTTATTTAAGTCCTTTCACCTATTTCAATTTCCTATTTAGTTTTTTTTCTGTCAGTCCTACAGGATAATCCCTCTTTTTATATACACATAACACTGTTATACTTTTTCGAATTACTCCTTCATTAACATATTCAGTTAAGTATAATTCTTTATTTTTCCCAATTTCTGATAGCGCTTACATAACCCACTCCGTTTAGGGACAATAGCGTCGATATTTCCTCTTTTTCTTTGTATCTCTGTTCTAATTGATTACAATATATTCATGTTTTGGAATTTCACTGTTGTTCATAACTTAAATTGTGCATAACTTAGATTGTGCATAATTTGTATTACAATAATAATATTTTTTAGGATCTCTAATCAAAGCAAGATCATTTTTTTCTCTTTGTTTCCCACCTTCAGAAGTCATTTTGTTTTCAAAGCGTTCTTGCTTGGTTTTCCCCTGAAGCTTCCTTCCTTTCATCTCCTCTTCTCAACCAATGTTTTATATTTTTTGGGCTATATTTCCTTTAATTTCTTCTACATTTTTATCCGTTTTTTTTTCCATTTATCTTGACGCTTTTCCTCTTCATATTTGTATTCTTTTTACTGCTTTTTACGTTTCACTTGACTCCATCTTGGAAAAGACGTCACTTTTGAATTCTTCCAATTTTGTCTCATACTTCATTACGTTCATTTCTCGTTTCGTTTCTCTTTCTACGCTAATATTCATTTTCTAAGTTTGCCTGATTTTTTTTTTTTTTTTTTTTTTTTTTTTGATGTCTTCCTTCTATCTTCAGTTTCTGTTTAAAGTTTCCTTTTTTTTTTTTTTTTTTGGTGTTATTTATAAGGATTTCTTTTTTTTATTTTCTCCAGGATTTCTTTCGTTCTTCTTTCAACCATTTAAATATGTGTATTTTTTTCTTTACTTAATTTTCTCTATTTTCCCTATTTAAATATCAACCCTTAATTATTGCATTTTAAAATTTTATTTAATTTTCTAATTTTATTTTGCTGTGTACCGTTAACATTCTCCATATTTTGCATAGCAAAAGTGAGGTTATTATTCCCTCTTTACTTTTTGATGAATATTCACTTATATTTCCATAAATATTTATTAAGAAAGCGTAAATGATTTTATGAACACGTTGGTTTGACATTAAATTTTGCCTGCTGAAGAAATCCATTTTCTCGTCACAAACTATACCCGGCAACATGGCTTGTGATCAGAGGATTTTGAGGAGCGTGGGACAGCATCTTAATTGTTGTTCTGCCCAGGTCTACCCTGATCCGGAGAAGTAGCACATTTTAGTCTCACAAGTATGGGCAAATATTGACCCCCTCCAGACTAGCGTCAAATCGCTATGCAACTATGAAAATACATTTTTATAGAAAAATACGGGCAAAATGTTTTGAAAAACAATATTACGAGAAATACATTTTAGAAAATATTATCAACATTTTTTTTTTAATGCAATTATTACCAGTAATACATTTTTGAATTTCGTAAAGAAAATAGTGCCATTTTTGAAAAAAAAAAAATATCTGCATTATATTTGGCTCTCGAGAAAAATCCTTTTTACAAAGATACGTGAATGAAACATGATCTTCAAACTGATTTCTCACAAAGAAGACATTTTATTCATACGAAATTATTGTAGAAGTTTTCTAGTCAATAAATAACCCATTGAGATTGATATGCTATAAAAAAAGACAAAAAAAAAACAAATCCTTCTCTCGGCTTATTTTAAAGTTTGTTTTTTTTTTTTTTTTTTTTTTTTTTTCATCCCGTGAATATAATGAAGGTAATATAATAATGAGAGGTTCGGTGCGAGAGATCGTTGAGAGAAGTTCGAATTCCTGGCGAGATAGTTAAACCTACTTTCGAACTAATACCATAGGGGAAAAGAATGAAAGCATCTCTTCTTCCCTCAGCAATGAGTTAACAGTATCGGCTGAAATGTTCATAGGCTGACACTCATGTAATATGAAAAAGGAGGTTTATTTCGCAACATTATCCCCCTTGCGGTCCATGCACATCTGCCATCGGTTTTACAGTGCTTGGACCCCAGTGCTGAAGACGCTTTCATTCACATATGACGTTATCATCGCAACGATATTGGCTCCTGCCAAATGTTGTTTTCCAGCTGGAGAACTGATGATAGTCAAATCAGGAGAATAGGAAGTGGGATCAACTAGTTCAAAGCCACATTCATAGATATCAGCCAAGACACCGTTTGACACATTCCCTGTGTGTTTTTAATTGATACTCTTTCGTACCTAACTCAGCAAGGTGGCATAACAGTCCATTCATGGTGAGGCCCTCTAGGTGATAGCCTTTGGTATACACAAAAAATTGAGGCCGTCAGTTTACCTGAAGAGAAAAATACCCTGGCATATTTTGAAGCAAGTGAACATGGCTATTTCTACTACTTAGAAACCAGCTGCGTCGGTCAGATTTTCCCGTGAGGTGATCAACCTGGTGCGTTTACCACCACGCGTTCAAAGACGCGGAACCCAATGAGCAGAAACCTTCGTCTTGCCAAGTTCAATGTACAGAATATTCTCAACTCTCTCACGGGATATGATAATAGCATTGGCTATTTCATTTATAGTAAATCGCCATTAATCTATCACTATACTGAACAAGATCATTGTTTTCCTATAAGGTGTCAGTTGCATGACGTCCCAAATTTAGATCCTTCTTCAAGCCTCAAAGTTCCCATTCTAAATTCAGTTTCCTATTTTTTCATTGGAGCGTCACCAACTAGTGTAGCAACCATAGAATCATGAATGTCTTTCGCGAAGAAATAATTTTTTTTCACGAAACCAAATTTTGTCCATTTTCAAGAAAAGCTAGTGATTTTGAAGTCGTCTGTGAACAGTCAGACGTCAGTTTACCTGGAGAAAAACAATTCACATGTTAATGAGAAGAGTCGAAATAAATAAATGCAATATTTTACAGAACTAACATCACTTCTACGTAGTTAGCCAATGAAGTTTCAGACCCCCACCCTCGTACATAGGTGGCAAACTGATTACCTAGCCGTTGTAAACAACGGATATAGGAATGAATCATACTCTAAAGACCTTCAGTATATTTTCATTAGTAACTACTGGTTGAACCTGCAGATGTTAAAGAAAATGGACCTTAGCAGACGGTAGGAAAAGAACAGCCATGTGTCAGATAAGGTTTCGTATTAATTTTCAATGTGAATTCAAGTTGAAACAAGACTTCAATAAACAATGAAAATCATAGTGAATTCTTACCTGTGATGATAGTAATTTCATTATTAGGAGCAGAAGATAAACGGTATTCAGCATTTTTTAAAAATCAATTCTTGCTCAGTGATCGAATTTTCCGCACTTCTCCTATTAGAATGTTAATATAATTATAGTGCCACTATTTCAGTTTCCCTCCTCTTTTAATGCTTTAAGCATTTCACTGCAAGCAAGGCAGGAGTGCCACTAGGAAAGAAAGGGTTATAGAGAGTGAGCGTAAAGAGGGTGATTGACGAAAGGATAAGGAGCGGGACGAAGATCCTGATCATGGCATCAGATGTCGATTGACATCACATTTGAATATTTGATGATTATATCTATCAGGGAAGCAGGTATGACGAAAGAAGTTCCACTGACCCGAAATGCGAGAGAAGAAGGAGAAGGTTACATTTAACTGTTTCGACAGTGAAAGTGTGGGACCAAGATGCCAACCTAATAACACGCTTACATTCATGCAGTTTGGGTACCAGTGAAAGTAGCTCTTCAGAAAATTGCCATGAATATATTTGTAGAAAACACAACGGGAAGCTACATCATGTCTGTGAGAAAGTGATTCTAGTTGAGATGCCAGGTCAGGACCTATCACATTGCATATCCGTCTTTGGATTTTGTCGAGAACCTCGAGATGAACAAGGGAGACACCTGATCATATATGGTAACAATTTTCCATACATGGACGAATGATAGATTTGTAGATTTGAATGATGAACTCAGACGAGAAAAACCTTCTGGCGCGTAACTGAGAACCAACCTTCCTTGCGGTAGATGCAGCTGTTGATGCAATACATTTGTTCCACCTCAGGCCAGTGGAAAACGTAAGACTATGTATTCTTCAATATATTTATCTCCTTTTTCATGATTTAGAAGTAAGTCTTGGAAGTGTTCTAAGAGCGAACGTGCCTTTGAATAGTTAAAGATGCCAAGCAAACTATGAAGAATCTTAGAGAATTCCATTAGAAACGGATAAAGTACAAAACTCATATAATATCAGTCGTCTTTTATGACAACGAATACTGGACAATCGACGCAAAGATGAAGAATTAACTTCAGGCAACAGAAATATATTTCTACGCGCAATCTGGACGGAAATGTAAACAAAAGGGACGCTTTTACTTAGAATAGATACGTTGCCGTTGTATTTCTTAATATACATCATAAGGAAAGAAGTCTAGGAGAATGTGACGCTCACAGGACATCGATAAGGCAGAATGTCCAGCGGAAAAACATATAGTGACCAAAAATAGCGTGGTTGTGTAAATTGGAGAACAGGGTTTGCAAGAGATAACGAACACAAAAAGCTTACTAAGCGCTAGAAAATAGAGGAAATTGTTGAGAGCCCTGACCATTTCAATCGTGAAGAGACATTACACATTGAATAAAAAAAAAAATAAAAGAAAGGCTTCTATATAATGTCTAATCCCTGATAAGGCTGGGGATTCTTGACAACTTCTTTAGAAATCAAGAAAAGTCATGATGTGAAATATGTGATTTTTCTGAAGGATTTGATTCTAATGCAATTCAGTGTCCTGGGCAAGACGATAAACTACTTCCGCTTCCTGTGTAAGACGATAAAGTACGTCCGCGTCCTGAGTAATACCTCTGATCAGGAGGTTTTCATGAGCGTGGTACCACCTCTTAATTACTGGTGTTCCCAGGTTCAACATGACTCGAGGTGGAAGCACCTAATAGGGTCCCAACTATGGGAAAATAGTTAACCCCCAAAATGGATACAAATCACTACGAAAGTGTAAAAATATACTTTAATACCGGCAATAATTTTTTGTAAAAAATATTAGCAGCAATGAATTTTGAAAAAAAAAAAATTACCAGCAATAGAATACTCAAGGACAAATGGCACAGTGGATAAAGGCGTTAGTTAGATCCAGTGGCAGGACCCAAAGTGTGTGAGTTCAATACCCGGTTAAGTCAGTGGAGAACTTTTAGAGGGAAAAAT
Source organism: Acanthosepion lycidas (assembly GCA_963932145.1). Classification (NCBI taxonomy): domain Eukaryota; kingdom Metazoa; phylum Mollusca; class Cephalopoda; order Sepiida; family Sepiidae; genus Acanthosepion; species Acanthosepion lycidas. The sequence continues at coordinate 19,433,468 of OZ010595.1, read as the reverse complement.
TAACAGGAGATAACTGATAACTCACATCCATTAAACTTGGCGCGTGGAACTGAAACAGTCTACCCCAATGAGCGAAATAAAGGGTTCAGTTCGACATTCCAACCACCTGAAGAAAGCCGGAGCGTAAAACGGTCGAAACGTTGTAATAAATATGGCGACAAAAATTAGGGCAATAGATCGAATAATATAAATAGTGTATATAATGCCTCATCTAAGACATATAGATAGATACTGAAGGGCCCAGACTTTGTAATAAATATGGCAACAAAGATGAGGGCAATAGTCCGAATAATATAAATAGTGTATAGTATAGACAGATACTGAAGCGCGGAAACGTTGGAATAAATATGGCAACAAAGATGAGGACAATAGTCCGAATAATGTAAATAGTGTCCATAATGCCTCATCTCAGAAATACAGACAAATGATAAAATTCTTGTTGACATTAAATAACCAACTGACATCGATACACCGTAAAACAAATCAAACCAAATCTAATGTATTTCATTTCTTATTAGCTCACTTAATATCGATGATAGCCCTTTCCTCTTCTTTGTCATGCAATTGAAACTTTTGGTAACTTTTCTCAAGAGTAATAAATATTATGTTTGATTTCAAACAATGATAATTTTGGAAATAACTCATGCTTTGTAAACGATATTTACAAATCGCTTAACTTCATTAATTGTGTGTTTCCAAAACCATAGTGCGAGAAAGTGGGAAACACAGACTATTAAGAAGAATGATAAGCAAAAATAAATTACTGCTAGCAACTAGAAAGGAACCATCTTAAATAAATCGAGGAAAAAGGTATGTAGAGTTTAACATGAGCAAGAAGCATGAAATTCAAAGCTTAGATTGTTTTGGTGGATGGTACAAGACAACATTCTAATTGTATTTATTGCGGAATTTATTTGAGTCTAAAACATTTAGTAAGTAAATACTATCTATTATACGACGGGTTAAACGTACATTTTTTTTGGTTCATAACTCAATCCATAGGTAGAAATTGAATGCGTTCACATGAGCTCCCATGCACATACTTCTCTGCAATACCTCCGTCTGCAGGAACATATTGGCCGCATATCTCAGGGTTTATAGTTACTCGCACATTTGGTCGACGGATATTTGGTCGACGGACATTCGGCCGACGGACATTTGGTCGACGGACATTTGCCTGGCGTGCATTTGGTCGACGGACATTTGGCTGACGTGCATTTGGTCGTCGGACATTTGGCCGACGGACATTTGGTGGACGGACATTTGGCTGACGTGCATTTGGTCGACGGACATTTGGCTGACGTGCATTTGGTCGACGGACAATTGGCCGACGGACATTTGGTCGACGGACATTTTGTCGACGGACATTTGGCTGACGTGCATTTGGTCGACGGACATTTGGTCGACGGGCATTTAACCGAATGGACATTTAACTGAAAATGTAGTAGCATACTTACATGTATGTCACACTCTTTCTCATAATCTGTTACATATATTTCTTTTTACTTACTGTATCAATTTATAATTTTTCGTGTTCTTTGACAGGTTTCTTTAATCTATTCTGTATATAATATAGTCTACTTCAAATATTATAAAATATGATAAGTATTGTGAGTAAAAGCACATTTTACTACACTAAAAATCTTAAGCTTTTATGATATGAAAGATATTTTAATTTCGCTTTTAATAATCATTATCTTAAAGGGATAAACTAGCTTTTAACTTACTGTTAAATAAGAATTTAATTAATTAGGTGCTGATTTTTATTTGTACTGAAATATATTTTTAAATATCAATTTTCAAAAAGGAAATATTGAAGTACGAAAAGTTTTAACTTTAAATTTAGATTTCATTATTTAATGACTTGTAATTCAGTGCTAATTATTAGTCCTATTCTACCTTATAATAGTGCTAATTATTAGTCCTATTCTACCTTATAATAGTGCTAATTATTAGTCTTATTCTACCTTATAATAGTGCTAATTATTAGGTTGGTGCAAAAATAATGTCGTTTTCTCACATAGTAACATATGTGAGAAAACGACATTATTTTTGCACCAACCTAATAAAATACTTAAAATATTGCTTGTTACTATTTTTAGTGGAATTTTTCGGTGAAATGTCTGTCGGTCAAATATTGTCGGCCAAATGTCCGTTTGGCCAAATGTCTCTCGGTCAAATGACCGGCCACGTTATGTCAAATGTCCGGCCAGGTTATATTTAAATATTGATCGATTATACGTTAGTCTAGCTATAAATATTTTCCGTGTTTTTCCTTAGTTTATTGTTTCATACAATATATGGCGTAAGGTCCACTGAAGGTTGAGGTTTACTAAGTGCGATCGTAAGGAAGCCATAAATGAGAGAGTAATTTAATGATGAGTGGGTTGGATATCGGTTGACCCTTCACTAAAAGAGACCAATATTGTAATTTTAAGGGAAATATAAATTTTAAGGGAGTTTGCAGATCAATTTAACAGTGCTTGAGAAGGAATACGAAGGGAATCGTGATGGCTTTTCACCGTCAACGTGGCATGACGAGAGATAGCTCTGAATACCTTAGACGGCTGAACTAAGTAATGTGAAGAAAATGACGAAGAAGAAGATGAATAATAATAAGATGAAAAGTAGATGATGATGAAGAAGAAGTAGATGACGAAGAAAATGATGAAGAAGGAGAAGGTGATGAAGAAGAAAAATAAAAGCTGCAGAAGGTGGAAAAGAATAAAGTGATAAAGAAGAAAAAAGGGAAAAAAGTAGAATTGTTTCGTTTTCTACGGCTTATCAACACTTTTATATGTTATTTAACACCAGGAAATATATTTCATTTTTGGAGATTATAATTTAATAATGTGTACTTGTAATCATAAAACTCTTACTAATTAACGCATAGCTGTAGTGGGAGAAGATGTAGTTTCATACCTTACTCAGTCTGCCATATATCTGCCGTATAGTCGTGAGAATGGCGCATAAGCGCCCTTGAACTTTGTCGAGGCTGGAAGATGCAGCTTGAGATGCCCCAGCTAATCTATGTTAGCAATCCTTAATCTGATCTATTGTTTTTAAAGACGGATCATGGCATCAGGAATAAAGTAATTTCTGAAGCGCTACAAGACATTGTCCCTTCTTCCAGCACTTTCTGTAATGGGACGGGTCTACTCCTTTCATTTGAGTTTGAGAATGAGATTCAGCCTGAGTAGTCTTTCGTCTCTTTGAGTGCATGTCTACTCATTCTTGCAGGGTTAGGGTTTGCTCGCTGGTGTTGAAATGTTACGAGTTGAGTTTGGGAATTACTGAATAAAATCAGCCAGTCTTTTCCCCATTGAACTGCGAGAGTTAGGGACTGAAAAGGGGTCACATCTTGCAGGTACGGGTCATGTAGATATTTGGAAGTGCACCCATGAACTTTGGTATCATCAGCATATATATATACTAATAACGTGTTTCTTTTGAAGTAAATCTTTGATATATGACAGGAAGATTCTACTTAAATATCTAATATGGTGTGTTTGGATATGTAAATAAAAGTAGTTCAAATTCAAGTTTATTTGTTTCGGGAAATACAAATAAAGAAGTTTTTCATCCTTCGTAGGACAGATTTTTGGAAGCGGGTGTGTAGGGGGGGTTACACTTCCGCCGAAGTTGCAGTAAGCGTATTCTAGACTCCGGTGACAGTGTAAACGAATGTGAAAGAAACAGAAGAAAATCATGACTAATTGATGTGCTAAAAGGTTTCAAAAGAACATATAATTCTACCAAAAAAAAAAAACTAATTAAAACTATGAATGTCAACGTTCTGATGTGACCTCACACTGGTATTGACAATAATAGATAGATAGATAGATAGATACATACATACATACATGCATACATACATACATAGATCATATGCTAGATAGATATATTATGTGCTAGCTAGCTGGATAGATCGACAGATATGCACATGCGGAATAGATAGATAGATAGATAGATAGATAGATAGATATGCACATTATAAGATAGATAGATAGATATGCACATTATAAGATAGATAGATAGATAGATATGTACATTCTGTGCTAGATAGATATATTGTGCCATAGATAGACAGACAGACAGATAGATATGAACATTATGAACTAGAATGCTAGCTAGCAAACTAGCTATCTAGCGCATAATGATAGATAGATAGATAGATAGATAGATAGATAGATAGATAGATAGATAGATATGAACTTTATGCTAGCTAGATCTGTTTATGCGTGTTTCAAAAACAATGGATGGAATATCCAGACAGGCATTGGGACAACAAAAGATGTCTTTCAAAAGCTCACTAAATTCTTAAGAACAGGAAAATTTAGCTAGAAACAAAGAAAAGTCTGTTGAAGTTCCATGTCGTATCACTCACCTTATATAACACACCTAGTACTCACAGGGCCATTTTTTGTGGCAGCAGATATGTGGTTCCACGAAACCATGTGAGTAAATCGGAAGTTTTAAAGAAAACTGGAATATTATCGATATTAGTAACGAGAATAGAAGGGGGAAATGTATGGCACACACAAGATGAAAATTGAGTACACGCGCCATAAACCGAACATGAGTACTAGAGAATGAATCAGTGTGGAAGCTAACGATCTTGGAAGCATCCCTTCGTTTTCTTTTTAATGTGTTGTTTCCTTTCAGGCGATTATGGCTCTCCACTTCTCTCTACTCATTTCAGCTCTCAACAAGTTAATTCCCTCTGCTTCCCCAACCTCCGACCACGTTCTGTCATCCACTTGCTTAAGCCCGCTAAGTATGTCACACGTTGTTTTCCCTTGTCTCTCTTTCCCTCTATTTGACCCAAGAATATCAGATTCTCCTGGCCTTCCTTGCTCATTATATGTCCCAGAATCTTCAGATGACGCTTTCTGATGTTAAGTATAAGCCTCCTCCTTATTTGCATCCGCTCAAAAACCCGCATCGTCCTTCACACGCTCGGTACATCATATGATATACAGGAAGTATATATACTTGCCGAAGTATTAGGTTGGTGCAAAAGTAATGACGTAATAATGTCGTTTTATGACGTATTTTTTAACGTCAAAAAACGACATTATTACATCATTTATTTTTGAACTAACTTAATACATAATAAACAACCGCTCCTGACACTGAATTAATATATTATTATTTTTTTTTCTTCTTCTTCAACGTCGAGGTTGGTCACTATATAGATTGGTATCCGCTTAAGAATAGCGGATGCTGTAAGCTAGAAGTTTGGGCTGGTGTAATGAATTAAGTCTAGGAATGAATTTTAATGTTTAATTCAAGTTGGGTTCGTTATATGCATTGACATAGAAAACACCTTTGGGTAAGGTATGGACCTACACCTTCTCCCTCTACAGCTATGCGTTAATTAGTAAGAGTTGTATGATTACAAGTATACATTATTAAATTATTATCTCCAAAAATGAAATATCTTACAATAAAAATATTTTTTCTGGCGTTAAATAACATACCAAAGTGTTGATAAGCCGTAGAAAACGAAACAATTCTACTTTTTTTCTTTCTTCTTCTTTTTCATCATTTTATTCTTTTCCATCTTCTTCTGCAGCTTTTATTTTTCTTCTTCATCTCTTTGTTCTTCATTATCTTCTTCGTCCTCTACTTCTTCTTAATCATCATCTTCTACATCTTCATCAGCTACTTTTCTTCAGCCTCTTATTATTCATCGTCCTCTTTTTCTTCTTCTTCAACTTCTTCTTCATGATCATCTTCATCATCTGCTTTATCTTCATATTCTTCTTCTTCTTCATCTTCGTCATCCCCTTCTTCTTCATCTTCTGCTCGTTCATCATTATCATCTTCTGCTTCATGTTCCTTTTCTTCTTCATCATCATATTATTCTTCTTCATCTTGTTCTACTTCTTCATCTTCGTCATCATCATCTTCATCATAATCTTCTTCTTCATGATCATCTTATTCTTCTACATCTTCATCTTCATCTACTTCATCTTCATTAGCATCTTATACTTATTCTTCATCATCATCTTCATCATAATCTTCTTCTTCATCTTGTTCATCATCATGATCATCTAATTCATCTTCTACTTCTTTATCTTCTTCATCATCATCATCATTATAATCATCTTCTTCCTCTTGTTCATCATCATCATCATCTTATTCTTCTACATCTTCATCTACTTCTTCATCTTCATCAGCATCTTATTCTTCATCATCATCTTCATCATAATCTTCTTCTTCATCATGTTCATCATCATCATCATCATCATCTAATTCATCTTCTACTTCTTTATCTTCATCATCATCATTATAATCTTCTTCTTCCTCCTCTTGTTCATCATCATCATCATCATCTTATTCTTCTTTATCTTCTACTTCTTCATCTTCGTCGTCATCTTCATTTTCTTCTCCTTCCGTGTTTGTTTAAAGTTCTCATCTCATTCTCATTTACTCTTTCAATTATTCTTCCATAAACTTCTTTCCTAGACTGAAGTCGGCGGCCATGGGCCATCAATGGCCACTGGTCCGTAACCGTGACCAAGTCGGAGAACACTGAGAGAGATATCGTCCGCCATGTCTATTCGAGCAGAACGCGACACGCATAAATTGATGCCCTTCCGATTTCCAGCCCAGTTATATGGAGGGAACTACTCAAGTGTTAACTGCGCAGTGACCCTTCGACTACAAGAGGTCAAGTAATTTCTGCTGCTGCCGTTGATGATAAAGCCTTTTCACTTCTATTTCCCATTTTATTTTATTTTCTATATGTCGGCTGTTCGCTCCATTTTCATCTTTTCCTACATTTCCTTTCGCTTATTTACTTAATCTTTCCATGTTACTTGTCTTCCGCCAACTTCTGCCTATTTCGATCTTCTTAAACTGTCAGCTGTATACAACCGTTTTCAAGAGATAAAAATGGCTTTGATTGAATGAAACCCGAAGGCCTAAGCGAGGAACAACCTTCTTCGAGACGTATTACTGAAGAATCGCAAAGTACTGTACAGAAGTATTAGAAACCACATCACTTGAGGACTTCAACAACTAAAAGGAATAGTATATGGAACTTGACGAGAAAATAATAACATGGTCAAAATACTGGTATTTGACAGAACATCAAACAAATTTTGAGAATGAAACCCTATCAATATTTAACAGATCAGCTGCTTCGAGAAACTAGATTGCCTTGCCTAGTATTTGAAGAGAAAAATTTTACCAATTTCAAACGATAGTAGCACCGCCTGATCGGTTAATGAATTCTTGATATTTCATCATAAGGAGAACAAATACTTACCTTCTATCCTTTGTGGTTTGTCAAAGAGCGAAGAAAACTTCAGCCCGAGTAACAGCGGCTGCAGTATTTATTGTACTAATTCGTACAAATATGTCTCAAGGCAACAAATATTTAACTAGCAACAATAGCAATTTTACAAGCGTAGCGTCGATCTAGCACAAGACCGAAAGTGAGGGGCACTCAGTGCGGATCGAACTCACTACTCAGTCGTAATTGTTGTAGCAAGACAAGCTAGCTAACCATTACACCACATCGAGGTGCCCTTGCTGCCAACAATATCTGACCCAAACATATTGCATTTTTAATTAAAGTAAACAACGCATTCTTGCTTACCATTCTTACTACAGTAGCCAAAATGCCGAAAAATCTATCTGTGTTGGGGATAACTTTTTTAATCTAAAAACTATGAATTTAAAATCTATGAATTTAAGTTGGAAAGAAAGCAGTAATAACACATACCTTGAATGCACCATAAAAAATCACGATGATGAATGATTACATTCTAAACACTCCAGGTAGGTCGGTGTATGGATCAGTTATAAAAAAAAATTAGTAGAGTCTGTAAGGAAATTGAACCTGGAATAGTCCTCGCTAAGATTAGTTTAAGTATAGCACCGCAAGTTGATGCATAACGAAAACCTTAAACTAAAACTGGAGCCATGTCCGTAAATAGATTCTTGCTTACCATTCTTACTACAGTAGCCAAAATGTTGCAACATATATCTGTGTTGGGCATAATTCCAGTCACATATGTAGCTTCTCTGTCTTTTGTACAAATATTCTCATGGTAACTGTTTTCATGAGCTATTTTCACTAGTGCCCCAACTGCATGTACTTGTGTTACTAGTTTGGAATATTGGTCCCACTCTTTTACTACCCGACAGTGGAACACCCGTCCGTGATAAATATAATCTTCAAAAATTTAAATGTAATATCCGTCGAACATCTTCTGATACCTTGATCTTGACACCCCTCCTTCTCATTATCCTTTCCTCATACACTCTTCTTTATTCTGACTTTCACACTCTGTAACCCTTCTGCTTGCTAGTGGCACTCCAGCACTGCTTGGGGTGAAATGCTTTAAATAATTTCTCTGTTTTGATTATATTTTCCTTAAACCTGGAGATCCATATATATTGTCTATCCAATTTCTGAAATGTAAACTCATCCGCCTGGATCCCAATCCAATGCCTTATCGAAATCTGATCATTCTTATCACCTTCAACATGAGACACGAGATGCTAGAGCACAACTGATATTGGTATGGGTATTTGCCTGAGGTCAATAGTCCTGTGGATGACGATACACTACATCAAAGAGCAAGGACACCGATCGGTAGATTGGAAGTTTGGAGAAGCATGGAACCACCATTTAATTGCTTTTTTTACCTATGTCCAGTCTTACCCGGGGTGGTAGCACCTGTTAGGGTCCAACCTATTGGCAAAAGAGTAAAACACCAAACACTATGAAAGCATAAATATACATTGTTATAGTAAAAATACCAACTATAAATGTTTATATTAAAAACTTACCTATGATATATATTTATAGTAGATTTGCGGTCTATATATTTTTAAAACAGAATTACCCTCAAAATATAGTAAATAATACATTTTATAGTAATAATACTGTCGTTGAAGGCCTTAAACTGTGTTCAAAATATTTATATTCCGGCATTAAATAACTCATAGAGATTGATACGTCGCTAAATAAAATCGAATGGAGTCAAGACAAGGTGGCGTCGCTAAGTGTTATCTTTACATACTGCGATCCAACGACTTTAAACAGTTTTAAAAAGAAAGCTTTTATTAATGTCAAGCTACCCAGTTAATGAATGCCGAAAGATTCCTTATAAGTAAAAGGTTAATCTTACCGCTATCATTAACATTGTCTTCTTCCGGTATCCATCTTTCTTTTCTCCATTCTTCAATGAGTATTTCTCTCATTGTTTCTAGATGCGTATAGTTGACTTTATGTTTTTCCATATCACTGTCTTTCATTTTATCCTTCTTCGTCATATGTCCCCATTTACTTTTCTTAAAAATATTCTACTTAAATTTGCTTTTCATTCCCGTCCGAATGAATTATTTTATTCAACAAACTCGCCTTTTCCTCCATTTTACAATTTTTCCGTCTGCCACGTTCATTTACTTTTCTATTCCTATTTTCCCTTGCCTTCTACCCTTCTTTACCTAAAAACACTGTTCTATAATTTATTTACATGGTTTTAGTTATTCTTCATGTCCTTCTTCCTATTTACTTAACACACTTCTCTTTCCTTCATTCCTTCATTTGCTCATCTTCTAATTCATTCTTTTCCAGCGTCTCTTCTGAGATATCTTTCTCGACATGTTAGCGCATTTATTCACAAATTGCCTTAATTATAAACCATCAATCCCTCTTAAACTTTACCTCATCATTAGCCTCACCGACACGATATCTCGTTTTTTCTCACTTTTTCTCGACAGTAAAAGACCAATGAGATTTTGCGTAATTCACTTATTGTAATAACATGTTACTTTTCATGCTATTAGCGTTTATTTTATTTTATTTTTTATTTATTCGCTCTACGTTGATTTTTATTTTGTTTCTGACTAAAGCGACTAAAAATCTGCCACTTAAATTTTTCCACTCAGATATTTGTCAGTTAAAAAATCAAAATTAAAATTAAGCCAAAAAACAATAACTGAAATTCAAGATTGCAGGTTCCTTGTCATTATCGATTTGACGTCTTTAAAATATCATCTCGATTAACACGCCATATTTTCGAAATGACATAGAAATATTGATCGCGAAAACGCACGCCAGAAAGCAACTGTACTAATAATGATCGGGTACTATTACTAATAGTAGAAGGACAGTATTCTATATATTAAAATAGGTCACCATTCTCTCTTTTTTAAATTCCGTTTATATAAAAGAGATGACGAGAAGGTATCAAAAATTGAATTCAGTACAGAATAGGAACTGTAGTGGTAATATTAGCCGTATCCCAACAAGGTAGCATTTGAAAATCATTAACCGCGCAGCCAGTACTGCTTTCGGACGAAATTTCTAAAAGCTTTCTTTTAAACAGGTTCCTCAAGTACAGTAGTTTTTATTGGTCTTTCCAGTATTGATGGGGTTTTATATTGATAGACTATCAGAACAAAAATTTGTACACTTTATGTAAAATTAATGATAATGTCATTTTCTTTATTACATTTAATATATTTAGTTGTTTTCTAACTTTATTCAAAAGATAAAGGTTTGTAACTACACACACCTTGGTAATGGTAATACCAGCCATTTCCTTATAAGCAAACATTCAGCGTTCATTGACCAAGCAGTCAGTACTAATTTCAATTGAAATTTACATAATCTTTCGCTTAAAACAATTTCAAGAAAATAGGTTTCTCAAGTCCAGTAGCTGTTATTGCTCTTTCCAGTATTGATGAGGGTTTCCTTTCTAACCTTTTATTTGTTGTGTGGAACATCAACATCTTAATTATGTCATTATTTTCTTGTGTTACATGTAATATTTTCATTGCTGCTATTGAAAATCCTCAAGAGATGTGGTTTCTGTTATCTGGTACCATCTCTTTGTTTGATTCTGTCATCCTAATTAACAAGTTTTAAAGGAGGTTGGTCATCACTCAAAGCAATTTTTTAACCATTGATCTGGGAAAGCAATTGTATACAGCGGATAGTTTAAAATATTTCCAAATGGATTTGGCACTATGTATGACCTCCAAATGAATGTCTCAATCTGACAAGGCTATTTAAGAACATCACTCGAATGTGTTCAATAAGTGTAAATCTCTTCTTTCTTCACTCAGCTTCAGAAGTCCCCTGAAATAAGCATTCATTTTTAACACATTACATTATAAAGGGTGATCTAATATCGTGGAGCGATATTAAATGTGAATTAAGTTTAAGCGTCTAATGATTTTTTTTTCTGATTTGGCAGACATTTGGACAATATTATTTTTCACACATAATTTGCCATGACTTAAATAACATGATCCAATAGAGAAATAAATAACTTATCAATAACACTGATTTATTTACTGCTCACTTTTATCCGTCTTAATGAAACACCCTTTTATATAATCCGTCTTAATGACACACCTTTATTAATTATGTAGTGTGCTTGATCTACAGGGTGGTCCAAAACTCTTGCTCCCCATGTATAATATAATTTTCTTTTTCAGATGGCTGACAGGAAAGTGATGTTGTTAAATGCAGACCATCTCAATGTGTGACAGGGTCAATGAAATTAAATAAACTGAATCCACTACGTGTGATTACTATAATACTTGTTCGTCTATTGTTCTTATTACATTTCCAGATTAAGAAAAATTTAATATTTGTAGGTAAAATAAAAATTGTAAACCCTTTTGTTGTGTTTCGAATTCTGATCACTCAGACTAAGCTTTCTTTTTTTTTTAAACTCATTTCACAATAAGAAAGGCGGGTGCGGCACCAGTAGGCAGGAGGTTACATGGAGTGAAAGAAAAGACTGAGTATAGGGAGGATTAAGAAAAGGACAAAAGTTGCACGGGTTTCAAGAAGATAGAAGATGGCGATTGACGTTGCATTTAAGTTTTTGAAGATTGTAGTTATCAGGGAAGCACGTAAATCCAAGGGAGTTTCACAGGCAGTAAATGTCAGAAAAGAAAATGTTAGAGTAGAAATATCGGTTGCATTTAGATATTTCAACAGTAAACGGGTGGGACCTAATGCCAGTTTAGTAGCGGGCTTCAATTCATGTAGTCAGAGCACCAGGTAGAAAAGCTCGTCAAAGCAGTGGCCATGAAAATATTAGTAGACAAAGGTAATCCACGTCACATCAGCGAGAAAGTGACTGAAGTCAAAACGCCAAGTTTGAAACGATTACTTTACAGATCCTTCTTTGGATTTTGACAAGAAACTTAAGATGAATTGCTGGAGCTAGATATAGCAACAGTAATCTTTGCACGGATGAATGGTGGATTTGTATGTCTAAGAAGAAAAATTTATGGCACGAGACAGTGACCAAATTTCTTCGCAGTAAATGAAGGAATTGATTCGATGTAGTCGTTTGAATCACGTGGAATCTTGTCAGTGACTAATTGGCTTTGACTTCATGTTAGTATAAGACAGAAATACTAACAAAAACAAAGACGACCATTGAAAGAATATATGCCGGTGATGATGCCATGCTGCTCCAGTATTAATTAGTGATATATGCAAGCATATATTAATGCGTATTTGGCTGAACTACTGACATTCGTTCTCTACGTATTACTTCCTAGAAGAAATGATACTGCTATTAGGGACCTTTTGAAATAAAGGGAATGAAAGAAATTCAAGAAAGCTGTCCGACTTTCATTGAATTTATAATACGGCATAGGGACCTGAAGAAGTGCCGATAGACGACAAGGAGATAACGTCAACACGTAACTCAAGACATGTCCTAAATGACGGTTCGGCAGCTATTCAAATTTCTCTATTGTCTGCAAATTCACATGTTGTTTTGTTTAGTACTGTTCGTACAATAGAAAGCATAGGAGTCACTCAAGTTAATGGGTTACTCAAATTGTTGTAAGGGTGTAAAAGGAGAAGGAAGAATAGAGGTAGTAAGAGGATACGTGACCTTTGACGCCAAATTTGAAGAATGGTTGAAGAATTCTTCTGCATGGGTATATAACATTCTCTACGATTTTGGATTCTGAATTTTTCTTCTGTAGTCACACATGTCTGATGCTAACCTGCAGGAAAGTGATTCATTCATCTTGTCGAACGATTGTTTACCGCTGACAAGAATTGGAAAGATTATATTGAATCAATTGCTCGGTCAGAATCTACGAAAGGTAGTTCACTGTACTGTGCAAGACAATCTATCGCAAATCTTTATATGTCTACAATTCATTGAATCCTGAGAATATTGCTGCTATATGTGGCCAGGTACATCTGTTAGATATTAAAAGAGTTTTGATAAAATTCAAAGAAAAAACTGCAATGACATTGGTTCTGGCTTGGAATTCTCTTTACCATCGCCGTAAGGGAATTTCCTGTCTTTTCTATAAATGCGTACTTTTTTCATGGCAACTAATCTTTCATGGTGATTGAACTTTCTTTCATGGTAATTTAACTTCATGAGAATTGAATATTTTTTATTGGTAATTGAATATTCTTTCATGGTAATAGAATTTTCTTTCATGGTAATTGAATATTCTTTCATGGTAATTGAATTTTATTTCATGGTAATTGAACATTCTTAATGGTAATTGAATATTGTTTCATGGTAATCGAATTTTCTTTCATGGTTATTGAATTTTCTTTCATGGTTATTGAATTTTCTTTCATGGTAATTGAATATTCTTTCATGGTAATTGAATATTGTTTCATGGTAATTGAATATTCTTTCAGCGTAATTGAACATTTTTTTATGGTAATTTAATTTTCTTCCTATGTAGCACCTAGAACTAATTTAATAGTAGTATTAATTTAGCGAATAGGTCTTGTCATCTTACAGTTGAATGGCTAGATGTAACAGTTCAATGTTAAATGTTTCTTCTGTATGTGAAGCTCTCTGGTAGCATCTCGTTTCCCAGTCAAATCTGATCATCAAAAATTTGCTGGCAATGCCAGTCGGATGTTATAACGTTTTAATTGTTGCTACTTTATTGTTCTACTTCCGTAATTATTTTTTATTTACACTTACGTCTTAGTGGCTTTATTGCCTTGCTTAGCGTGAAATGCTTAAAACATATAAGATACAGAGGGTAAATTAAAACTGTCTGATAGAAGAGACTTTCAGCGACTAAAACAAATCTAATTGTTAAAAAGAAAACTGCTAATGTTTCAGTCGCAGTACAAGGTGGGCAGCATGTGTTTATATCTATGTATCGCTCTGTTAGTCTGCCTATATATGTCGCTGTCTCTCTTTCTCTCTCCCTCAGGTCTTTATGCCTATCTGCTTGTCTCTCTCTCTATCCCTCTCTCTATATATATATGTGTGTGTGTGTATGTGTGTGTATGTGTATAAACCAAACGGTCCATGACTATCACGGCTCACTGTGTCAATATCTATAACCGTTCATTATCTATCTATCGATCTATCCGTAAGTCTGCCCATATCTGTCTCTGTCCCTCTTTTTCGCTTTCTTTCTTTCTCTCTCTCTCTCTCTCTCTCTCTCTCAGGTCTTTGTGTCTATCTGTTTGCCTCTCTCTGTCTCTGTCTCTCTCTGTCTCTCTCTGTCTCTCTCTCTCTCTCTCTATATATATATATATATATATCAGAAGGTCTATGGCTATCACGGCTCAGTGTGTCAGTATCTATGACCGTTCATTATCTATCTATCTATCTATCTATCTATCTATCTATCTATCTATCTATCTATCTATCTTACATTCTTCATGGCTGTCTGTCTGTCTCTGTATCAATATAGCTAGATAGATAATTCTAAGATTGTTTATATCTATCTATCTCAGCCTGTTCATATCTATTGATTTAATCTTGTTCATATCTATCTATCTATCTATCTATCTATCTATCTATCTATGTTACATTCTTCATGTCTGTATGTCTGTCTGTCTCTGTATGTATATAGCTAGCTAGCTAGATAATTCTGAGACTGTTCATATCTATCTATCTATCTATCTATCTATCTATCTATCTAATCCGATAAAGGTTGAACCTGAGGCTATTGCTAAAATTTATATTTATCGTCCTTTCTTTGGCCTTTTTTTTGGGGGGCGGGGTATAAAAATTTTTCTTAGCCAATATTAACATATGAATGTAAGAAATTGACAATAATCTGAACGTATAGAAATAATAATCAATATTATCGACTGATTAGAATTTATTATAAACTGACGCATCTTATTCTAGTGTTAAAATGGTATAAAGTCAATCGTACGTAGCGTTACCCGATCTCTCCGAGTTGTGTTCGGGGGTGTATAGGATGTATCGAAATGATAATCGGATAAGCTCTCCAAATAAGAAGACTTAAATTATTGCACTTTTGAAGAGGATATTATGATGGGTTCTAAATTGATGGGGCTTTCCAATTCTGAAATGTTGCGGATATTTCATATCTCTCCATCACCTTGTATCATGTCTGCTATCGTAAATCGCTGATGGTAAGCATTACCGCCCACCGTGACCAGAGAACATAATGATTGTGAAGAGTAGCTACAAGCTAGTTTTCCTCCGGTAACAGAAAAACAGTAGCGGTTTAAATTACATGATTAACGAAAAAAGGGAGCAAAATGGACACATGTTTAGGGGTGGAAAATGACACTTGTAATTTCTAGGACATACTGGGGACATATAGCTTGTAAAAGTTGACACATCCAGTCAGTATTAAAGGTAATAGTTGATTACTACTTTTATTTCCCCACGTACAGCGACTAAAAAATCTTCAAATAGAAGGTGCGATAGAAAAACTACAAATTTTGCTTTAGGAGAGCCATGATCGTCGGCAAATTCAAGAGAGGTACTCATACAAGTACTCATTACGTGCTAATACCCTTGCGAAAGGTATGAATCCTCTTCTTTTCCGAACAGCTATGGGTAAATAGCAGAACAGACCGGGTATTATAATCTTGGATGGCAACTGGTCTACCGCAGAAAGAAATGGCAACCTAGTGCAGAAAAAATCTGCCTCGTCAGTCATGTATCGAAAGATACATGATCGCCTAAGCGTGTATCACGCATTGCATATAACTGAGCGAAATTTCAAACGTAGTATATGCAAGACATATCCAGGGGGTTATTTAAGGATTCATTATTTTCTATGGGTTAGTTTTGTACAAGGCATGAGAGCCACTCGAAGTAGAGGATTACAGCGTTCGAGAATGTTTATGCGTGGGAAAAATAACTGATATCATTAGACTTGAACAGGTTTAGATTGTAGTGATCTAAAAAGCATACACTTGGGAGTAGGTCTCACAGGACCGTGGTTTGCGGGAAGAAGCTGCTTGAGTGAACCTTACTTCTCACAAAAGGAATACAGAAGTAATGGCGGTTCTATCCGTGAGAATCAGATCTGGTGGAGCTAATAAGTGTATTTCCATTTAATATTTAAATTAAAGTTCGCATGAGTAATTTCTATGGTAGTAGCGATAGACGAGTGTGAGGCAGGTTAGATCTCCTCTGTCAGAGAGAGATGGCAGGTTATAAAACAGTTTGGGTCTGGATACACACAAGGTTGCGCCTGTTGATACTACCTCCTATCAGTTCATTACATCGCTTTTTTTTTCGGTACTTGGGGATTGGCAATGTGCGGTAACGTCCTATCAGTCACAGTTCAAACAATTTCAGGCCTGATGTTACGCTTTGTGTATAAATCAGACGCTATAAGGCCACGAACTTCAGCTGTCAAAAAATGTACCTTTCGGACATGAGATATTTTCGGAATGGTATGTGTTCTATGTTGATAAAGATTATTGGTTGGGGGCGTTATTCCACCTGAATTTGTCGTCGAACAGAGATTACTACACTTCATCTATTGGTTTATCAGTAATTCTGTCTATATCTGTTTATCCCTCTCTATTTCTCTTTTCCACACTCAAAAACTCTCTCTCTAACGCTCTGTATATATTTATCAACGAGTTACATATCTATCTATCTATCTATCTATCTATATTTGTCTGTTTCTCTGTCTCTCACACACTTTCTCGACCTCTCTCTCTCTCTCTAATACTATATATCTATCTCAGGTTTTCTTATCTATCTATCACCGTCTATATATATATATATACATATATATATATATATATATATATATAGAGAGAGAGAGAGAGAGAGAGAGAGACATACACATATACATATATATATATATATATATATATATATATATATATATATATGTCTCTCTTTAAAAATAAAGAGATCAGTTGATTTTGCTACCTTGTTTTCAAACTTACGTTATCAGTCGATTTTGATTAATTTACCTCACAATAAATAAATAAGGAATAAATCTATTTTTAATTGTAGCATTATATATATATATATATATATATATATATATATATATATATATATATATATATAATACATAAATGGTTAACGGTCAGATTTGAATTGTAGTATTAAATAGTGATCATTACACGTACGTTAAAAATGAAACTAAAAATAAAAGAATAATATGTATAGCTTTTAACTTTAAAAATCAGATCAGTTGAATTTTCTACCTTAGTTTCAAGGTGGTTTTATCAATTGATCTCCTAACGATGTATTCTTTATTTATTGCGAGGTGAATTAATCAAAATCGCCTGAAAGATAACGCAAGTTTGAAACCAAGGTAGCAAAATCAACTGATTAGGGGTTCATGGATTTTGTCAGCAGTTCTTGACTCAATACAACCTTCCCCTAGGTCTAGCAACTACCATATTCTCCCGGCTGCGCCTCTTGTGAGTTTTCCTTCTTTCCTGGAAAGAAATAAGGTTTTGAAAACATTGAGAAAATCCCAAAGAATACGACGAGGTCATAGCCCTCTATCCCTAAAAAGGATTTCCAGGAATGCTCTCATCCATAATGACGTTGCATAAAGTGTGTGACTTCAAAAGTGGAGTACTTCGAAAGAGATTAAATACAGAATTGATAGGTGTTCAGATTTAATTTACATGGCACCAGTCCTGATACTTTTTCATAGGACCTCGTATATATCCTGTGAATGTAGACATTTCTAAGTCTCCTTTCCAAAGAATATTTGAGCAGTGTACATAAAATTTAAAATTTTTCCTTTGTATCCTAACGTTCATGTTACATACATTCTCAGTCCATTGTATATTCAGCATCCTTCTATGGGACCACATTTGGGTTACATCACGTCCTCTCTTACCTACAAGGAAATTATTCAGAATCCAGTGCTATATAGGGGATTTCATATAGAGAGAGCAATTGACAAGGCGTACATTTTCTACCAATCGCTTAGGTTTACTAATATATAGTCTCTGAAATGCCTAATTAGCTCGGGTGGTCACGAATCGTTTGGTTACCTACATTTTTCTATTGACTGCACACATCTTTTCTGTTGTTTACTTTTTTCTTATGTGGATTTGCTTTCGTTCAATCTCTCCTTTGCTTACTGTTTCGTGAGACCAAACATAATCTGCTTATTTTATCTGTGATCGCTTCTTCCGCTAAACGCCCCGTGCTCAAACGAATGCCTTCCCGCGTTCCATAAAACAACACGGAGTTAATTTCCCGCTTTCTAAGCCGCTCATACTTTACTAGAATTGGCAAGGAAAGTGGGGAGTACTTGACGAAATTGGTCGGTTTGATTATTGGTACAGTCATTTCTCTTTCCCTTATTCACACGACACTCTATAAACCATCTGGGCCTTTCAAGTTCTTCTTCTTCTTCTTCTTCTTCTTCTTCTTCTTCTTCTTCTTTATTTTCTACTTCTTTTTCTTCCTCGTCTTCTTCTTCTTCTTCTTCTTTATTTTCTACTTCTTTTTCTTCCTCGTCTTCTTCTTCTTCTTCTTCTTCTTTATTTTCTACTTCTTTTTCTTCCTCGTCTTCTTCTTCTTCTTTTACTTCTTTATTTTCTACTTCTTTTTCTTCCTCGTCTTCTTCTTCTTCTTTATTTTCTACTTCTTTTTCTTCCTCGTCTTCTTCTTCTTCTTTATTTTCTACTTCTTTTTCTTCCTCGTCTTCTTCTTCTTCTTTTACTTCTTTATTTTCTACTTCTTTTTCTTCCTCGTCTTCTTCTTCTTCTTTATTTTCTACTTCTTTTTCTTCCTCGTCTTCTTCTTCTTCTTCTTCTTCTTCTTCTTCTTTATTTTCTACTTCTTTTTCTTCCTGGTCTTCTTCTTCTTCTTCTTCTTCTTCTTCTTCTTCTTTATTTTCTACTTCTTTTTCTTCCTCTTCTTCTTCTTCTTCTTGTCACTTTCGTATTTTTTTTCTTTTTCGCAATCATTTATAAGTATAATAAAACTTCATTGTTCATCGTTATTTTACCCTGTCCATTCTTGCTCAATCGGCGGACATTGAACTAAAACGACTACACACCATACAGAGGTGTATATGTATATATATATATATATATATATATATATATATATATATATATATATATATATATATATATATATATATATTCCATTTACTAACCGGACCGATGTCTATAATTTATAATAAAGCGTGAACCGAACATCTTTTGAACTCTAATGTGAAGCGGGCATTTTGGGCACTAATATAAACCTGACTGATATCTACCATTTCGAATCTACAGTTGTCCAGTTTTTTTTTCTACGTTTCAGTCACTAAAGTGACCCCTATCTCTTGTTATCCTTTGGACACTAAGGTCAACCGGACCTAAGTTTACCAGTTGAACCAGACATATTTCTATGTTGTGGGCTCTACATTGAACCGGACTTATTTCTAGCTTTTGGAGGCAAACATGATCCGAACCTGTTCCTATCTAAACAGGACCTATGTCTACTATTTCAAATCTACAATTAATCAGATCTTTTTTTTGAAAATTTTAGTCACGAGACCGGACGTTATATATTTCTACCTTTTAGACACTAATGTCAACGGAATCCATATTTGCAGTTTTGACTCTTATGTGAATCTGACCAACTTCTAAATTTTGAAATCTAATGTGACCCCGACCCATTTCTTTCTTCTCGATTCTACTGTGAGCAATATCTATTTCAACCTCTTTTACTGTAATCTGTACCAGACAGATTTATACCTTTTGGGCTCTACTATCAAATGAACCTACTCTCTTCATTTTTCGGTCTATTTCTTCCTTCGGAAGTCTACTGTGGGAAATACCTATTTCAACCTCTTTTATTGTAATCTGAAATAGACCAAATTCTTCTTTTTGTGGTGTACTGTCAATTGAACCTACTCGCTACCATTTGGACCTATTTCTTCTTTCTCGATTCTACTCTGAACAATACCCATTTCGACCTCTTTTACTGCAATCTGAACCAGACCTAATTCTACCTTTTGGGCTCTAATGTCAACTAAAACCTACTTTCTAACTTTTGGACCTATTTCTGGGCTTTACTGTGAGCAATACCTTTTTCAACCTGTTTTACTGTAAACTGAACCAGACTTATTTATACCTTTTGGGCTCTACTATCAAATGAACCTACGTTTTACATTTTTCAACCTATTTCTTCCTTCTGGACTTTACAGGGAACAATATCTTTTTCAACCTCTAATCTGAGCCAGACCTATTTCTACCTATTGGGCTGTTCTGTCAAATGGACCTACTCTCTACCTTTTAAACCAATTTCTTCCTGGTGGACTCTTCTGTGAGCAATACGTATTTCAACCTATTTTACTCTAATTTGAACCAGACCTATTTCTTCCTATTGGGCTGTACTGTCAACTGGACCCACTCTCTACCTTTTAAACCTATCTCTTCCTTCTGAACCAGATTCTTTTCTAAATTTTTGTCTCTAATATCAACCGAATATTTCTAACTTTTGGTCTAACCTATAAAAAATAATAATTTCTAGCTTTTGGACTATATTGCGATCTGGAGCTCTTTCTTCCTTTACGACTCTCATGTAAACTGGATCTATTTCTACATTTTGGAATCAACAGTTAACCAGATCTACATTTTAGTGACCAGTGTGAACAATTTCTATTTCAATCTTTTGGGCACTATTATCAACCAAATTTAAGTTTATCATGTGGATTCTACTGGGAACCAGATCAATTCCAACAGGACATATTTCTACTGTCTAGAGTTTACCGGAACTATCTCTACGTTCCGAGTCTAACGTGATCTGGAGCTATTCATAACTTCTGAGCACTAATTTAAACTATCAATATCAACAGTTAACCAATTATTTGTCCAACCTTTTACTCAAAAGTGTAAACCGTATATATTTCTTCCTTTTAGTCACTAATATCAGTTGGGCCTAATTTTATCATTTTGCTTCTACTGTGAACTATTTCTAACTTTTAGGCACTAATATAAACCGGACCCTTGTCTACTATTTGGAATCTACTGTTAATCAGATTTTTTGCTATTATTTAGTCTCTAGTGTGAACTCTACCTATTTCTATATTTTGGGTACTAATGTCAGCTGGACGTACGTTTACCATGGTAATATGTCCCAGAGGATAGTTACATCTTTATTTTGGGTAACTGTGTCTGGTTGGTGTTCATACCAAATCTCAGTGGTTTCGATTTTGTGTTTCTTAGATATCTTCCAGTGTACATATGTTGCTGCCTTGTTATATCTATATAGGGGGTGTTAATTTCTTGTTAGTTCCGAACATCATGGTCGACAGTTCCATCATGTAAGGCGAGAACAACTATAATGCAAGGGGTTGCAGAGAGTTGGAGCTAGAGCAAATAGGAGTTATAGAGTAAAGGATGATGAGAAGGATAGGGAATAGATCAAGGCATCTGGAGACGTTTATTGACATCACATTTGAATAGTTGGAGATTATAGCTACCAGGGAAACAGGAAGAGGGGAGGGAGTTCCACGGGCGAGAGGTGCGAGACATGAATTTATTGGAGTAGAAGAGACGGCTCTATTTAACAGTTTCGACAGTGAAAGGTTGTGAGCGAGATGCCAGCCTAGTATTACGTTGGTGCAAAAATAATGACGGTATTTGACGTATAATTTAATAGAACGCTTAAATTCATGAAGCAGCTCCTCAGAGCAGTTATCATGAAAGTATTTGTAAAAAAAGACAGAGGGAGGCGACGGAACGTCTGTGAGAGAGCAACTGCAGACATACAGACGTACCATCGCCTCACTCAGATTCTGCATTTCGGTTCGTTACATCCTTGATTATGTGACAGCAATAGGATCTGGTTGCGAGACTTTGGTCCTGAGCTGCAATAATTTATCCTTGTGTCTCAGCTTTCCATCCGGGTGCTCCTCAGCTATTCATGTGTTTTGTCTTGGTCAACATCTGCTTCTTTCTTTCTTTTTAGATATTTACCATGCAACGCCATAAACATTTGAGTCCTACGTTCCTGAACAATTATAACCCATCTGCCTGAGCTCCAGACTCAAAACTCCCAAATAATTGGTATGTAATGCTCCACGATAGGTATTCTGGATATTTCTTTTCTATAGAAACTAATATCCGTTGTCTCATGTCTTCTCTTCATCAGTGACGAAACTGGCCAGTATTTATTTCTAATTTCTACACAAGAGGTCTGAAATTAAATAGAAGTTTAGTATTTTTTCTTTCTTTTTTTTTTTTGTTTTATAATAAAATTATCCATATCCTTTTTCTTTCAGAATTTTCTAAAACAACTGGAATTTCAGTGTAAATATTAGGTTGGTGCAAAAATAATGTCGTTTACTCACATATGTTAGTATGTGAGAAAACGACAATATTTTTGCACCAACCTAATATTTCATCTTGTTAAATAATTTCCTAAGTATCTAATATATTGCCAGCCAGTTATGTGCCATGCGTGATACACGCTTAAGCGATCATATATCTTTCGATACAAGAGTCACGAGGCATATATTTTTTCCGCAGTAGGTTGCTATTTTTTTTCTGCGTAGACCAGTTGCCATCCAAGGATATAGAACCTGGTCCGTGGGAAGAGAAGAGGATACATACCTTTTCCAATGGTATTAACACGTAAGTGAATGTAATGGATTCGACTGAAATTCGATCTCGGCTCTCCGCGATTCCCCAATCTGAGCTGCTATCAATTACTGCTGTATACTTGTTTTTAAAAATCTCCAATTAGTAGCCCACGTTCTGGGGAGATTTTTCATGCTTATAATCATAGTGACCGTCTTCTTACAATTCAGGGTTTAACCTGCATTCACTGTCATATAGGAAAACTGATATTACATAGGAGTTCATCATTATTTTCTCTCGTGTATTAAAATATAAGAGGAAGAGGAACGGTTTCCCCGGATTAGAAATGTCCTCGAAGACAGTAGATTGTTGAAGGTTAGCAGATGTAGATCAGTATTTTTGTTCTGTATGTGGTGTGCCCCTCAGAACGTGGGCGATTGCGGCTCACCACATCTTCCTAACCCTTGTGTCCCTTGTATTTCATCTCAACACCCCCATGGGACCAACCATCTATTCACACAAACTCGACAGATATGTGCCTCGCTGAAATCCTCTATTTTACTCTCGATATACCCTGTGAGGATTTGGCTTTCTAAACCCTTCTTCCTTATCAGGTATCCAAGACATTCCTGGGGTCACTTTCTGACATAACCTTACAAAATTGAGTAAGTCGAATTAGTTGCGACATATTTACAAAACGAAGATACATTTGATAGTTCTTAATACGAACAAAAGTTAAGCCTTTAATAATTCACAAATCTTAAAGTTGTCTGGTAAACTATCAATAAAGATCGATCTGGTATCGATTCGATAGAGGACTTTGCTAACCGTTTCACGTTCACTGGTGTTTTTAAGCTTTAATAAGAATCTCGCTTCTATCTATCTTCCTTTTTCTGTAATTTCTTGCTGTCTACAGAATGAAGATGTGTAAACATCGGAAGGATCAACAGAACTCGTGCCAAATAAGTTAAGATGGCGGATGAACATAAACGTGACCAGTCTGAGATTATTTTAAAGTTATGCATAGCCCGGACTGCATTCAATGTCCGACATCTCACTTCCGTTTCTTTCACGGGACAACTTATTGATATTCAAAATAAAAATCAAAGAGAAAGAGTCCATGATATCTAACTTGGTTTGGTATTTACAATATCGATCTGCTTCAGAGTGACGGGATAGACATCTCAACATATTTGAGAATACAATCGTAAATATAGCTTGGTTTGGTATTTACAATATCGATCTGCTTCAGAGTGACGGGATAGACATCTCAACATATTTGAGAATACAATCGTAAATATAGCTTGGTTTGGTATTTACAATATCGATCTGCTTCAGAGTGACGGGATAGACACCTCAACATATTTGAGAATACAATCGTAAATATAGCTTGGTTTGGTATTTACAATATCGATCTACTTCAGAGTGACGGGATAGACATCTCAACATATTTGAGAATACAATCGTAAATATAGCTTGGTTTGGTATTTACAATATCGATCTGCTTCAGAGTGACGGGATAGACACCTCAACATATTTGAGAATACAATCGTAAATATAGCTTGGTTTGGTATTTACAATATCGATCTGCTTCAGAGTGACGGGATAGACATCTCAACATATTTGAGAATACAATCGTAAATATAGCTTGGTTTGGTATTTACAATATCGATCTGCTTCACAGTGACGGGATAGACATCTCAACATATTTGAGAATACAATCGAAAATATAGTGATTTTCCATGCGTAGCTTATATGTGGCACAAGGGCGAAATTAAGGGGCACCCAGTGAAGATCGAATTCACTACCCAGTCGTAACTGTTCTAGCGAGACAAGCTTGCTAACCATTACATCGCCTAGAGGTGCCCTCGCAAATATATTATAGATGGAAATATAATTGGGCAGTGATGAGACAACGATTGGTGAAAGTCATGGCTGAACCCAATATCTAGTGCCATCTTGTATATTTATATACACATTATCTCAGTAATAAAGCATAAATACATAGCATATCCTAAAACTATATTTTGAAGATATAATGTCGGCTGAAACTCTTTTAGAAAATGGCTGATCATTATGTTTCACTTAAAAAAATTAAGCTAGCATATATATATATATATATATATATATATATATATATATAGAGAGAGAGAGAGAGAGAGAGAGAGAGACATAGACAGAGACAGAGAAAGAGAGAGACAGAGAAATCTCGAAGAAAATATGCCTATTTAAAATTGTTAATGACTATATTTAATATTGTTCGATTTTTATAAAACATGTTTCGCTTTTAAAAGTATAATGATTGAAATACAGTAAAAATTTAAAATACTAAATTTTAAACATTTTCTACCAATCTAGATGTTGGATGACGATCGCTTCTGTTGGTACTTAACACAGATATATTAATCAGCTTGAAATGACGATTTCTGATGGCCTTGCATCTACTGAAGCAACCATCATTATACTTGGACTGGCACACTTCATAACGGCATGCTAGCTGAGCATGCACATACACTGTCAACCGTTGTCCAATTCCGGGCTATACTTGTCTCTCAGTAAAAAAAATGAAATTAACAATAAAATTCTACCAATTTAAGGATCACAATATATTAGGTTGTCCCAAAATTTCGTAAACACTTGCGAAAAATTGAATTTTTATGCAACACAATCCAGCACAATCGAGACAAGCGATGGGTTCAGAAAGGGCAAGAGACACCGTCGGTTCCAAAACAAGATCGATTCCGCAAGAAAGTCATGTTGTGCGTTTGGTGGAACTTTGAACGAATCGTGCATTTTGAGTTGGTTCCGAATGGTCGTTCCATCAGTGCCGGACTTTACTGTCTGCAACTGGAGCGGGTCTACGAAAAGTTGAAGCAAAAGTACCCGGCTCTGATCGACAGAAAGCGCGCTTTGATGCAACAGGACAATGCCAAGCCACACACCGCCAGGAAGACCAAAGACAAGTTTGAAGAGCTGGACGGCGTTGAGGTTCTGCCACATTCAGCCTACAGTCCTGATTGTGCTCCATCAGATTACGGCCTTTTCCGCTCAATGCAACACTTTCTGAAGGGCCGCCGATTCGACTCGTTTGATGAAGTCGAGGAAGCGTGTCAAGAATTCTTTGATTCGAAGCCAGCTGAATGGAAATTTCACCATATCCGAAACCTTGCAGATCGATGACAGAAAGTCTAGGAAAATGATGGTCTTTATTTTGAGGAATAATTTTTGTTGTTTTTGTTATTACTTAGCGAGTAAAATTTCAATTTTTTGCAAGTGTTTACGAACCTTTGGGACAACCTAATATTTTGTTTGAAACAGATGTGATGATATTAATCAAATACAAGTTCTTTCCAATATGAAATTTCCATCCAGCCTGTATATTAAATACACATATACATAGATATACATTAATGATAGTAATCATCGTCGTCGTCGTTGTTGAAATGCAGATACTGTAATAAATATCCAGAAACATTTTATCATCGTGCATCAAGTTAGACGGTATTAGGAACTAACGAATTTAAAACCCGGCATGAGAGGTTGGTCAAATATCTGCAACTTTTACAGGAATGAAACTAAAAAAAAAAATGACATTAATATCACTAAGCTCGACTATAAATATAGGACGAGTAAAAATTTTAAGTAGGTAACTTCACATTCTCACCAAGATTTTCGATACGTAATCTTTAAAATGAATTTAAAAAAAAAATGAAAACACATTACTGAAGCTTTTTTTTTTTAGCTTTAATTAAAAGCCAAATCATGATATTTTCTATTTCAAGTAAGCAAAATACTCTGGTGTATTTCAAATAGAAATTATATTGATTAGAATCTCAACATTTTGCTCGCTTTCGGAGATCGTTTAAATTCAGCAATTAAATTCAGTTTAATTTTAAATTTTTAAATATCTTCCAAAGATAAAATATATTTTTCTGAAACTTTAATTTGAAAAATATTAGCTCATTCAAAGTTTAATTTACCTGATTTGAAAAAAAAAAAAATTATGTTTAAAATAACAGAAAAATGGATTTTTAAAATAAACTTTACCGCGAATAACCGCTTGTCAACATCTCTTAAATTATTAGGTTGGTGCAAAAATAATGTCGGTTTTTGACGTTAAATATACGTCAGAAAATGTTATTATTTTTGCACCAATCTAATACTTGATGAGTAGCTGATATTTTTATTATTGTTCTAAGGTGACCTTATTTGTTAAAACATAATTTTTTTTAAAATGACTGGTGGACGCTTTTCTATATAATTTTTAAGTACTCAGTAATCTTAAAAATGCTGGAAAATCTTCTCCGTAATCTAATTTCTAACGTTAAATTTAAATTTATTATAGTCATCGAACTTATTTTCTGATTATGTTGTGTATGGTCAACCATATTTTCTAACAGGACCACATTTCAAATACATAAAGAAAATTAAGAATTATTTTTAAAATATTGGGTTAAAATGAGTTTAAATGAGCTTTTCAATTTTTGATTAGTAAATGTAGTTTTCACTTAATAGCAATATTATCTAACCACCTGAAGTAATGAAGAATTTTAAAGGATTTAAATTATTTAATTAAATTTTTAAAAAATTGAAAACAATTCCTGTAAAAATTAATTATTCATCGAAAATATTTTCTTCTTAAAACAATAGTATCCTTAATAAATCTTATTTATAAAAGCAATTAAAAGTTTTCTTTTTCTAATTAAATGAAGTCATACTTCTATTCCATTTGGTATTTTACAATTCGGAGCAGATTTTCCATGAATGGATTAACTGTTTTACAAAATAATAATAATAATAATAATAATAATAATAATAATGATGATAATTTACATTCTCCTAGGAATACTGCTTTTAACTAATAAAAAGAAATCCCGCTCTGAAATTTGAATTTCTCGAAATTTCGTGAAATTAAGTAAGTGGGTGGTAACATATGTAAAAGAAAAAATAATTTTACCAAGATTTTCTAAAAAAAAAAATTCAAATATATTTTCATTCATTTTTCAATATGTTTTTAACCATGAAAATCTGACAATTGTTTGATTTTTGCAAGAATTTAAAAATGTGTTTTTTAATGGAAGAAAGCGGAAAGAAAACACTAATCGCAATTATTTTGTCGATGGCTGACGTAAAGAAAACAAGATTATTAACCAAAATTTCGAACATGCTAGAAAACATTAAACAATTTCTAAAAATAATCAAAAATACTTTGGTTTTTCCTCTTAATAATAACATAATCATTTTGACCATAAAACTTTCTTTTTATTGAGTTTGGAGCACTTTTCATCATGCTATGTAGTTTTTTCGCAAAAAAAGTGAAGGTACCTAATTTTATGGAAATACACAGAGACAGGAAATTAAAAACTAATCTGCCAGACATCGTGATCAACGACCACAAAAATATGTGTATTCTTCTAGAAATGGCAGTTCCTACAGACAGTAATGTGTCACTGAGGATCTTTTTTTAAAAAAACGGTCTAAATACAAGCATATTGAAGAGGAAATATAAACATGTGGTACATGTGGTACATGTGGTACATGAGGATATCAATAATTCCAGTAGTTGGAACCCTCAGATTGACAGGAAAATGTACCGATGAAGATTGAAGGGAATACTTGTAGCCAAGGTCTTAAAGAAATAAAAAAAATGTTCTCACAACTACAGATCACACATTACAAAGAGCTTTATATATGTAAAATATGCTTGATATAAGATCTTCAGTGGAAATTTCAAGATGCCTTTTCAGACCTTAAGTCTCAGGTTGGAGCCCTGAAGGGAATATGTATACAATAGAAATCAAAAGAATTATAAATAATAATAATAGATTTTTTTTTACTTTGCAATATGATAGGTCCTCGCTTGGCCTCTCAAAGAATACAGTTACTTTCTCAGAGACGTGATGTGGCTTGCATCTATCTTTACTACAAATAATTTCATGGCAACTGCTCTTAAGATCTACTTTCACTGGTTCCCGAACTGCATGAATGTATGCATGTCGGTCCCACATTTTCACCGATGAAACAGTTAAACGAAACCGCCTCTCCTAGCCCATCTTCTCTCGCACTTTCCGACAGTGGAACTCCCTTCCTCTTACTTTCATTTCCGATCGCTATAATCTTAAATTATTCAAATGTAAAGTCAATCGACATCTTCTGATGCCTTGATCTTGATCCCTACCCCTCTCTTTATCCTTGCCTCAAACACCCCTCTTTACTCTTGTTCTCACTCTCTGTAACTCCTTGCGTGATAAGCGGCACTTCCGCCTTGCTTGGGCTGAAATGTTCGTAAAAATCTGTTGACTACCCCTCAGTGTCATGAAAATACAATTAATATCATTTATATGATTTCATAATATTATTTACATTACGTTCCCCGGACTGAATCCTAGATTCAGTCGTGTTTACTGGATACTCGTATTTGAAATAGATACTTTAGCATCCCGCTACCACTTTTTTTTTTAATCAATCTCGATTTCTGTGCAAAAAGCAGATCACAGACCTTATCAATCTTCATACATATTTTCAGAAGACCTCAGCTTCTGATTGGTCACTTAATATTTAAATCATGTTCTAATAACAACGACCTAGTTCTTGACCTGACTAAAAAATAATTTCCGCCCAAAATCTTGCGAGTCTGTCTCGTGATTATGTTGATTATAAATACCAGACACGACTTCATTCTTTCTCTTCTCTCTATTGATTTCACTCCTCTAATACGAAAATGTTGTCGTAAAGGAAACTGCGTTTCGACCCCTTTGCGGACGGACGCTATTAAAATGTATTCAGACACGCACACATACACGTACGTAGGAAACTATCCAAAATGCATTAAAAATATAAGAAAGTTTTCAAACTTCATTACGAACATTACAATCGTAATGACAACCAAAGGAAACTTAGTTACAAACATTATGGAATATTCACTCTTCTCAACATATTCTCAGCTTTATAATTCTTTCAACTCTCTAACAGTGAATATTTTGAGTGACAAGTTCATTCAACTTTTATGAGCTCAGATATTTTTTTTTCTTTAGCAAAACGTACAGTCAAAAGTACATAACACCAACAAAAATAGTACCCCTCTGCTTGTACATCATTATACAAAACAAATATAAATATCAATCTCGTTGTTGTTATAAAACCCTTTTTTCTTTTGTTATTTGGTTGGGGGGATTGTGTTTGTGTGTGTGTTCTTTTTATTGTTTCTCTTGTTGCTTTGCGCTTGCTTACACATTCGTAAAGTAAAGAAAATATGTGCGGGTTGATTTAGGCCGTCAGTACCGCCACAATACCGTTTTTTTCTCTCGTTTCTTTCATATATTGGATCGCGCATTTGAGAAATCATAAATAAAATACACGCCCGCACGGTGCAAAACTCCGACCCACATTGAAGGAGAAACCGTTATTTTATCTGGCCTGTTTTAGAACTCTACGACTACATAGAGAGTTTCAGCGCTTCTAATGAAAGGGAAAAGAGGGAAACAGATCCCTGCCATGCGGAGACGTTCACTCTCACGGAGCACACCGGAAAAAAAGGGTGGTTTCTCTTCCAAAGATGCGGCGCACGCAGTTCCCACTTTATAAGTGACTAGACTACCTGTGTCTCGTTGGTTCACTGACGGTTCAGTTTATAAAACACTGAGGTTGAATTCAACATTAAAAAATCGCCTGTTTGAAGAAAGTTGAAATAAAAATGCTTACTGTACGAACAAGAGTTATTCTTAAATCTTATTCATTTAAAATATTTTTTAAAACCAGATTAGCTTATAAATAGTTTTTAATTTGTCAAAAAATATTCTTGAATCATGTTTTAAAAATGGCACAAAATAATTTTAAATATTTAAAATATTGTTTGTTTAACGAAAACTGGACTATAAATAAGCACGCACGCAAACCAGAGAGGTGGAAAGTGAGAGATGGAAAGAGAGGGGGGAAAGAGAGAAAGAGAAGTGGAAAGAGAGAGGAGAAAAGAGAGAAAGAGAAGTGGAAAGTGAGAGATGGAAAGACAGAGGAGGAAAGAAAG
Organism: Acanthosepion lycidas; assembly: GCA_963932145.1. Taxonomy (NCBI): domain Eukaryota; kingdom Metazoa; phylum Mollusca; class Cephalopoda; order Sepiida; family Sepiidae; genus Acanthosepion; species Acanthosepion lycidas. Next base: position 19,402,662 of record OZ010595.1, on the reverse strand, counting down.
AAAGAGAAGTGGAAAGAGAGAGATTGAAAGAGAGAGATGGAAAGATAGAAGAGGAAAGAGAGAAAGAAAATTGGAAAGAAAGAGATGGAAAGAGAGATGAGGAAAGAGAGAAAGAGAAGTAGAAAGAGAGAGATAGAAAGAGAGAGGTGGAGAGAAACTTAAATTATTATGCGACCGACGGCCGACGTACGCACGATTCACATACGTTTACTATTATCGGATACAGTAGCGTCCAAAACTAAGGGACAAAATTTTGAAACCTAATATTTGTTAGAAATAACAACTTTGAAAAGCTGAAATTTTGACACCTGGAGTCATTATCATCCATAATAACATACTAAAATTTGAATCATTTGCAAAGGATAGAAAAAGAATTATAACAATTATTTATTTAAAATGCCAAGCCACACACCGCCAGGAAGACCAAAGACAAGTTTGAAGAGCTGGACGGCGTTGAGTTTCTGCCACATTCAGCCTACAGTCCTGACTGTGCTCCATCAGATTACGGCCTTTTCCGCTCAATGCAGCACTTTCTGAAGGACCGCGAATTGGACTCGTTTGATGAAGTCGAGAATGCGTGTCAAGAACTCTTTGATTCGAAAGCTTGCAGATCGATGGCAGAAAGTCATGTAAAATGATGGTCTTTATTTTGGGGAATAATTTTTGTTGTTTTTGTTATTACTTGGCGAGTAAAATTTCAATTTTTTGCTACTGTTTACGAACTTTTGGGACAACCTATTATTATTATTATTATTATTATTATTATTATTATTATGATTTACTCCGCATTATTTGGCTTGGTTAAAAAAACCTTTTTCTTTATCTAAAATGAGCGATTTACGTAATCATATCTCGGGCTGCGCTATTTGACTTGATATTAACACGATTGCTCGTACGTTAAAAATGTCAACATGTCTGTTATCTCCGCTCGATAAATTCTGGTTTAAATTCCAGCCACGAATTGGTGCCGAATGTTGTAAGCTAACAATCAAGTTGAATCTGGCGGGTGAACGAATAATGATCCACGTAGAGTTTATTACAAATAATAACAAGAAAAATACCTTTTGAAATGATTGACTGTGTAACTGCCAGATGAACGATAGCAAAGATTTGTAAAATAAAGCAAAATACCTGAAGAAGTGTTTTGTGAAATTGCACATTTGAGGGACATCTTTATTTTTATAAGGTTTTCCATTTCGAATAAATTCATTTATTTATCATTTTTGCTTTTAGGATTTTTTTATTTTTCACCGTCCATCACTATCTGTGATTTATTTTGTTAATGTATTTTGTTGTAAATTATTCACTCTGCTTTCTGTATTATATTAAAGAGCCTTACTCTCTTTAGGTTTATTAAAAAAAAACAAAAAAAAACAACACCTCTATGTGTGTATAAAAGATTTCCCCGCTACTCAAAAGGGGTGTATACGTATGGAATCACTGTCAAATGGAAACTGTAAATCGAAAAAAAAAAATCATTTTCCTTTAATTTATATAGATTAAATTATTGACAGTTCCCAAACTCCAAAAATAAACAGAAGTGATTTTTTTTAGTTCTAGAGCAGCCATAAACCATTTTAAAAGAAGTTCATAATAAAAATGATAGGTGAATAATATTATCAGTTTTACTATTAATTACACATCTTAATTTGCATTTAAAGACGACAAAAGAAGCTTTAAATTTATACTGATATGCATAGTTAATAGTGTGTAACAATTTGGAGTAATACCTTTAAACAGGTGTTGTCTTTTTCCAAAATAATACGTATATTTTTACTATATATATTATGCCTTTAAATTCCTACAGGAACAAAGGGACACAAAATAACGATGCGGTTTCTGTAACAAGCCATGTGTCTTTTTTTGAATATGGAAGTTCAGATATTTTAATAGGTATGAGAAATCGGAGAGCAGGTTTCGAATAGTTAATAGGTTGATAGCAATAATGAATCGAAATGGTGTAAAGTGAAGAACTATTTCTATTGAATTAATGTTTCAACTGGTAGGTGGTGCTAAAAAGTAAACTTTACATAGTTAAATATAAAGCAAGACCTTACTGCTCGAAATTTGAGCGTCCGTATGAAACCTTTCAATATGGAAACTGTTTCGAAAAGAAAAGAACAATTTATCAATAATTTATATAAAATAAACGGAAATAAAATTCGAGGAAATGCTGAAATGTTTGCTAAATATACGAAATTTTATTTGTGAAGCGTCACGGAAGATTACGGCAAATATGAATGCTTTCTGCACTTAAATAAAATAAATTCTATGACAGATAAATTACCATCTGTAGAATAATTGGTGAGATAAGTATAATTAGTATAAGACCCAACAAACGGAATTGACAAAGTTTTAAATAAACAATAGCAAATGAATGAAAAAAACATGGTAAAATGATACTAAGCAAACCAAGCTAGCAAAGCGAGTGTAATTAGTCACAGTGTAAGCATGAGAAAAAGGGATACAGTCAAGTGATTATAGCGTTCTGAATTCAAGACAAAAACGAACAAAAATATGGCGAATGCGATGGAGAAGTGGTGCTTTTTTCATAGGTTAGGAAGAAATCCCAGCTTACATCTGTAGGATTTGTCTTTAAATTTGAGGAATATATGTTTTTACCAGTAATTCATTCGTCGATTGGGACAACACCATCAGCTAGACAAGTGTTACTCAACCAGTTCGCCCAGTCACACTAATACGCACTTAAAGTTAGCAATATGCGCTCCAGATTAACAGACGTGTTTATATATATATATATATATATATATATATATATATATATATATATATATATATAATATATAAATATATATGTGTGTGTGTGTGTATAAATATAAATATAAATAAATACATATATATATATATATATATATATATATATGTATAATTATTTATATATTATATGCGCGGTACTTATTAGAAAGCGCTCAATATCAGTGATAGAGCTAACATATATGGTTGGATACATTTAAAAATAAATATAAATAATAATAATTTTTACCTATCATAATTTCACACAAACCCCACCACACGTATATACATACATGCGAGGAAATATTATTCAGCGGAAATATAAAATATATGACATGTATACACTCACGAGACATTTCCGCCACACTCCCAATCTTTAAATTTCAACATGCAAATGCGTATGTATAGACACAACACCACCCGTATACATACATATGTCATATCCGAAACTGCCCGCATATGTTTATATATGTATGAGTCCCGACGGACGACCAAGTATGTATATGTGTCTGCATACATCGATGTTTGCGTCAGTACGATGAAAAAACAACGAAGTTTCCCCCACCACTTCCACAATAACACCAATACACGCAATCTACATAAACCCAAATTAAAAAAAAAATAATCAGTTTGTCTGAGGATCGCTAAAGCGTGAAACCCAGGGTCACAAGCTCACATCTATCCAACCATATATATATATATATATATATATATATATATATATATATATATATATATATATATATATATATATATATATAAATCTTTATTTTTAAAACGCTAGAGACACCAAGCCTATGTCTTCGCTGTCTAAGTCAATATGGCGCCTAGGCTTTATGTATTTAAGCGCATAATAGACTACCGATGAGGGCGCAGCAGTTAAGATGGATAGATGTAACCGTCAATTCTATGCTAAGTTTCTTTTCTCGCACATCTCGCTTCTGGAACTCTCTTTCGGCTGCATGATTTCCAGTCATCATTAAATTTAAATGCAATGTCAACTTCTTTCTGCGGTCTCCTGATTACTCTCTCTTTCTTCCTGTGACCTAGTAATGTTCCTGTTTACTCATTCTCCTACAGCTAGTAAGCCCTTCAACCTTAGTGGCTTACTTCATTGCTTAGGGTGGACTTGCTTATAAATAAAACGCACACATATATGTGTTTATCTGCACGCGTTTGTGTGTGTATTTGCGTGTGCACTGAACACTCTCGTCGTTTTCGACATATGAAGTTGAAGCGGCTCACTTCAGAAATGAAATGTCGGACTAGCCGCATGTATGTTTTTATTGGATAGAAAGTTTCTGCAGAACCACCAAAACTTTTCGACAGAAGCGAATTGAGAGCATAAGACATTTATTGTGTCACAAATTCTCCAAATGACCATCCTTAGATTTTGAATTCAAAAATGACTCTATTCGACGACTTGCCAATCAAGTCTAACTAGCCCAATTTACCCTATTTTTTGACCTAGAGCGAGAGGAATAAAAAGAGATGTATAATAACTTTTGGAAGGGTATCTTAGCATAAGTGAATGTATTAGGTTGGTGCAAAAATAATGACGTAATAATGTTTTTTTAACGTCAAAAAACGACATTATTACGTCATTATTTTTGCACCAACCTTATAATTGCCCAGACTGGAATTCGAAACCAGCTCTCCGATTTCTCATTACCTATTAAATTATCTGAACTTCCATATTATAAATTTGTGTTGATGTGCATGTGTGGGAGGGGGATGTGTGTGTGCGTGTGCGTGTGCGCGTGTGTGTGTGTGTGTTTATTTTTTAAGCGTTTCACCCCATGCAGGGCAGGACGCCACTAACACGCAAGGCGTTATAGAGAATTGGAGTAAGAGCAAATAGAAGGGAGAGAAGAAAGGATGAAGAGAAGGATAGGGGATAGATCAGGGCATCTGGAGACGTCGATTGACATTACTTTTGAATAGTTGGATATTATAGCTATGAGGGAAACAGGAAAAGGGGAGGGAGTTCCACAGACGAGAGGTGCGAGACATGAAGGTATTGGAGTAGACGACACGGCTACATTTAACAATTTCGACAGTGAAAGGGTGTGAGCGAGATGCCAGCCAAGTTGAACGCCTAAATTCATGAAGTCTGGGAACCAGCGAAAGCAGCTCATCGAAGCAGTTATGATCAAAGTATTTGTAAAAAAGAGACGACAGCACGTCTGTGAGAGAGAGCGACTGCAGACGAGATGCGAAGATCACGGCCAATTACATTGCATATCCGCCTCTGGTTTTATCAAGACCATCAATACAAGAGAGAATGGTTGATTTGTAGATTTGAAGGATCGACTCTTGCGAGAAAAATTTCCTAGCGCGGCACAGGGAGCCAACTTTCCTTGCGGTGGTCGAAGCTATTGACTCAATGTATTTGTTGCATCTCAGGTTAGCGGACAATATGAGACCGAGAAGTAGCAATGAGGTGCTCTCGTGGAGATGAGCATCAGACATTCTAATGGGAGGCTGGGATGGTTCTCTCTGGTGAGTAATAGAGAGCAGTTTTGTTTTTGAGGAATGAAAGTTACCCAGTCAATTCTTGTCCCAGTACACAACAGATTCGAGGACTTTTTCGAGACATACGGCCACGTTAGTTTTGTCAGCGACACTATATTTGCTTTTGAGGCAGGAGTAAATACTAGTGATACTAGTGCCGTCCGCGTAGATGCCTACTTGGGAACCTATGACGTCAGGAATATCGTTGATGAAGATAACGAACAGAGTAGGGCCTAGGATGGAGCCTTGGGGAACACCTGCGTTCGTGGGATAGGAGCTGGAGGAAAATCCGTTGAGAACGACCGTCAATAACTGTTTGCCAGGAATGATTGTATTAAGTCAAACAATCGACCTAAAATTCCATAACCCTGATATGCTTGCGAAGAAGGCTGAACCCTATCAAACGCTTTGGAGATATCTGGAGCCACGACACGAGTTTCTCTGTTATTATGAAGAGCTTGATAATCAATTTTAGTTATGGCCGTAAGCATATCAGCTGTAGAACGGGCAAAGAAGAAACCATATTGCTTGTTGGAGAGCAGATCATGGTATGTAAGGTGCTTAAGTACTTCGGTGGTGATTAAAGCTTCGAAGTCTTTGCCGAAGAGGGGTAGGAGACTGATAGGACGGTAATTAGAAGGGTCAGAAGGGTCTCCAGAGTTCTTAGAGAAGAGCAATGGATCAGGACTTCCAACAGTCTGGAAAACAAGATTAATTGAGGCAATAGTTATATAATTTGGAGAGAGCAGGGGCCAGTTCCGGGGCACAATTCTTCAGGGCAATGCCTGGTATCCCGTGTCGACGACTAGCCTTGTGGAGGTCTAAATTAGAGATAATGCTCAATACCGATGACGGACATGTGCAAATCGCTCAATAGAGCCTCAGTTTTAAGAGGGAAATCGGATGTGGGTACACCGAAATATTCGAGCGTTGAATTGTATGAGAATTTCCGAGCAAAGCATTCAGCCTTGTCGGCAAAAGAGGTCAGAACCACGAACTGTTTCAACAAAGAGGATATAGAGGGTTTGCTAAGTACGCTCTTGCAGAGACGCCAGTATTTCTTGGAGCCGAATTTGCAAGATGCAATACGTTCTTTCATTCGAGCAGCAAATAGTGGTTTTGCTTCATTAAGGACACGCTTAAACTCGTTACGGGCAGAGACAAAGAGACCTCTATTGCAGTCAGACATGTTGCTACGATATAGGTGGAAAAAGTGATTTCTATGGGCAATGGCTGCTGAGCAAGCGGAGAACCAAGGGATAGAGCGTGATTTGACCATATATTTCCTTGAGGGATGAAAGCCTCGATTCCAGCTTTTATCCTGGAGGAGACCTCGGAAAAACATTCTTGAACGGGGAGTGTAAAGACAACACCCCAGGGCACATCGCAAAGGAAATCCCGAGACGAGTCCAAGTCCTAACGAGGTTCTAGTGGTAGGAGGTACTTTGCAGGGGGTGGAGTTGAAGGAGATGTTGACAGACACTTACAGTATGATCGGAGTTGCCAAGAGGGCTGCGATGCGTGGCGCTACAGGACTGGGTGATAGAGGCAAAACATAACGAGAGGAGAAGCCTTACCGTCTCGGTTGTCGGGAAAACGTGTGGAGAAGTCAACTATCTTCGTAAGGGATTGAGAAATTGAAGAATTAAGGGTTCGAATGCATGCAAATAGTAGTAGCGTTTTTAAGACACTTGGTATGATGGGCGTTAAAATCACCAAAGATGAATATGTGAGCAAACGGATGGAGAGAGAGACTCTTGTCAATGCTATCAGAAATGCATTCGATTACGCCACAGTCTTGGGAGGAGGGAGAGCGATAAAGGAAGAGAGGTAGCTCACAGCATTCAGAGTGTATGCGCAAAAGTTATCCCCTTAGATGATTCATGTTACCTTCAACAGCATCTCCGTCCGTCCACTCGCCAGTAGTTATACGCAATTCACACACGCACACACACACACACACATATACATATATATATATATATATATATATATATATATATATATATATATATTAAATTGTGTCCTATGTACATAATCTTATAAAGATATATCAATTCAAATAGAAGGATCCCGTCATTCAAAAAATTGATAGTAAGTTAATGTCACATTAAGTCTTGTTAGCGAAGTGATTTCCCCATTAATAATTGCTAATTAATTTCTTTGTGTAATTACTTCTTTATTATATATATATATATATATATATATATATATATATATATATATATATATATATATATATATATAATGAACTCTCCCGTCGGTTTGACTTATGGGGATCTGCCAGCTTATTGATTCAGTTATGAAAGTTTATGCGCTAATATTAAGTGGCATTTAAGACCCGCTAGTGATTTTCAAAGAAGGCCACATATGGAGCAAGTGTGAGGATTGTGAGATGTGATTACTCTTAGATTGGTTGACCATATAGATATTGCTCTCGCTTCTTGAAGATGATTCAGACAAGCAGATTGAAAATTGCTGAGTACACTAAAACACGTTGATCGCCATTCTACCCGCTCCAAAGCTAAGCGCTCAAGGGTGTTATCTCTTGCCATATATATATATATATATATATATGTGTGTGTGTGTGTGTGTGTGTGTGTGTGTTTTGGGTGGATGTGTTTAAGTCTGCAATACTAAGAATAAAGAAAATCGTACGTCCTGACACAGTTACTTCTCTATAACGGACCAAAAATTCAAACATTATATTTCTAATAGGGTGGGACTTCTAGATTGGCCTGAGAACAAATCACATTATAGTATAAAAATTTCATATCCGCCGTAGGATTGTTCACTTTAAGCACCCTCTGAACTTTTGATAATTATTTCTTTACCAAGGAAAATAGTTGCTATGTAATAACCTAAATTTAGTTGGCATAGATACCAAGCAAGTTCATTTAAAATAGTTGCCCATGCCAAAATATTTATTACTAATGCCTCGGCCTTGAAAACTTAGATGTAATAAATTAAT
>OZ010595.1:19371923-19389423 GCA_963932145.1 Acanthosepion lycidas | reverse complement strand
CCTCGCCCACACATCCAAACGGGGCTGGGCGTAGATGCGATTCCGAAATCAAAATTTCAGATGCAATTTCCTATCATAATTACGTGATTCTTCTTATAAGATCATGGCTCTCCACATCTTACTATTTTGTGTAGTACTTAGCAATTTTTCTTCATTTCTACTATTCATTTATTGTAGTCAGATAGAAGACTTGCTGCCATGCCCTATATCTCAATATGTCACGTGAGTATTAAGTTTTCCAAGCCGTCTTTCCTCATTAAATGTCCAAGCAATTTTAGCTGATTCTCAGTAAAAGTGTTGTTTCTGTTGGCATTTTCTTTAAGACTTTCTCGTTTCTTACTTGCTCCCTCAGTGGTATTCTCCGCATCCTTCTGTAGAACAACATTTCTGCTGCCTCTAGTTTTCTTCTCATCTCCGTGGAGTGTGTCCCCCATTCACTGCCATATAAAAGGATGAATATCACATAGTGATCCAGCAATATTTTCTTTGTTCATTGCTAGATATTTGAACTAATTCACGCACTTAATGCTTATATATCCGATTAGAAACCCCAACAACATCTAACAATATACATACTTTCATATCTATCTATCTATCTATCTATCTATCTATCTATCGCAGTCTGTTCATATGTATCCGTCTGTTCACACCTATTTCAGTCTGTTCATATATATATATATATATATATATATATATATATATATATATAAGCCTTAAAGTTTGTTGCTATGTATCTATCTATCAATGTATCTAAGTCTGCGCATAATTATCTATCTCGCTATCGCAGTCTATATATATATGTATATATATATATATATATATATATATATCTTTGGAGATTCAATATTTAAGTATCTCAGTCTGCTCATTATCTATCTCGGTATGTTCATATATTTCTATATATCGATTGCAGTCTGTTCATATATATATATATATATATATATATATATATATATATATATATATATATATATATATATATAAATATACATATATATATATATATATATATATATGTATATATATATATGTTCATATCTATCTCTGTATCTCAGTCTGCTCATAATTATCTAAGTTTGTTTCTATCTATCTATCTATCTATATATCTCTCTATCTATCTATCTATCTATCACTGTCTTTTCATTATCTATCTCTCTATCTCTCTATCTCTCTATCTATCTATCTATCTATCACTGTCTTTTCATTATCTATCTATCTATCTATCTATCTATCACTGTCTTTTCATTATCTATCTATCTATCTATCTATCTATCTATCTATATATATATATATATATATATATATATATATATATATATATATATATATGTATGTATGTATGTATTAAACAAAATACATTAAATTTATTCACTTCTCTCATGTCTATATCAGCTCAGGTTTTATGGGAATTGCATGAAGTTTCGCCAAACGTAAGTTGTGAATATGTCAACGAAGATGAGAATAATATTCCCAATATTGTAAACAATGCAACTGTTTATATATATCTGCCCGAGCAAGCAACATTTATGTATATAATTTTACTTTTGTGTGTGTGTATCACAATTCTAGGTAGTCTAATAATTGTGTGCGTTCTTCTGTGTGTTGCCTGTCATTCGGTAGGGTAAGACCCACACCGTTTAAACTTGATCGGAGCACAAGGAAACAAAAGTGGCAATGTCTACGATTTTATAAAAGCAGCCGGAACATAATTCGTTACGTAGTAAATACTTAGAGGGAGTTCTGATAAATCTTTAGCCATATAATAATAGATCAAAATTATTTTATGGAATGACCAACATGTATAAAATCTATACTTAAAGATATAAGATCTGTCTACCTACAAACATGACTCGGGTAGCTTAAATTATTTCACTCTTACCCCCAATAATCATACGGAAAACTACAAGAAGTAGATAAAAATGGCCACTTGACGCTCAAATGTACACACGCCCGTACACCTATACACCGAATATATTGGCCACACTCTTTATATATATATATATATATATATATATATATATATATATATATATATATATATATGTATGTATATATATATATATAATTTCTCTCTGTATATCCTTGCTTGAACCAGCTTCTGATGCTCTGCAATGAGCTGCTTGGGGATAGTAAGCGTGGGTATGTGTAAAAGAGAAACTCGGATGAGTTCCACCACGGAATATGTGATCAAGGGGCGCTACATCTAGTCTAATTCGTTACCTCTTCTTCACCGAGAACCATTGGTACATTTGGTATGGCGTCTGCCTCCTATCGTAACTGTTCAGACTTCATTTCTCGGTAGTGGATGCGCACTGATGATGAGTCCCAATTAAAAGTCCTAAGCTTATCAAAAATAAAACACACCTGCAAATTCAAAACGACAAAGAACCAATATTATTTACACTTGGACACACTAGTACATGACTGTCTAGACGGATTAAATAATACCTCCCGACCACAGCTCAATTAGGACTCATTGAAACAGAGTAGAAAGTAGTAAATACAAACATAATAACCTCAACCAAAAGTAGAAAAGGAATGAAAATAATATATTATTATATTATAATAATAAAATCAAAAAGCCAACACTCAATAAAATTAGCTATGAACACGGTCACAATGTGCTGACAGTGTTTAGAAAATAAAATGTTCCCATAACTATAGATACATACATAAATTAACCCATATATTTAGTTAAAAGTAAAAATAAAACCATCGTTGACAATGACTAAAAGTACAGAATCTTTGGACAGTTTTTACACCCTTTGTATCCAGAAAAGAAAGCCCTAGTAGCAACAAAAAAATAAATAAATAAATAAAAAGCTTAAACGTAGTACGTTGTTAGTCGTCTTTAACGAAACATGTATAAAAGAGTGAATATAAAAGAATATAAAATTATTTATCCAGACCTGAGTCAGACCAGAGGACGGATATTTTAAGAAAATACTCAATACGCATTACTAAAAATTTGAAAATGTAGAGCGATAAAATTTATTTCAACAGGTACCTTTTTTAATACCTGCCTCATCTCATCTGAATTACTTCATAACTTTGGCTCGATGCAGCCAGGAATATCATCATCTTATGTCATTGTTTTCTCTGGTACTTACATATCCATTTTAGTATTTGTTGTTGCTACTGGAAATCCACAATCCGAAAACATCTGTTTGTACGTACATCTAATCACCATAGTTAAACAGCAGCTATTATGATACGTCGTTATTTATGCTTCGCATAACCAGCTACACTAAGAGGATTGCTTTTGCTTGGCGGACGAAATAAAGCGAAATTAGTAACTGAAAGGTGACACTTAATCCCGATCTGATGAGGCAAGCATTAAAAAGTTACCGGTCGAAATAAATTTATCAAATCTGCAAGATGCTTTTATTTTCCCTTTGATATATATGATATATATCATTTTGCTCTGTATACAATACATTGAGCTTGTAGACTCGTCTTTTTCCTATCTATCACCCCTAGTAACAGAACAGTCTATATATTACGCCTACGTACGGAAAACTTCAACCAATTAAAACCGTACTAGACGAACTAACAAATCTCAATGGTCAACGACACTATAAGTTCTGAAAGTCCGAAATTGGCTCACTTAAGTTTTGGCGCAATTTCGTTTTGCACGTGAAACTTTCAGATTATAGTGTCGTTGACCAATGAGATTTGTTGGTTAGTCTAGTACGGTTTTAATTGGTTGAAGTTTTCCATACGTAGTGGGTTCTATAGCCTTGGATGTCAAATGGTCTAAGAGAAGGACAACTCTGAATTCAAAACATGCGGGGTGTCGCTTGAGGACCCTGTGGCGTGTAGTGGACAAAGTCTCTGTATTAGTGTGGATGGCCTGCACGAAACCTTCCCCACTATAATCAAATCTCATGTGTTGTCGGCCGTCGGTTTCCGAGGAACTGATCTGCTTGACCCTCATACGCCGAGTTCAACTGGAGAGTCGAATATATATATATATATATATATATATATATATATACATTGTGGTATGTAGCTGCACGCAAGCATGGTTGATATAAACAGACATCCACGTTTGTGTGAGTGCAAATGATATCGAGAGTTCTTAGGCATTAACAATAATTTTGCTCGATATAAGCGAAAAAAAAATATATATCCGTCAAACAATGCAATACTTTATATTGGGAGAAGAAAGAAATGCTAGGAACATGAAATAAATATATAAATAAAAACATCCTTGTTATTACTGACAACATTCCCAAAAGATATTTATGTATTTACATATTGCAAATTTAGCAATAATCCCGAAGCGACAATGTACCAAAAGCGAATACATTAAATAACTAAAAAAAAAATCATATACGAATGTATGTCACTTCCCTTATTAATATCTTATCTTTTTCTACTTTCATCATTTTTATAGAATCCATAAACATATTTTTTTCTCCAGCTGAAGATTTACTGATATGGATAAAAACCGACATGGATAAAAATGACGAATAGACTAAAGTAGTAATAAAAATTCTTGGATTGCAATTAAACCTCAGTTACTTCCCGACAAGAGTGTTTGGAAAGAGGGAAGTTTTCTTTACACTCCAAAGCTTACAATCAACAATAGTTTACCTTAATATACTAATATTGGAAAGGAGATGGGCGCTGCCAAGATATCTGAAGGCCCACATAAAGGATCAAGAGGAAGTGTTTTCAAAGTAACAGCATATCGGATCGCTCGAAGCCCGGAACAACAAGGGTCGAGCCTCTCTATTTGCCTTTGACCCCCACCCATTGAGTCAGGATGCGACACATGGTTAGTTTGTTTTAAAGTTTGGAGCAAAAGTAAATAAATCAACCAAATTAAAAGTAAATAAATGAACCACAGCATAAAAAAAAGTAAAAAATCGCAGAGTAAATGTTTAAAGACTGCAGAAAATATCCGTTTGTCTGTAGAGAGATGGTTGCTGCAATTTAAGACAAGTGGCCTCCAGAAACAACAAATGATACTTGGAGCTTCCTATATGCAAAATAGAGAAGGATCCGTCGTGAAACAAGTTGAGCTCATCTTATTCTCCAAGAGGTACTGTCAGATTGACGAATCGTGTACAGACTGTGACACATGAGTATGGTTACTTGAATGCAATCCAATATATTTAGGAATATGTTGGCCAATTCATTTTTTTTCCAATCTAAGTCGAGTCCGGCATATACTCAGCTTCACACTGACATTTAAAATTATAGATAAATAAACTCTTACTAAGACAGGATAGACGGTACTTAGCAAATGCAGAAAACACTGGATGGGGGCCAAAAACAACACGTAACTTGGCCGAATCGAAATAGAATGTTGCTTGTCCGAAATCTTCCTATAGAAATAGCGATAATGTAGTGAGAGGCATCTAAGTTTTCGATTGTAGAGAGGAGTTGAAGATGGGGGGAACAATTTATCACCCACAAGGCCGCATTGACGCTTTTTGGAATAATTATCTAGCCTGGTATTCAATATTTCTTGCCAATCAAAGGACCAAACCTATTCTGCTGGTTAGAATATCGCTAGTTGGAGAGGACAGAGATTCATAATTTTCTCAAGGATATTTTCCTGTAACTAAATGTAGGAGACATGGCAGGAATTCGAACTTGGCTCTCAGATTACTCCTTCCAAGATATCATCAATAACACACCCGTCACTTCCAAGCTTAATTTTGACAAGTGAAGATTTAGATGCTTTGGGACAAATATAGTAGCAGTACGTTATTTTTTCGGTCTGATGTACAGCATAGCAGGAGGACTTAGGTATTTATTGGAGGGGCCCATTTTCGCTTTTATCATTGTTGATTTTTATCTACTATATGATGTAAGAGGAGTAGTTTTGTGGCGAAAGCCAAAATGCTGTATGAAGATGGACTTGGAAAACTTAGAAAATATTCCACTTACGATATATTTTCGCCTTAAACTTATTTCACTTGATTAAACCGCATTGTTTACGCCGAAAATATGAGTAGATTTATTACCAGTAACAACTACAGTGTAACCCGGATATAAGAGAGTTGTCAGGACCGGAACAGTCTCTTATATCCGGGTTTCTATTATATCCAGGTTTCTCTTATATACGGGTTTGGTCTATTTTGTTTAGGTAAGTATGGCTCTAATTTGGGACCAGAGAAAATCTCTCTTATATCCGGGTCTCTTATATCCGGATTACACTGTATTACAATCAGTTCTTTTGTAAAAATATGGCTTTTGTGTTTCTATTAGGTTGGTGCAAAAATAGACATTATTTTTTCACCAACCTAATATATTATTTTATCTGAATTGTAGATGCTTCAAACTTACGGTAATATCACGTTGACGCACTGATCTTTGTACAATCACCGAAGTTAAGGAACGTCGAATCTGGTCAGTACCTAGATGGAGACAGACTAGGTGCTGTAAGCTTGGATGTGCGGGCAGTGCAAATGATAATGGCTTGGAATTTTTATTCGGAGAGCCGAGTTTAAATTCCCGTTGGGTACGCTATATTCACATACGCGGAAATATCTTGGGAATGGTATGGATTTACCACTTCGCTTCACATCTATAGTTTAATTTGTAAGACGTGTCTCAGTAAATCATTATTATGTCAAAAAAATCGAACAATCTAAAAATATCTCCTGGCTTTAAATAACTTGCAAATGTTTGATAAGCCGTAAAAAATAACCAATCAATCAATATATAGATTCTTCACCTTTGTATTCATTGTGGTATTTATTTGTCTTTCAAGTAAATTACTGCTTCACGAAACTAGTTTCTTAATCGTCTGGGAAAACCCTTCCATCACTATGGCTGATGCTAACCTCCAGTGGCGTGGTTCATTGCGCCTTCTTGTTCAAACGATTTCCGCTAACATGAAGTGGAAAGCATATATTGAATGAATTTCTAGGTCTGCTGCTGTGGAAGTTGGTCCCTGTTTTACTGGCAGTATCTGTCTTACATATATACAAGTATGCCATTCGACCTTGCTTTGAATACCACCTCCTCATCTGGTGTGTGGATCTACTGCAATATATTTAAGGATTCTTGATAAAATCCAAGAAATAATCTGCAATGATTTAGACGCTGAAATGGCATCTCGGCTTTAGTCACATACCTACCGTTGTAATGTAGTTCTCTAGCTCTTTGTTTTTTTTTTTATACTTATATGTTCTGATTAACTTGCCTCTATGGTATGTAGATTATAAATTTAATTGCAGTACTGGAGTGGTGGCAATTTCTTCTCATTTTACTATTGAATTGTATATATGTAACCGTAAGTTGTATACAATCAGGTTTTTTTTCGATCGTATTTCTCGCGTGTTGAATATCCTTCCGGCTTATTGCGTCCCAGTCAACTTTGACCTTCAAAGAATTAATTGCAATGTCAATAATCTGTCTTCTTAATCCTTTCTCTTTGATTGTTCTTTCTCCTTAATTGTGTTTTTTTTTGTTCTCATCTAAAACTCAGTAACCTCCTTGCGTCTTAGTGACATCATTACCTTACTTGCGGTGAAACGATTGAAACAAATAAAACTAACGTTTATGTTGATTTATTTCTAAAACAAATCATTTCCCCGAAACACCTCGTCTTATACCCGCGTCATATTTCCTGTTAGTTAAAAGGAAGCTGTTCATTGCATAGTAAAGATTTTTAATCATATTAATAGACAAGAAACATTTTAAAACCTGACTATTAATTTATTAGTCTGTGTGATGTTACGTTCAATTCGGTGCGTTAAACCAAAACCTTAACCTAAAATCTTGGAGTTATGCACTTAAACAGCCTCGTCAGATCGAAACTTTTATACTGATGTCAGGCATGGCGCCCAACCCGTTCAGAAATGTCTAAACTGTCAACTATACACAAAGGTATTCTCAGATCAATAATTCAAAATGGCTTCTAGTGAATGAACTGAAGGTCTTGGAGGGAAACATTATTATTTTGAACCACGTAGACTAGCAATACAGAATCACAGACAAACAATTGTACCAACTAATAGGATGCGATTCTTCCGAGGATTTTCAACAGAAGAAAAAAGATAAATATATAGCGAACAGAAAATAATGATATAATCAAAATGTTGGCAATGCATATTAAAAGTTTAAAAAGAACGTATTTCACTATAAATACTGAAAAAAAATAGATCGGATTTAGCAGATTTAAGAAACCTATTTTCCTGAAAAATAGTTTTAGTAGAAAGATTGTATAAAATTTAAACAGTAGCGTTGGCTGTAATGTCAATGATTTCCGAATGTTTCCACAGAATAAATGACTAATATTACTAATACAAGTTATTTTAGTCTAACAGACGAGAATGCTTTAAATTATTACAATTAAATACATTGTCTCTTGATATGTATTATGTAGATAGATACGCAATACGTACCTAACAAATTATTTATAATATATATTACATATTGAACAAATTATTTTACATATTTCAACGTCCTGAGTCTGAGAATAGACTACATATAGCAGCAAGGATTCCGATTGGGATATTGCAGTTTTGAGAAGAGTGGAACCACCTCATAATGGCTGTTATTCCCTGGTTCATCCTCCCTGATCCGTGGTGGTAGCACCTGTCAGGGTCCCAGCTATAGGCAAACAGTGAAACTCGAAACAAAAATCAACAGTGCATTTTAAAGTAAAATGGCTACTAGTACATTTTTATAGTAAGATGGAAAATAGAATTAAAAATAAAGAGGTCAGTTGAATCCGTTACCTTGGTTTCAATTTGACGGCATACTCAGGCGATTTTCATCACATGACAACCTAAAGCTTCTTTTTAAAAAACAAAAGAAAGCAACATTATTACGCGACGTTGTGGTTAAATAATAATAATAATAATAATAATAATAATAATAATAATAATAGTAGTAGTAGTAGTAGTAGTAGTAGTAAGTTCATTATAATTGTACTGGGGTGGGGTGGGGGTTAATTTTACTTTTTTCTTATCCAGCCTCGTATGCACTTCAGAAAAATTTTCTGATGTGTACGCAGGGACTTCAAACTTCGGATTTCTGGTTTAAAAGATTATTTGGAATCCGGAAATGACATA
The DNA here is from genome assembly GCA_963932145.1 of Acanthosepion lycidas. NCBI lineage: Eukaryota > Metazoa > Mollusca > Cephalopoda > Sepiida > Sepiidae > Acanthosepion > Acanthosepion lycidas. Next base: position 19,380,382 of record OZ010595.1, on the reverse strand, counting down.
ATCGCTAAATTTTCCTCTTGGAAATTACTGTTGAAATTGTAGTAAGATTTTGCATTTTAAAAATTTCCCACCTTAGAAATGGATCCTTATTGTGTTTTTTTTTTCTTTAAAATTCCACACATGGTAAGCTAGTTTGGTAGAAGACTTAAGATTTCCTGGCTTAAATGACCATCTATTGTTGTACCATCTAACTTTGAAAGTAGCTTCTGTGCAACCTATTTACTTTTTATTTTGGTCAGTAATATCTATTACTTCTGCTTTATAAATTATAGTTTCTGCTTTACAAGCTCCATTTAATGGACATGTATTCTTATTTCTACAGTTGCATGAATTACTAATGTTCTTTTGTTGCACGCTAAATATGAGATTTCTGGCGATTTGTCTGTTTATCATGGTTTCAAAATTACTACTGCAACTGTAGCTTAATTTCAATGTTTTTATTGAATACCTTATGGAATTTTGAATTGTTTGAGGGTTTTTTAGTAAGAAACGTGAAAAATAATTTACCTATTTTAAATTTGAACTCTAAGTTTAACGATAAAAATTCTGCATGTTATTTTCACTTTCCTTTTTCACACGTATATTGAGCACTTTTTAATACTACTATTTACTGGTTTGATTCGACTGTGACCATAAATTTGTATATATATATATATATATATATATATATATATATATATATATATATATATATATATATATATATATACACGTTTTATAGTGTCAGAAAATTACCAAAAATAAATTTTGTGATCTATGAACTAAGTATACACACACACACATTATATATATATATATATATATATATATATATATATAGAGAGAGAGAGAGAGAGAGAGAGATGCATATATGTGTGTGTATATATATGTGCGTAGATATATATATACGTTTTTATAGTATCATACAATTACCAAAAATAAATTCTATGATCTAAACACAACATATATATATATATATATATATATATATATATATATATATATATATATATATATATTTAGAAAGATAGATAGATAGATAGATATACGTTTTATAGTATCATAATATTATCAAAAATAAATTTTAGTATCTAAAAACTAAGTATATATACATACATATATATATATATATATATATATATATATATATATATATATAGAGAGAGAGAGAGAGATGCTCATATATATGTATGTGTGTATATATATATATATATATATATATATATATATATATATATACGTTTTTATAGTATCATACAATTACCAACAATAAATTATATGATTCTAAACTCAATATATATATATATATATATATATATATATATATATATATATATATATATATATATATATATATATATACACTTGTTTTTATGGTATCATGAAATTACCAAAGTATATTTTCTAATCTAAAAAGCATACATTTAACCTGATAGTATAACGTTATGATCAAAATATTTAGATTTCCGTATTAAATAACTTATAGATATGCTAATTCAAAAACCATCCAACCAATCAATGTGATATATTTCAAGATGAAATGCTGCTTTTTAATGAAATTTAAACTGGGAATATGCCGTATTGGAATGTCCATCCGAGTTTAATAGTTTTAGCAAATCAAAAAGCATACATTTTTAATTTGCGTATTCAGAATTTGAAACCTTTATATATCTTAACCCTTTGCGTTCCCTTCGATTCATATGTGATGCACAGGACAATGTGTTTTCCACATCCGTGGATCATATGTTGTGCACACGAACCATGTTTTTAAAAGAGTGGTAAAACTAAGTTGGCCGATTATGAAAAGAGTCTACAATTTAGCAGGACGTCTGAGTAAAGGCCTGATCTAATATTTTTGGCATCATATATGACCACAGGCTCTCGACTGTTAATGTCTGATCTCTGTCTATAAAAGGCAGTGTGTGTGTGTGTGTGTGTAACGAATGCACGGCCGCAATTTTCGACGGATTTAGACCAAAATTTACATGCACAGGCAACAAGGTAGCGGTAAGCCCAAGACGGACTTTGCATTTATCAACTCCCATCGATAGTGGAAATAATCGATTTTTTCATGCTTCTACGGCAGTTTTCATATAGTTTGCGGCCATTTTCTACTGCCCAGAGTGAGAGCCTATAGCTGGCTGCCACGAATAGGCAGAAAGATTCTATTGGCCAGCGTGAGAGCCAACAGCTGACTAACACAAATGTTAACTAGCATGCAAAAAAAAAATCGATAGCTGCATTCGTCACAAGTGGGAAAAATTTAAATCTGCATGGTACTTTACTCCAATTTGCTCATTCGCTTGCTTAAACTCAACGTTGATTCTGATTCCGCAGAAGTGGGTTGTGTGTGAAAAAGTATTTGTTGTTAACATTCTTTTTTCATTCGGTTTTTCCAGTTACGAGTCCTTTTTTTAAAGCTGATCGTTTTGTGTTCATTTTGTTTAGTTCTTTTTTCGTAACCGATTTAATATTTAGTATAGAGCTTAGAAAAAGTCGCAGTGTGAGATAGGCAAGAAATAAGGCATGTAGCAACATCAGCATGGCAAAGGGCACTCCTTTAAAGGCAAGGAAGGGCAAACATATTTTAAGTGATAGCGATTGCTGTATGAGTCGTACGATTTTTTAATCAAGCACAGGCAACGCCGGCCCATGCTGCTTGCCTAAAATAAAAGATATCTATTTGTTGACTTTATTGAAATGATTATAAGCATTACATCACATGTGATGCACAGAGCTTAATGTAAATAATTTATACGTGTATCACATGTGACGCACAGGTTTTTTTTTTTATTTTGTGAATCGCTATATATCTGCAAATACTACATGCCAAATAAGCTTAGTTGCCTTCCATATCTATAATTCTCAATATTTGTATGTGTTTGTGTGTGTATGTGTCTGCGATTGGAGTTGTTTAAGCAATTCCACAGTTTTAATCCGATTTCGATGATTTTCTTTTGTTTGATAAATAATGATTCAATGCCGGTTTTGAGTCCAAATTGTTGGCGACAATGTCTCTCCACTACTTCCTGTCCATTGTATCACTCAGCAACGTTTTGCTATTTACTCGCTGTTCTTGGACATATATCTTTCATAAAAAAAAAAAAAAAAAAACCTTTAATAAAAATAAATAGTTTAAATTATTACAATAATATTATTTATTATTATACAGTTCACTTTTCACGGTCATCCGCCCATTCAAATTGTTAACCCCATTTGTAGATGTGCCTCAGTTGCACCCAAATGTTGTTACTAATATTGATTTTCGGGTGGGATGACTTTAAACTTAAACTGCTCCAAGTGAACGGCAAAAATTCCTAGTAATAAAACACCCGATCAAAGACGGGTTATTCTGCTAGTATAGTTATAATTCTGGAAAAAAAAGCATGTAAGTTTGGATATAACATACGAAAATGCCCTGGACAGGCAAAGGCTTAATGACATATTAAATTCAAAGATATTAGTTTCCCAGAAACTATATCTTCTTCTTCTTGGTGTCATATCTCTTCAGGACATTAGCGATAATTGCTCTTCATATTTTTGTGTCCTTATTAAATGTTGTCTTTTGTATATTGCTTCGAAACAATGTTCTGTCAGCCATTTATATGAGATGGCTTTGTAGCTTATGAAATATTTTTGTTTGTGCCCCATGCCACTGAATGTCAAATTATCAAAACCTACTTTCCTGAATATGTGCTTTAGAATTTTCATTTTCAACTGTCTTTTGCTAATGTTAGATTATTAAAAATACACCTTTAAATGCCGAAACTAGATGCGTCGTCAGTGTTGTTGCTTCCATGTCACTAGAAGTTTCGGGTTTAAATAAACAACATAACTATTCGATGGGCGACAGGATCGTATACGTATAGTATTTGGCCGGAACACAGAATAAAAATTTGCTACTACCTTTAGGACGTGCATTATATAAGATCCCCCAGAAAACGGCAACTAATCAAGATTTCACTTGGGCTATTCGATGGTATAGAACGGGTATGCTTGGTTGTACTGATCTTCCTACATGCGGCCAAGACAGGGTGTTTTTAGAAGTAAAAAAAAACAAACAAACCTATATATAAATATATGTATATAAATATATGTAAATATATATATGTAAATATATATATATATATATATATATATATATATATATATATATATATATATATATATATATATTTACATATATATACATATATATACATATGTATATGCCTATATATACATATATATATATACATATATATACATATATATATATATACACATATACATACACATATACACATATATTTATACACATATATATATACACATATACACACACACATATATATATATATACACATATATATATATATACACACATATATATACACATATATATATATACACATATGTATATGCACACATATATATATAAACACATATATACTTACACATATATATATATACACATATATATACACACACATATATATACATATATATATACATATATATATATATGTACACATATATATATATATATATGTATACACACATATATACACATATTTATACACATATATATGCACATATATATACACACACACATATATATATATATATATACACTCATATATATATATATAAACACATATATATACACATATATATACACACACATATATATATACACACTCATATATATATATATATATAAACACATATATATATACACATATATATATATACCATATATATACACACACATATATATATACACATATATATATATATATACCATATATATACACACATATATATATACACATATATATATATATATATATATACCATATATATACACACACATATATATATACATATATATATATATATACACATATATATATATATACACACACACACATATATATATATATACACATATATACACACATATATATATACACACATATATATATATACACATATACACACACACACACACATATATATATATATATATATATATATATATATATATATATATATATATATATATATATATATATATATATATAAAATAAAGACGGTTTGTTATATTGGTTCGTCTTACCACCCTCACCCGGCAAATGGTCAAATATTTAACACCCAAACTAGTGTAAAAATACTAGAAATACTTTGAAATAAAAAAAAAATTTACCAGTAATAATTTTTGAAGTAAAAATTATTATCAGCAATATTTTTTTTAAAGTACTAGCAATACAAACAGCTATACATTTTTTTGAGAAAAAAATATTGCCCGCTATAAATTTCTTCAAGGGAAAATATTCCCCAAAATAGATATTTGAAGAAAAACATTACCAACAATGAAAATTGTGTCGTCATTAAATAACCTATTTAGGTTGATATGCCGTAAAACAAAACTAACCAAAAAAAAGTCAAGTCAGTACAAAAATAAATATCCGGGAAGTATTTAAACAGAGGATAGAAAGTGCCACATCGAAATTCGAACGTGCATTGGGGTAGCAGTTTATGCCTTCCAAAAGCTAAACTAAGTATTAAAAAACAGAAAGTTTCCTTTGGAAAGACATGAACTGTTACGTAATATCATTCCACTTATATGGCTGAGAATACTGTACATTCTTGTTACAGATGAAGAACAGACGTAAACATTAGAAATTAAGTTCTACAGAAGTTTGAGAGAAAATGGGAACAAAATGGAGATTTATAAAGGACATTAGATAGAGACAGGAGACAGCTGAAATTTCTAGTTACGCAATAAAAAAGACAGCATAGAAAATTAGATATTCATACGACATATAGAACGTAAGAGGAAAAGAAACAGCTTGCGTAAATGGATGGCAGGAAAGGTGAATCGATGGAACGGTAACAAAAGACAAAATTTACTAAGCTTAACTAAGGACAGGAAATTCGTGAGAGCCATTATCGCCAAAGTCCTGAAATGACATAGAGATGAATTAATAAAAAACATTCAAATAATAATACGTGAATTTTAAATTTTCTGATCTACTAAAAATTGCAGGAAAATAAATACAGTGTAACCCGGATATAAGATACCCGGATATAAGAGAAACCCGGATATAAGAGATAATTTATCTGGTCCAAAATTAGAGCCATACTTACCTAAACAAAATAGACCAAACCCAGATATAAGGGAAACCCGGATATAAGAGACTTCTTCTCCGGTCCCGACAGACCCTCTTATATCCGGGTTACACTGTAGCAACCAAAAAACTAAAGTGGTCTGAAAAAAATTGTAATTGTTTCCATACATTAAGTATTTTCCTCAAAGTATTGACTGGAAATTTTAATAAGGTTCAATTCCCAGTTTCGTATCTTGAAGTCAAACTTGATTTGGAATCTTTACGAGCAGGGGGTACAATTCAAAGATTCAAAGAACACTGTCTATTTTCAGCGCTGGGGCGTTAAGAACAATTGTTTATGTTAATGTCGGCTGTTAAACGCGGTATGTCTGGATACATTCCAAGCGAAAGGAAGTGATGCATTCGAAGAAGAGTCACTGATAGAAATTGATTAGATGCCGGGAATTATGGTTGCCAGTGCTGGGAGGGTCTATGCAACTGTCAATCCTGATCAAACACTTGAACGATACAACTGCTAAAGGAAAGAAAATATTTTGGATCTTAGAGAATATACCCAGTTTAGTGACTGTATAAATTGAAGTATATTGAGAAAACCAATAAAAAAAATGGACGTAGACATATATATATATATATATATATATATATATATATATATATATATATATATATATATATTAGTTAGATTGATGTGAGTTTGTGACCCTGGGTTTCACGCTTTTGCGATCGTCAGACAAACTGTTTAATTTTTTTTTAATTTTAGATTTATTTAGGGTTGCGTGTATTGTTTTTTTAGATGGAAGTGGGGGTCGTCGTCGTGACAATGGGCAGCAAAACGAACACAAGAAAAAATAAAATGCTTAATTGTAGTAACTTGTCAGTTGTTTTTAATAATTAAATGAGGAGCAATACACACACACACACACGCACGCACACGAACACACACACACACACACACACACACACATATATATATATATATATATATATATATATATAGCTGGGGGAGAAGAAGAGGATTCACATCTTTTCAAAGGTTATTAGCACGCAAGTGAATGTAATAGATTCGACTGGAATTCTAACTCGGCTATGAGCTTCCTCAATCCGAGCCGCTATGAATTCTCTCCATTTACAAGGTAACCAAAAAAGTTCTGTCCGTTTTTAAAGGAAAAAAAAGAAAACGCTTCACAGTAGGTGCAACTTATATTTAGTCTTCGAAGTAATCGCCATCAGCATCCAGCACCTTCTGCCAACGTGTCTCCAGCTGTTCAATGCCCTTGCGGTAGAACTCGGGGGCGTTTGACGCAAAGAAGTCCGTGAGGGTTTTGCGCGAGTCTGCTTCATTGGTGAAGGATTTCGCACGAAGATAATTGTCCAGGGAGTGGAAGAGGTGATAATTGGATGGCGCAAGGTCAGGTGAATAAGTTGGATAGCACAAAGTCTCCCACCCAAGTTGCTGTATGGTATCCCTGACCACTCGCGTGACATGCGGCCTGGCGTTGTCATGGAGGAAAAGCACACCTTTGCGATTCACCAGTGTTGGCTCCTTCTGGCGCAATGCCTGTTGCACACGTTTCAATTGCTGCGAGTACAGGTCTCCAGTGACTGTTTGGCCCGTTGGTAGCAGTTCATAATGAACCACTTGACGACCTGTCACAAAGTATAATCTTGCGTGGATGCATAGGCGGTCTTGCGGTGTGAGGGACAGCATCCTGAGGTGACAACCAATGTCTGGAAAACTTGGGAGTTTCTTACAAAACCCACTTTTTATCACTGGTAAGCACTCACTTGAATGAGGATGCGGTACGGACGCGAAAAATCAGCTATACGCAGGCTGCCACTCGTTGTCCCTTGTGGACCCCCAACATCGTTTGGGGAATCCACTTGCTCAGTTTGTAAGTCTTACTTAGGCGGTGCAGGTGAAGTCTAACTGTTTCATCGGAAACGTTGAACTGTCTTGCAAATTCACCACACGTTAGACTACTGTCCTCTTCAATGGCCGCCTTCCGGACTCCGTCATTCAAGACCTGTGGTCGTCCACTGCGAGCCTCATCGTGGAGAGACAAATCTCCCGATTTGAATTTTCGAAACCTACGCCTTGCAGTACGTTCATCCACAGCACTATCCCCAAACGCTTGACATATGCGGCGACTAGTTGCAGCTGCTGATAAGCCCACTTTGAAGTCGTAAAGCAAACAGCCTCGAACGAGATCTCTAGACACTTCCATCCTTCTCACAGCTGTCCGGCTTATGGCCGGGCACGGTGCGCGTGTGTTTTATAACGTCTGATCTTCCTACTTCCGGCTGTCCGAATTTGAAAACAATTGATTTACGCATTTCGTATATATTTCAACTTCATTCAATGACTAA
>OZ010595.1:19356923-19369423 GCA_963932145.1 Acanthosepion lycidas | reverse complement strand
TCTTTTTTCCTGAACATAAAAGGGAGGGAATATCAATGTTCTAGTATACACTTGTGAATCATAAAAGCGTAGGCGACTTGGGTGATGATGTTCTTAATTCTTCGGGCAGCAAACAGCGAATTTGGGTTTTCGTGACATCTACTTCTTCGGGCAGCAAACAGCGAAGACAGATTCTGATGACGTCTACCTCGTCCGGGGGCAGTAGATGAGTGAAGAATTGTTAACCCAGACACGCGCGAAACAAAACCGTCACGTGCCAGCCTACGAAAAATGCGTAGGCGTCATTCATCGAATATTGTTGGGGTCATTTGCACTTTTTCTCAAACGGTATTCGTCTGGCCTACGATCAAGAACCAGACAGGAAATGAGAGGTTCTCTTCCGAGAACTGGCCTTGATGCAATTGGGGATGAATAAAAAGCAAAAAAAATATATATCCCACAATCTGCTTTTTCAAGAATTAAAGAAGTTATTAATATTAATATCTCTCGTCTCATATACATAATGTACTTGAAATATACTTACAAAATCTGAAGTGAGGATACAAATATGGGGCTAACGTAACCATGAGGGTAGGAGGAAATCCAGTCATTTAAACAATGGGCGGTAGGGTATTCTTTTTCACTGACTGTAGAATAACAAGACAATAAACAGCACTTACCGGAGTAAGAGTCCCAGCTAGCGTCCAGCTGGCAGACAAAAATAAAGCAGGTTGTAACTTAATACAAACCCTGCAAGCTAACTGATGAATCAAGCTGGTATTTATATAGAAATACCTCCACTCAGGTACCAGCAGCCAATCACAGTCCAACAATGGACTATCCCACTTTAGCACAATGAGATGCTCCATTGCACCATAAATAGCTCTCTTTCTCAAGGTTGAATTATTTTTCTTTTACCTCAGCTTGCTCCACAACTGAGTGTTTATCTTGACCACGTGATTGTTCGACACTGACAACTATTGTATCAACTTTCCAAAAGAGGTTAAGCCATTGTAGCATAGGCGTGCCTTTTCAAACGAATGATGAAATCCGTTCAATATATTTGGTCTGTATTTTTTTCAACGAGAGAAAGTTTTTTTTCTGCACTTTTGTTGCGCCGTTAAATTTATACTTGAATACATGAATATTTTTTTCTAAAAGGGTTGTTTGTATATGAATACGTCGTATTGAATTACAATTTAAAACATTTTTTTTATAATTTTAATTACTAATAGACAATATATCTTTTAAAACAAATGAATATAATAGAATTACTTAAATTTTTTTTAATTTTTTATTAAATATCAAATATAAATATGTATATTTCATTTATCAGTTGTTTTAACTAAACATTACTTAAAGAAAACTTTTAACAATGCCTGCAAAGAATAGCTATTTCGTTTCTTTGATTAAGTAATTTTTTTTTATAAACCTAGTAATATATAGTTTCCCATGTATGCACAAATCACAGGGTTATTTAATTACCTTCATATTCTAGCTTTTCTTATTAATTTCCATTTCACAGTAGGTGTTTTATTGGTTTCTTTTAAGTGCCAGAAATATTTCGATAGGGACGAAGAGAAAACCTTAATGTCTTGAAAGAGTTTTGCTGTTAATTCTTATAATTATATACTCGATTTTTACTGGTTATACGTAATGGAGTTATTCTCCCTTTTTCTAGATTGAGAAGTCTTACAAAGACAAATTTATCACAACTCAAATGTGTAGCCACTATAAAATAACGTTTAGATAGATAGATAGATAGATAGATAGATAGATAGATAGATAGATAGATAGATATGAACAGGATGAGATAGATATATAGATAGATAGATAGACATGAACAGAATGAGATAGATATAAACAGAATGAGATAGATATGAGCAGAATGAGATAGATATGAACAGAGTGAGATAGATATGAAAAGAATGAGATATTAGGTTGGTGCAAAAATAATGACGTAATAATTATTACGTCATTATTTTTGCACCAACCTAATAGATAGATAGATATGAACAGAATGAGATAGATAGATAGATAGATAGATAGATAGATAGATAGATAGATAGATAGATAGATTTGAACAGGATGAGATCGATAGAGAGTTAGATAGCTAGATAGATATGAACAGAATGAGATAGATATGAACAGTATGAGATAGATAGATAGATAGATAGATAGATTTGAACAGGATGAGATCGATAGAGAGATAGATAGCTATATATATATGAACAGAATGAGATAGATATGAACAGAATGAGATAGATAGATAGATAGATAGATAGATAGATAGATAGATAGATAGATAGATAGATACATAGATTTTAACAGGATGAGATCGATAGAGAGATAGATAGCTAGATAGATATGAACAGAATGAGATAGATAGATAGATAGATAGATAGATAGATAGATAGATAGATAGATATCTTGGATATTTAAAAGTTTACAATTTGACCATTCTTAGAATATTGCTGCCACATATATTCTGTTGATCCTGGTATATATTTTGAGATCCTTGATATTGGTCTGAACCTAGCATCTCGTTTTCAGTCACTATCCGATCGCCGTAATGTAGCTTCCCTATGCTGTTTTTGTAAATAATTTATAATTATAGTAAATGTTCTGATAAACACTGTATGCAATCGGAACTCTACTAGACTAGCAACAAGATCTCATCAATTTACAATTGAATTGGCTCGATATAATGTTAATTTAAGTAATAACAGTTTATTTTCTTGATTTTCTTGCTTGTGTAACTCATTTCAAGTTTCTTGCGTTAACTCATAGCTGTGTGAGAATCTGTATATTGTTATCTTTCACAAAAGCATTTGCGCGTAAGTGAATATAACAAACGCTGTGGTTTGCCGATTAACAATTCCGAGCCATTATACATTATACCAGCCATACATCTAAACTTACAGCACCTGGTATTCTCAAGGAGATATCCATCCAGGTACTGACCAGACTAAGCGTTTCTTAAATTTGGTGATGATTTGGTCTAAAGACGTATTTTCTCAGAGCTAGTAGCCAACTAGTGTGGGTACCCGTTGTGAGTTAAACACGTGTTGTCTCCTGAGAGTCAGTTATGTGCCATGCGTGATATACGCTTAGGCGATCATGTATCTTTTGATACATGTCTGACGAGATAGATTTTTTCCCGCAGTAGGTTGCCATTTCTTTTTGTGATAGACCAGTTGCCACCCAAGGCTACAGAACCTGTCCTGCTATATCTATCCTGCTTTTTAGCCTTACCTTTGGAGAAGAGGATCCATACCAAGGTTATTAGCACGTAATTGAATGTAATAGATTCGAATGTAATTCGAACTAGAGCGGCAGCTTAAGTTTCTGGTACGCATAACGAGAAAGTAGGGCCTGGAGGATCTGAAACCCACGGGTCGAATAGAGGGAAAGAAAGACAAAGGAAAAAAACGCATTACATTTTTAGGGGCCTTAAGCAAGTGGATGACAGAAAGTGCTCTGGGGGAGAAGAAGCGGAAAAGAACTTGTTGAGAGCTGCAAGGGATAGAAGGAGGTGGAGAGCCATGATCCCCTACGTCCTGAAAAAGTCTCCTGAAATAGCCTACTACAAAGATGTCGATCTCATGAAGAGCCCACTGAAAGAAATTCAAAAAGAATGTGAAAGAAATCAAGACCAGTATATATATATATATATATATATATATATATATATATATATATATATATATATATATATTATATATATATATAATTATTTATTTAAAAAAAAAATTATAACATAAATATGTCATAAAATCACTACAAAAATAGCCATTTTGTTTCAACACTCTCGGTGTCTTATGAAGTGATGATCTAGATTTATTTTACATTCAACGTCATCACTTGATAAGACACCGAGTGTATTGAAACAAAATGGCTATTTTTGTAGAGATTTTATAACATATTTATGTTATAATATTTTTTTAAATAAATAATTATATCTGCTCTACTTTGTATTGAGCACTCTTTTAAGAATAGTAATTGTTGGTTATTGAAATTCATTCCATATACACCAATCATATACTTGGGTATATATATATATATATATATATATATATATATATATATATATATATACAAAGCAATATATGTGTATTAACAGACAATAAGGGTTATAATTGACAAAAACGATAATGAGTGTCTATGAAGGAATGTAAAATATTTGTGTTTCAAAGTATGCGAGAGTGCATGTGCGTAGAAATTTTGTAGCTAAAGCATCTGTAGTGAATTTTCGTACGTACGTGTATCTGTGTAATGTTCACGCATGTTTGTTGGAGGAAACGCATTGCGCTCTTCCCACAAATGGGAGAAACGCAACCTTCACGAGAGATTTACATCAGCTATCAGCTGAAAAGTGAGAAGGTCAAAGAGAACGAGACGAAGTATGTCGGATTTTATATAGTAATTCGATAGATCTGCCAAATGGTGTTTTGAAAATTTAGGAGACTGTATCTCGACAAGGTGGGTAACCCGACAAGGGTAACTGGACAAGGTAAATGCCTGTAAAAAAAATTCATTTTCTATAATTACTTTCATGTTACCGAGACTACATGCATTAAACCGGTGTATTTCATTGTAGGCTAGATCCCATCATGTCATATGTAAAATAGTTAGATTTAAACGTAATTTTTATAGTAAGAGTTTAGTTTTCACAATTCAGAAGCGGCATATTCTATTCATATGAATCTACCCCAAAAATGTTGTCGGCATTAAATAACCCATTGAGGTTTATATGGCGTAAAACAAAATAAACGACACCAATCTAAACCAAAGAATGCATATTCTATTTATACGAATCTATCCTAAAAATGTTGTCAGCATTAAATAACCCATTGAAGTTATATGGCGTAAAACAAAATAAACCAAACTAATCTAAACCAAAGAATACATATTCTATTCATACGAATCTATCCTAAAAATGTTGTCGGCATTAAATAACCCATTGGGGTTGATATGCCGTAAAACAAAATAAACGACACCAATCTAAACCAAAGAATACATATTCTATTTATACGAATCTATCCTAAAAATGTTGTCAGCATTAAATAACCCATTGAAGTTATATGGCGTAAAAAAAAATAAACCAAACTAATCTAAACCAAAGAATACATATTCTATTCATACGAATCTATCCTAAAAATGTTGTCGGCATTAAATAACCCATTGGGGTTGATATGCCGTAAAACAAAATAAAACAAACCAAATCAATCTCTTATGAAAAACGTCCATGGTGGTTCACCAGACATAATGTTTTGTTGGCGCAATTTTTTTATTGGAGGAAAAAATGGTCTTTCGTCATGATGAAGTTCTTGAGTCTAATTTATCAAGGAACTGACGATTCGCAATCGTAGCATCTAATGCACTTCAAATCATCAACATTTTTGACTGTCATTGAGGTCATGTGGTTAGATTTGAACAAAATTATTTACCTTACCAGTTTTCATGACTAGACCCAAAGAATTCTTGGATTAGCTGTATAAAGCATTGCTGGAGAGATTTTTTTTTTCATTCTAGAGCTTACAAATCTAGTAGGGATTTGACCCGAGAATAATTCTGAACCATAGTTGACATGTCCAACACCCTTAAATGATTACTTGCCTAAAATGCTTACTGGTTTAAAAAAAAATGATTTATTCTGTCCAATGGGATCCTTCCTCCATTGTTGCTAAAATATATCGTGTTTTTCTATTACAAACAGAGTTCCTTCAGCCCATGTCTAAATCTCGATCTACCGCTTTAGGGGGCTGAATAAATCATTTTTTCCCTTTTTTTGACGGGTCTTCCAAATTTTATATCATTAATTGCTTATTTTCCATATGTGAGATGCATGATGTCCGCTTGGGTGATCAAGTCTCTTTTCGATTCATGACAATCTTGGCGGAAGAATTCCCGCAGTAAGCTGCCGTTTCTGTCTGTGATAAACTGGTTGGCAACCAAGGCTAGCAATCCCGGTCTATGCTGCTACACAATCAATGGCTGGCTGGGAGAAGAGATCGGTTGTGACACGTTAAAAGGGCCTCAGGACGAAAAGTTATGCAACAAACATGTCTTGAATGAATTCTTACTCTCACTGAGAATGTAAATATATAAAATAATAATCATTTTTCATGCCAGTAGTTTGGAGATTTAGAAATATATATGACTTTATCCAAAAATAAATACATACACACACGCATATATATATATATATATATATATATATATATATATATATATATATATATATATATACACACACATCTATCTATCTATCAATATATATATATATATATATATATATATATATGTATACACACATCTATCTCTCTCTCTCTCTCTATATATATATATACATCTATATATATATATATATATATATATATATATATATATATATATATATATATATATATATATATATATATAATCTACATTGAGCAGTAAGAACGTATAATTTCTATCCAAGCTTAACAGAAATATCGTGATGAAATCGATCATAAACGAAACTAACATGTTCATCAATTATTAATCATAACTAAGGAACGGAAGTTTCCAAATGCATTGAAATAAATTTCATATATATATATATAATTTTTTAAGATTTTTTATTGTTCAATATATATATATATATATATATATATATATATATATATATATATTCCCAAGTTCATTTTCCATCTATTTTAAGATTATCTTCAACCTCTCTAAACTTCTAACTTTCTGTTCCGGAGTAACAAGTTGCGTCGCAGTTTCAAGCACCATATATATACATATATATATACACACACACACACACATATATATATATATATATATATATATATATATATATATATATATATATATATATATATATATATTGAACAATAAAAAATCTTAAAAAATTAAAATCTTCAGACGCACTTGGTTGTAGATTAATATTCTTTCGTTTATTTTTATTATTATTTCATTTAGATTCCTCGACTAGTTTCGGGCCAAAATAGCAATCATCAGGAGAAGAAATATTTCTTCTTGCTGCTAGAACTAAACTACAGAAATGAATGTCTTGATCCATAAAATGAACTTTTCTCTGTAGTTTTCATTTGTTTTTTTTTTATTTTTTTTATCTTTTTAACATGAATCTTTTAACATTCCTTGTGCTGGTCAAACAGTCTCTTTTAAGTTGTTATTTGTGATAAAAGCTGGATGGATCTATGCTTCTCTGAATTCCCCTGGTCAGTTTGACAGTTTTATTCGTCCTGGAGAGGGGATGTGTCTCTGTTAAGTGTTTGTGTGTGTGTGTTATTTGGTTCTTAGGGAGTGATGAGTATTATGTGTGTAAGCGTGTATATTCGTGTGGGTGTGTATTTAAGTGTGAGGCCTCAACATCTCCGTAAGGATGTCTGTCTTGTGTGGGTGAGTAATGTCGGGGAGTTTTGATTTGTAGAGTTATATATTAGTCCTATCTATATTGTTAAATTTATGGTTTAGCCCGGCTGGATAGTGTGCATTTAGACGTTGTATCCACTTATTTTTAAAGAACTCTAAAATCTTTCTAATGATTTCTGCCCTGAACTTTTCTATTCTCTCAATTATTGTGAATTTTGCATGGTTTTTGAATTTTCCGTAGGTTTCCCAGATTGATATATATATATATATATATATATATATATATATATATATATATATATATATATATCAAGAAATATAGTCTTAAGGTGTGCTATATTTATGGAATAAAGTGCTCAATATCAGAGATAGAGCGCGTGTAAATATAAAAGTGAACATAGAAGTCAACACTTAGAGGCGACAGTCTGTTTCATGCTATATGCAATCGTCAGGCTAAGTGGCCTGACGATTGCATATAGCATGAAACAGACTGTCCCCTCTAAGTGTTGACTTCTATGTTCACTTTTATATATATATATATATATATATATATATATATATATATATATATATATATATATACCTGAAGATTTTCAGTAGCCCGAATATTATTAGTGGGAATGTTTTTCGGTATTACTTTATCTTGATGGCTCATCGACATTGTAATGCAGGGACAACATTTAAAAGAAAAGACAAATAAGAATTTGAACTCAGCTCAGCATGTCCGCTTTCCTCGATCCTAACATAAACTTTATCCGTGCTTCCATGTTTGTGAGATGAATTCAAAAGTTAACATCTAAGATGAAACGAGCTATTTCTGCTGGCTCTGAATAGTCTATTGAAAGAGAAAGTTTATAAACACCGTAATAAAACAAGCTGATGCAATAAATATTCATATTTTGATGTGCAGACCTCATGTCATCAAAGTGTGCGCACCCATAAACCGTTCCAGCGACCGAAGCGTTCCCTTCTGAGACAAAATCAAGTGCTTTCCGGGGAAGAGCGTAAGATCTATAGCATGCACTTCACATTTTTCCCATGTTAGATTACGCGGTATTTATCTACGCGTATTCTTTCATGTTGTTACCTATTAATCTTGGATCGGTTTCCTGTATAAAGATTTTGATTGGCCAGCCTGTGATGATTTCATGAGAATCGGAAGGAAGTAGTATCGGATGGGGGTCTTTCTCCTGCTAAAATCTATCCTGTTAAACTCGCTTCTATCTTACACCATAAAGTGAAAATCGTATTTGGGTTTATCAAGTGATTACTTGTATATTTATATCCAAAGCCGCTAAAAAAAAAAGGCAGTTTTCGGAAGCCTGATGTTGAATCCGTTCCTCAAGAGTTTATAGAATCCAGATGAAATGACAGAATATTAAGATAGATTTCTAGAGTTTGTGATTGGTTGCCTGATTTTATTTAGAAGTTTTTCAACATGTATAGGTTATTTAATGCCGAGATCTAAATAATTTGAACGCATTTGTATCCCTTCAGTGACAGATAAAATATATTGTTGGTCATTTCACAATGAATAGGTATTTTTGTTCATTTTTTCTGGAAAAATGTAATGGTGTTATTTTACTATAAACATGCATATTTACACTTTCATCGTGTTTTCTTTTTGTTTCGGGAGCCACCATTTTCCCATAGTTGGGACTCAAACCAATGCTACCACTCGGTTAATAGAGGACTTGAAAACGACAACAATTAGAGGTGGTTTCACGCTCCTCACAACCTCTCGACCAGTGGTCTTTCTTCCGGATATAGTTTATCGTCATATCCAGGACTAAGAGAATGCAAAAATATGCCACGATGTACTGAAAACTCTGTGTAACTTATAAAAAAAAATATTAACCCCCAAAGCTATGTCAATGAGATGCGAGGTGTTACTCAGAATGAAAGAAAATGGGAAGACTTTAATAAGATGGTTCGGTTTGTATTGGTTTACGGTATATCAATCTCAATGGGTCATTTAATGCCGACTACTTTTTTTTCCTGGTAATATTTTTTTCCTCAAAAATATATAGCTGGCAATATTAATTTTCCAAAAACGAACAGCTGATAATATTATTTTCCAAAAACGTATAGCGTAATATTATTTTTCCAAAAACGTATATTAGTTTGTATTTGTTTCTTTTTTTTGTTTCAAAAACATTGCTGGTAATAGTTTGTTTGTTTTTTTTCTGCAAAAAATTATCATTGGTAATAATTTTTTTACAAAGTATTTCTGGTATTAAAACTTATTTTTACACTTTTATAATGCCTTTTACCTCTGTAAATTTACTTTCTGTGTTAACTATTTGCCCATAGCAGGGACAACAACAGGTTCCACTACCCCGAGTCAAGGTGGACCCGGGAACACCAGCAACCAACAGGAGGTCCACGCTCCTCAAAGCCTCCTGATCAGAGGCATTGATGTTGGACCTAGTTTATCGTCTTACCCTGGACGCGAATGTAGTTTATCGTCATACCCAGGACGCTTTAATAAGAGAAAAGGGACATAAAAGATCAGGTGTCAGGAAGGAAAATATTGCGATTGAGGTTGCATTTAAGGATTTCAATATTATAGGCGAAAAGCAAGTAACAGATCTGAAAAAAACTTTACAAGCGGCTGAAGTGTGAATAGTGTTGACTATTAGAATAGAACAAAACTTACCGTTACCGTTAGCTATTTCAACAGTAAAATGATGGGACCTATTGCAAATCTAGTAGTGCGTTTAATTTCATGCGATCAAGGTACCCAGGAGGAGAGTTCATTGAACAACAGCCATGAAGATATTTATTAAAAAAAGATAAAAAAAAAATAAAAAAAAATGTAAGCCACATCACGACTGAAGTCGGGATACGAAATCAGGATTGATAACATTAAACACCATTCTTTGTCAAGAATCTCGAGGTATAGAGACGGGACACCAGACCAGATATGGCAGTAATATTCAATGCCCGGAAGAATGGTAGATTTATAAATGTGCAAGATGGATTTTTAGGATAGATATTGAGCGAAACAACTAACTTCGCAGCAAACATAGCAGATGTCTCAATATAATCGTTCCAATTCACGTCAAGAGGAAACCTAAACCAAAAATGTGCAATGAGTTTCTCTCCTTGGTGTTAGGACTTTTGCATCAATTGTTTGTCTATGATGATTAAAGGATAACTGTTTATGTATGGAGAAGGTTAAATTTACAAGCCATTTATTGCCCAAGTTAACAACTGATTATTGGTATTTTATAGTACAGCGTTGTCAAACCTAAAAGACTTATTATTATAGACTAGATAAATATATATATATATATATATATATATATATATATATATATATATATATATATATACTAGTGTAAATATATATATATATATATATATATATATATATACTAGTGTAAATATATATATATATATATATATATATATATATATATATATATATATATATATACTAGTGTAAATATATATATATATATATATATATATATATATATAAAGAAAGAAAGAACAGTAAAATATAATCCGGCGTGCTTATAGATATTTTTATTTTTACAAAATAGTGCTCAATGTAAATTTACAGAGCATTAATATTATAAATTCATTGATGTAAAATATGTTTTTTCGCTACACAGTTCTAATCATGTTTCAAAAATGGAAGCTGAAAGCTTCGAATTTAATTTTGTAATTAAATTAAAGACATTAGTTCCATTTCATACTCAAGCGAATTTTGGAGTAACTTTTAAAATTACTGGGTTTTAAAGACACAGCAAAAATCATAATTCACATTTCCAGGGATACAGAAAAATCCAATTAAACCAGACAAGGGGTGTTTGCTTGTTCCTTATCGCTGTATTATATATATAATATATATATATATATATATATATATATATATATATATATATATATATATATATATATATGTTTCATGCTATATGCAATCGTCAGGCAACATATGCTGTTATTTTTCTCGGCTATTTATATATATACGGGTTAGTGGTGCATTGTGGGTATTTTATTATGGCGGTTATTTTACCGGATGTCGTTTGTTTATTTATTTGGGTCAAATTATATTGCTTGTTTTTAGTTTTTATTTTTCATTTTTTTGTTTCTTATTTTATTTATTTATTTATTTATTAACGTAGTAAAAATTTGTTTATATCACTTATTTAACAGTTTTGTTTAGCTTTGAGAATTTTATTAAAGCTATTTGTTCAATTTTGGGGTTGATTGTTGCAGTTCATTCTAAGTATTATTTTGGCTGGAACAGTTTTTAATTGATTATCTTTATTTGGGATTGGTTTGTTTATTTATTTATTTGAATGAATTTAGGTCAATTTATTTTACTTGTATATTTTCTCTTTTCGGTTTTCGATTTTTAAGTAACATAGTATTTATTTATGTTTTATTTCTATTTTTTTATTGTTATTTTGTTTATTAGTATATTTATTTGTTTTTATTTTATTTTTCCCGTTTTTCATTTTTTAGGTTACGTAGTAAAAATTTATTTTCATGTCTGCATTTTGAGATGAGCTCGGATCTTTAGTTTAATAATTTATTTTGTTCGGGGAAAGTAATGATAGCTATTTTTTCCTCCAAGCAAAGTTTGCAAGATTTTGATTGGTTGTTGTAGGCTGATGATTTTTTCCTTATCTCCCAAGATATTTTTGGTGTGATGTGCGTTTTGTTTTTAATTTCCCAGATATACTTAGCAAGCATTGAACTGTTCGCATATTTACTATTTGTGAAAGATGTTTTGTGTGTATAATTTCTTTGTTTCCACGGTTCTTCTGTTACTCCTATGTATACTTTTTCTTCATTATCTGGTGATTTTATCGTGGCTTGGTATATTACGTTGTTTTGTAAACAATTTCCGTTTAAGGGACATTCGTTCTTTATTCTGCAGTTGCACGTGGGTTTAATTTGTTCGTGTGGTTTGTTGATAATTTTCCTATTGTGCTTTTTTATTATTTGTGCCATGCTCTCGGTGAAGCTGTAGCTGATTTTTACTGTGTTTTTGTTGAATATCTTGTGTAAGGTGCTTGATTCTGGGAAGTGTTTGTGCAAGAGTTTGAAGAATATTTTTCCAAAGTTTGTTTTTACGTTCTCATAAACCCAGCCAAAAGCGAACTAGGTAAAATAAGTAAAACAATACTAGAAAG
>OZ010595.1:19341923-19351923 GCA_963932145.1 Acanthosepion lycidas | reverse complement strand
GCATCCATCTGGTAGAATTGCTCATAATTTTTTTTATAAATTTATATACCTATGCATATACAGCAATTTTTAATATTAAATATCAAAATTTTACTCATACGTATTAACAGAATTGTCAACAATTGATAGTTGCAAAATTATCTTCTTATTAATCTTGACTATCCCGCTTTGATAGCGTGGAAAAGCGGAAAAGACATATAAGAGATGCTGCTTTTTTTCAATGAAAAAAGAAAGCAGAGAGGATAGAAATGTTTAAAGCTTGTTTCAGTGAAATGGAAAAAGTTTCCAATTTCCAATTTCTCATTTGTACCCCATACTTCTTAAATTCATAATTACGACTTATTGAAATATTTTAATGTCAATTACTTAACGATGCGATAGGGAAATTTCTACGAATATTTTATTGACGTAGAACGCCATGAGCTTATTTATTCGTTAAGACAAGAATTAAGATTCATCAACAAATTCAAATGAAATATTAACGGATATTTCTAGTAGGCTTTATTACAAAGGTCATAACTCGAAGAAAGCTTTAAAACCTGTTTTGGGTAGAACGGTTAGATATTATTAATTTTCCTTTCCCATTTTCATGGGCTTTAAGCTACAATTGAAAAAATGTCTCAAACCTCCCAGAAGCATAATAGACATATTTTTTATAAACCCTGAAAAAATATATAAGAGATGCTACTTGGTATCAGTGAAAGAAAAAAAACAAGATGGAAGTGGTTAACGCCTGTTCCAATGAAATGTAAAAAAGTTTCAAATCTTTTCGTTTGTACCCCCTGACATCTTAAATGACGACCATCATTCGTATTAATTAATGTTATTGCAATATTTTGTTCAAGAAAAAAATGTGTTGCTCTTCGCACAACATAGTACTTTATAATTTATATGGTCTTCTGTCTAATATTATGAAATTAATAAAAAATGTGAATTATCTTTTATATTATTGAAATGGATTTTTGGCTAGGGCTGTAAATCTCAAAAAATGTTGGTGAGAATTCTTGAGTGTATATATATATATATATATATATATATATATATATATATATATATATATATATATATATATATATATATGTGTGTGTGTGTGTGTGTGTGTCTGTGAAGTTTTTTAACGGATTTTTGCGAGATTGAAATAGGTTACCAAAAATATATATAAGCTGTACATCAGAAAGAATTTCGGTGTCATAAATTTTATAAGAAGAAGAAGAAGAAGATATATTTTATTGTCTACAAGAATGGAACCGTGATATATGCGATTGATAATATTTTTATTTTCATGGAAACAATTTTTTTTTTATTTGTCGTTGTATGCGACGAAATCGCCATTGTTGCTTTGGATTAGATTTTAAAATTTTTCTCGAATGCTTATTTTTACTTATTTATTATTATTATTATTATTAATATTATTATTATTATTGTTGTTGTTGTTGTTGTTGTCCCTTATTTATACCTATTTATTATTATTTTTTTTGATGTTGTCAATGCTTATTTATAATTATTTATTATTAATATTATTATTATTATTTTTGATGTCGTTGTTGTTAGTGCTTATTTATACTTTATTATTATTATTATTATTATTATTATTATTATTATTATTATTATTAATGTTGATGTTGTTCTTAGTGCTTATTAATACATTATTATTATAGCTTAATTATACTTATTTATTATTATTTATCATTATTATTTTTTATTTATGCCTATATATCATTATTGTTTATTTATACTTGTTATTATTATTATTATTATTATTATTATTATTATTATTATTATTATTATATCTATTATTATTATTATTATTATTATTATTACTATTTATAATTTGTAACGCAGATTAAACTTATCCCTTTCGAATATTTATTGTTTACTGAAACTATTTATTTCTATATAGTAACTTTGACAATATGAATATAAATAGATTTTCGTGTCGTTATACCTCAGCTTATGGATGTTCCGTTAACGTAGCTGTTAGCAAATCCAGACAAGAAGACGGCGAAACGAGTTCGAACTCCAACTGCGTTCTTTGTCTTCCATTTTGAAGATACAGTTGGGTGAAAATATTTTTCAAATGTAAGAATTTATTTTGTAAGATAATACTGATTAAATGATACGTCTTACTAAATAACCAATAGCTTGAGGAGTAAGAGGTGGCTTCATAGATTTTACTAAATGAACATAACGAAGCCAAGTGGAATTGAAACCCGGCCCACTGAATAACAATTCCGTGACATCGTCTATTAAACTACCCGCATATCAAAGCATACAGCATGTGGTATTCCAAAGCGGTCACCTATCTAGGTAGTAACCAGGCTCGACTATGCTTAACTTCGTTTATCGTATCGGAAAAGCGTTTCAACATGATATGCCTGTAAGCCAGTTAAACTCTACCTCTCGGTAAAATAAACCTGGCAACATCTAGCTAACACGTTATGCTCTGAAAACATTGCTGACATGTATGTTGTTTGGCGAATTATTTTGATTTTTATGGTTTATCAACCCTTTGTATGTTATTTATAGACGAAAGATTTTTTTGAATAGTAAGAATGAGAACAAGCATCAGGGAGGTAAAATTCAAATCTTAGATAATATATTGAACTCAGTTATGAAATATTAGCAACATGGCCCGGTGTTGCCCGTGCTTGATTAAAAATCGTACGACTCATAGAGCAATCGCTTGACTTAAAATATTTTTGCCCTTCTTTGCCTTTAAATGAGTGCCCTTTGCCGGGCTGATGTTGCTACATGCTTTACTTCTTGCCTATCTCACTATCTCGCGATTTTTTTTTCTAAGCTAAACATTAAATCTATTACGAAAAAAGAACTAAACAAAATGAACAAAAAACTATTAGTTTAAAAAAAAAGGACTCGTAACGGGAAAAAACGAATGAAAAAAGAATGTTAACAACAAATACTTTTACACACCAAACCCAGTTCTGCGGAATCAGAATCAACGTTGAGTTTAAGCAAGCGAATGTGCCAATTGGAGTAAAGTGCCATGCAGATTTAAATTTTTCCCACTTGTGACGAATGCAGCTATCGATTTTTTTTTTTGCATGCTAGCATGCTAGTTAACATTCGTGTCAGTCAGCTGTTGGCTCCCACGCTGACCAATAGAATCTTCCTGCCTATTCGTGGCAGCCAGCTATAGGCTCTCACGCTGGTCAGTAGAAAATGGCCGCAAACTACATGAAAACTGTCATAGAAGCATGAAAAAATCGATTATTTCCACTATCGATGGGAGTTGGGAAATGCAAAGTCGGTCTTGGCCTTCTTTCTAACTTGCAGCATGTGCATGTAAATTTCGGTGCAAATCCGTCGAAAATTGCGTCCGTGCACACACACACACACACACACACACACACACACACACCCTGCCTTTTATATATAGAAATATTATGAAATATATTTGGTACTCTGTTACTTTTATAGTCCAAAATACTTACTTTTAATATATGCCCCATCATTTTGTGACACCATATATATATATATATATATATATATATATATATATTTTTCGGTAAATCGAATCGAGTTCTCTCAGTCACTATATATTTATCTAAAAATAAATACGCTTAAATTCACTTTCTTCCCTGCCGTGCTTAGGCGTAAGCCAACGGCTTAGGGGTAAAATCTCCGAATCTGACGCCAACACAGACATCTAGCCACATTGATGAACTGTGATACAGCGAAACAGTCTGTCTGTTGATGATATATATTCTCCTGAAAAATTTATTTCAACTGAGCTCTCTGGGGAGGAAGTGTGGGTTTGTAATCAGTGACTATTACGGCTAATAATGGATGACTCTTCAGTAAATCGAATCGAGTTCTCTCAGTCCCTCTTTATTTATCGAAAAATAAATACGCTTAAATTCACCTGCTTCCCTTCCGTGGTAAAGACTTAGGTGTAAAATCTCCGACTAACAACAATTCATCCGGGTTTCGATCCTACCTGAGGTAACCGAACGTCCAGCCACACTGATAAGATGTGATACAGCGAAGCAGTCTATCTGGGGATTACTATATATATATATATATATATATATATATATATATATATATATATATATATATATATATATTAAATAAAAACAGACCACTTTAAGGTTCCATGTAATAAATTATTTCACCACAGACCTCTTAAAAGGACTACGGATCATCAGACTTTACTTCCAAACAAAAAATTAAAAGAAAATTTACACATTTTAATACGGCCCGTCAAAAATGTGTAAATTTTCTGTCTGCTTTTATTTAAAGTATTTGCTCTGGATTTACATTGAGCTCTCTGGATTTTATCCTGCTTATCTTTACGCATACGGATTTCTAGTTTTTCATAAAATATATATATATATATATATATATATATATATATATACAGAGAGAGAGAGAGGTGGGGAGGGATAGATATAGATATATATAGATATAGATAATATTAGTTGTTAATATAAATATACATATGGAATCATATATCTAAAATATTTAAAAATACACACACAAATATATATATATATATATATATATATATATATATATTTATTTATTTATATATATATATATATATATATATATATATATATATATATATATATATATGTATGAATGTATGTATATATGCATGTATAAAAATAATTCCAAGAGGATAGAATCCAGGTAGAACTCAATGTCCAGGACAGAGTAAGGATATAATAAAAAGGCTCAAACACTAATATTCCATGGTCATAATTTATTCCATTGGAATCGTAAATACGATCCAATTCATCAAAAGTTTGAATTTGTAGGTCTAATGAATTGGATTGTACTGTTCCTTTCCAGTTGTCTAATCAGTTTCTTCATCTAAAAATGAAATTCATCAAGGAAGAGATCGTAGTTCTTTCTACCCAAGTACTATCGATCTTTTCTAAGATCATCTTCAGATGTAAATTACGGGACAAACATATTGTAATGGGGAAAATATCTGCATACTCTTTTGATAGTTTTTTTGAAAATACGCGCGAATGCGTTCTGTTATAATTTTTTTCTGCTGTAGGTTTGGTAATTTTGACAAAGTAAACGTTTCACTATAAGGAAGCTTTCCGCAAATCCATAATGGCTTTGGTTGTAACAACTTCAATACTTTGCAGATACACTTGTAATGATTTTTGTCGAGTGTTTGTTCATTGATTTTGATATAGTGGTCAAAGAATACTTGTTTATTACTTACGTGTTGGAGTACATTGGTGTTGTCATAAAGTGTTTTCCTCTATTGTGAAGTTGGACACGAATATGTCATTAAATATTATACGGTACAACTTGTATCCGACATATGACTGTAAGACGTCTTGAAAACATTGTGGTCGTCAAAGATATGTACTTTTTTTCTGAAATACAATCTCCCAAAGAACATTTAAAATGCTATACAATGTGAGAAGAGTTAGTGCATATTTGGTTATATTTAGTATAATATATAATTCGTTTTTAATTTTTTTTTATTTTTTGGGGGAATCAGTGTTGAATATATTAATATTAATTAGATTTTTAGGATATCTTCGTTTTGTTTTTATTTAGAATGCATTTCAGTACAGTGTAGTAGGTTGAAATGTTTAGGGTTATTTGAGGAAGTACTAGGTTCTTTTTGAGTTATGTTAATATTTCTCATGGCCCGTATAATTTATTCATCAACGATGTAATTAGGAAGATTATTGTTAGTGAAATTTTGTTTATTTTTTGTTTTATTCAGTGTAGATTTTTTCTCGTCGAGGAGGTAATTATGTATATATACACTACAGTTCAAAATTCCGAAACAACACCCAGAATTAGCATAGGCTGAAATTACGAAAAAATGAAAAATAACTAGTTAACTGATTGAAAAATGAATGTAAGCAATTGAGAATCTTTTGCAACGAATACCAAAAAAATTATGCTGCAATAATCAAGGCTAACGGAGGATATTTTGACGAGAGCAAAATTTAATCATAAATTGCTTCTTTTTTTTTTTTTGTTATAATAAAATTTCTAATAAAAAAATCATATCTCGCTCTTTTTTACTATGTATAATAATTTTCTCTTATTTAAAGTAAAAAAAAAAACAAAACAACTACATTTGGTCCAATATAAAAAATAACAGGTCATCTCAAAATTGTGTAAAGCCGTGTATAATATAAAACTTTTGATACAGCTTAATATCATTATCTCTAACTTGTATAAATACACAGTAATTGCTCACCAAAAACGAATTACTTCTAAGACGAACAAGAAAAGAAATGTATGTATATATTAACATTAGACGTATTTCACTGTAGCCATTTGAAACAAATAACGTCGAATTTGTTAACAAGGCCTCCCAAATTTTGCATGCGGGTTAAATACAATATAAATAGATAAATAAAATCTTCCAGTTACCTCTTGATATTGCTCCAGGTGTTATATGATCCAACTCATAGAGGACGGAATTTTTCCTTTGAGGCTGAACCAGTGAAATAAGACATCACGCAAAATCCTATTTCGTTTCTCAAGTCTTCTGCAATTGAAATGCTTATCAGCTAGATATATTTACACTGGCACATCTCTCTGAGCTATGGCTGTGAAAATACACATAATAAGAGTGGGTTATTGTGACCTAGCCTATAATTTGGAGGTTAATTAAAGTGAATTAGGTAAATAAGCGCCAATTAAGCCTATGATACACTTGCTTCGCATGCATCTTCTGTTTCTGATTCAGCCATTTTAAGCCCATCGGGTTACAGGTAAATGTTCGTAACTCCGGTGTTTTTTTTTAATTTTTTTTTTCTTCTTTTTAGCAAGGAAGAGGTCATAACAAGCAAGATAGAAGAAAAAATAAATCAGAAACTTCTTTGTGAGTTAGTAATTTTTTTTTATTTCCTGAAGCCTTCTATCTCGGAACGAAAAAAAAAAAAAAAAAACGCTGACGTCTTATCTTTTTTTTTATTCTTGAAACATGAAAGCGAGTCCGAATCTGAGATAAACAGAGAAGCGTACACGTATCGATAATGAATCTCTAACCATCTTTCTTTGGGCCCAATGCGCGGTGGTTTCAACGTTATTCTACAAAAGTGGTTTCTACTGCGATCATCCATAATATTTTTAAATCTATCGTTACATACGTACTATCTGCACTCTAACCATCTTTACACTGATTCAGGTGGCTTTATTTTAAAATTTATACTTATTTTTGTATTCTTCTCGACTTGTTGCCAACTAGGGATAGAGATCCCAGTTTGCGCTGTTATTTAACTCACATCTTTTATGAGACAAAGGTTCATATTTTTTCCAAGGGAGTTTCTGCAAATGAAGTGTAAGGAAATCGACTGGAACTCGAATACACATCGTCAATTTAACATTTAGAGATATTAAGCTTTGCAACAATTGCGAATGAATGACAAAGAAGACGACAAAGAGGAATGGTGAGAAAACAAATGTTGATTAGAGCAAAAGACACAGAAAATTATGGAGAGTCATGATTACAAACGTCATCATCGGAGCCGGTACTTAAAAGAAGATGAAGATTTACCTGTAGTATCCCTCCATTTTTAATTTATTTTCAAACCAGGAGTTATCGGTCCTGAACTGGCAACTTGGTTTCAGTCATTTTCCTACCGTTATAACGTAACTTGTCTCTATCTTTTCTATGAATATTTTCAAGGCAATTGTTTCAGTGATGTTTATTCCTTTCCTTGAAGAATTGCTATGTTGATAAATAGGTCTCAGCGTTTTAATGTTGAAATAACTAGATGCAACCGTAACTTTTATTATAATTGTTAAGTACTGAGAAAACTGAATTTGGAGGTATACATCGCCATGATATTGATCTAATAAGTACGTGATTACTGAACTGCTTTGAGTTTACAAGAATCGGTAACTATTTTAAAAACCATGTCGTCATTAAATAACCGATTGAAGTTGATATGCCTTGAAACAAAACAAAACAAATAAGTGTCAGATTAGACCAAATATAGATGATATATATGGGCTGGAGCGACTTAATATTTAATTTTGTATTCACGACAGAATCAAAATATCTAATGTGATCTTTTGTGGAAGGCGTTATATTAAACCCGGCATCCTTTTTCCCAAAGTAGCAAAATCGAACACCTTTTACTACCCCTTCGTTATATTCCATGACAAATGTAATCGAACAAAATATCTGTGCGCATAGCGCAGCAACTACTGGCCATCAATGCATGATTGGCACGGCGAGTTCAAATGATGGTCGCCCTCGAATTCCATTTACTTTTGCCGTTATATACTCGTGGGAACTTTATGAACCAATTTCTTTTCACAATAAAGTTGATTCATACGCTTATGTACCAGGGCAGTCTTTGTTCAGTAGTTTTGTTTGGCAACCAGGGAAAAAATAACTGGGTGCGAAATGTTTTGGGAAACTCCAGTAGCAAAGGTCCTATCCACCATATGCAGTTAGAAAACATTGTGCCTTTCACATTTTAAGTAAAGCAAATACAGAAATAGGTTTAACGATTTAGCCAGCCCTTATTGCAACACTTTGGTTTCATATTCAATCAAAACCTGACAGCTAGACTTTTTTCCATCTGCAATCTCATTTCCTATCTTTACAAGAATTTTTTTTATCTCTGCGATTAATTCTAGCATTATGTACATTATTCGGACTGTTAACCTCATCTTCATTGTTCTAGTCACAACGTTTCGGTGACTTCTTCAGGGCCATATTTTTTCAAGGAGACATGGTCCAGTGGATAAAATCGTTGGTTAGTTCCTATAATTAGTTCATTACCAATTCACAACAGTGATGGACCAAAACTTGGAGAGTTGAGTTGATGTGAAATAACTGAGACGCCCGAAAGAGGCATGGCATGTGGAACTAGAACAATCTACCCCGTTGAAGGAAATAAAGGGTTTGGTTCGAAATTCCAATTCACCTGAATAAGACCGGAGCGTACAACGGCCGAAACGTTGCGAATACGACAATGAAACAATGAAGATGAGGATAATATTCCGAATAATGTAAATAATGCAAATAATCATAATGCCTCATCTAGGAGATATAGAGGCCAAAACGTTGTGAATATGGCAATGCAGATGAGGATAACAGTCCCAATAATTTAAATAATGCAAATAATCATAATACCTCATTTCAGAGATGTAGATACGATTAATTCTATTATCGCAGGAAACAAATCTGTTTTTCAAATCTTGAAAAATACTCAAAGAAAGCCAATGTAAAAAAATAAATAAAAAAAATCCATTAGTTTGATCTGAGCTACTTGATATTGGTGAATGTTATTTTTATAAAACCATAAGTCATGCTGCTAATTAGCACTGAGCGATTCCTAATTTTACCATATGAACGGAATAACTCATTCTCACGAATCTGGTAACCCATTTGTGCCGTAAGGGCACCTTAAAAAACAAAAAAGACGTAGCAGTGAAAAGCATGATAAGTATAATTCCTACTAATTAACCCATATATGAGGGGTGGATAATAGGTTGTTTCATACATTTCTCAATGTTATTTACGCGTAAGTGAATATACTGAACGATACTGGAATTAGGACTCTGCTCTCCAGATTCCAATCTGGAGTCGTTATCTATTACACCACCCGCATATCCAATCTTAAAATTCCTGGTATTCACAAGCGATTACTCATCTAAGAACTGAGCAAACTGGACGGTGCTTAAACTTCGGTGATCGGAACTGAACCAGAAGAGAAAAAAAGAACAAGAAGAAACCGTGGATAACTATGATCTATTCGTTGTTAAAATGACGTTATGCTTTTAAAGTACAGTCTAGTAGGAATGTCTTCTCAATCCTACATAATATAAATTTCTATTTAAGATGGCTGACACGAGGTCGTATATGAAAATGGTGTTCATACACACCTTTTCGATGTGTGACAGCTTCAGTCAAAATGAATAAATTGAATCCAGTACATGCGCAATGTATTTCTGTATTATTTATTCTTCTATTTTCTTCATTACTTTTTGGTAGTGGGTGATTTTCCGACCACGGTGTATATCATTT
>OZ010595.1:19256923-19331923 GCA_963932145.1 Acanthosepion lycidas | reverse complement strand
ACGAAAGTAATATATAAATTCCAACGTTCACAGCATTAATCCATAAGAGGTCTCGATACCGATAGTAGATCGAGAATTATGTAATTATTTATTTATTATAATTTATCATATAGACAAAACCATTTTACGCACTACAAAGATGCAACTTGGTTTCAGTGCATTTCAACTGCACTTCAATGGGTAGAATCGAAATGGTTATTTTTCGAATCTAAAACTTTTCGATTCTCACCCGTCGAAGTGCAGTTGAAATATAATAAACTAATAAATAAATAATATATATATATATATATATATATATATATATATATATATAGATATATATATATATATATATATATATATATATATATATATATACATATATACATATACTGCGTATATTTTGGCAGCATGTTTTCATTAAGATATCTCTAATAACAATTTAAACGATTTGTTTACTTATTTGGAATAGGATCCTCTCACATTCACGGACAAGTTTCTTAAAATCCTGATTATATGTTGGTCATGACAAAACTACGTTTTCATTTGAATGATGCCTCAAATATATCAAAATATTTACAACAGTCTGCATGTAGATGGCTCATGTGAGCCAAGAGATTTGGTCAAAGAACTTCATAATAAAAAATATTCAAATGTTGGACAATTTTTATTTTATTTTCGAGCAAAACTAAACCTACTATTTTAAATTTAGAATGGCTCATGATCCAACATAATAGACATTCGTTGTCTGTTATATTTAACATTATATGTTTTGAATAATATATATATATATATATATATATATATATATATATATATATATATATATGTAATAGCTGGCCACTTGTATTCGATGATACACGTCTGTTAGGGCGGCTAGCCAGTCCCTAATTCAGAAGATCGCTCAGGCACATTTCCCTTTGTTCAACACTCACAGAGCCCCACTGAGGTCTATGATACAACTATGATGATCAGACCTTATTTACAGTTTCTGTGAGAGAGCATGTTATATAGCGTGATCAACAATCTGAACAAAGCGCAGCACACTCAAGCACACGAAGTGTCCAGTCAACCCAATTTCATTCACTAGGCTAGGGTCACACGCACACATTTACCGAACGTTCAAAACTCTGGCAAACGCTCCCCCCCACATATATATATATATATATATATATATATATATATATATATATATATATATATATATATATATGTATATATAAAGCTCACACGCTCTATCTCTGATATTGACCAATTTATCCTATATATATATCATACGTTAAACCTATATTTCTTCATATATATATATATATATATATATACAAACAGGCCCCCATATGTATGTATATATATATATATATATATATATATATATAAATGCAGACGCTCTCTGATATTGAGCACTTCATCCCATATCTATAGAATACGTTAAACCTTTCTTCACGTATATATATATATATATATATACAAACAGACCCCCCATATATATATATATATATATATATATATATATATATATATATATATATATATATATATAATTTCCCTCCAACCATACAATTGCCTGTTAAATACATTTAGTTGTAACCATATAATTTTGTTGAACTTGCTTAGATTTTGGCATTGAATAACCCATAGATATTGAGATATCACTAAACAAAATCAGCCAAACCAAACGAAACCAACGGATTCTACTGTTTTTCAATCACTGCAAAACTTTGCATGGGGAAATTTATTTAATTGAATATAAAACAAATGCAAAAGTCCATCTAACATTTTTTCCCATTAGACCCCGTTCAAAAATTATCGAAGAGCTTGATGGTATCAGCTAACATCATTTCAACTAAAAGGGAAATTATACTTTAATAAAATATATGTTTACTTTATTTTTAAAGAATAAACTTAATAAAAGGCTTTAAGAATTTTTCAAACCGTTTAGTCAAAGGTAGGTGAAAAAAACGCTATGAAGTGTTACTGGGAGTCAGATATACTGACTACAGGAATTTGCGAGAAATAACTTGCAAGATTAAAAAAATGTTACAAAACAATTTATGACAATTTATGTTAGAATTTCTTCGAGGGTGCATTGTCATTATTTACGCCATTATTTCTTCATCTTTGTTATTTCATCACAAAGTTTCTCTAGCAGTGTCCTTGGGACTTTCTCTGTTGTATATCGATCTTCAACCTACAGGAAACCCCAAGTTGCACCCGTTATTTATTCTACGAGGTTTGCCTGTTCTCGTTCCAATTTACATAGGTAGGTATATCGTCTAGTTCTTATTTTTATTTAGTACTGTTAAGTTACGTGGCATCTGACCTTCTTTACGGCAGCGACAGCTGGGCAGAGTATTCCGAGACAGGAGGCTTTCTTTGGTAACAAATAAAGGAATACTGAGCTGCTACGTGGCATCTGACCTTCTTTACGACAGCGACAGCTGGGCAGAGTATTCCGAGACCGGAGGCTTTCTTTGGTAACAAATAAAGGAATACTGAGCTGTTACGTGGTATCTGCCCTTCTTTACAGCAGCGACAGCTGGGCAGAGTATTCCGAGACAGGAGGCTTTCTTTGGTAACATATAAAGGAATACTGAGCTGTTACGTGGCATCTGCCCTTCTTTACAGCAGCGACAGGTGGGCAGAGTATTCCGAGACAGGAGGCTTTCTTTGGTAACAAATAAAGGAATACTGAGCTGTTACGTGGTATCTGCCCTTCTTTACAGCAGCGACAGGTGGGCAGAGTATTCCGAGACAGGAGGCTTTCTTTGGTAACAAATAAAGGAATACTGAGCTGTTACGTGGTATCTGCCCTTCTTTACAGCAGCGACAGCTGGGCAGAGTATTCCGAGACAGGAGGCTTTCTTTGGTAACAAATAAAGGAATACTGAGCTGTTACGTGGCATCTGCCCTTCTTTACAGCAGCGACAGCTGGGCAGAGTATTCCGAGACCGGAGGCTTTCTTTGGTAACAAATAAAGGAATACTGAGCTGCTACGTGGCCTCTGGCCTTCTTTACGGCAGCGACAGCTGGGCAGAGTATTCCGAGACAGGAGGCTTTCTTTGGTAACAAATAAAGGAATATTGAGCTGTTACGTGGTATCTGCCCTTCTTTACAGCAGCGACAGCTGGGCAGAGTATTCCGAGACAGGAGGCTTTCTTTGGTAACAAATAAAGGAATACTGAGCTGCTACGTGGCATCTGCCCTTCTTTACAGCAGCGACAGGTGGGCAGAGTATTCCGAGACAGGAGACTTTCTTTGGTAACTAATAAAGGAATACTGAGCTGTTACGTGGCATCTGCCCTTCTTTACAGCAGCGACAGGAGGGCAGAGTATTCCGAGACATGAGGCTTTCTTTGGTAACAAATAAAGGAATATTGAGCTGCTACGTGGCATCTGCCCTTCTTTACAGCAGCGACAGGTGGGCAGAGTATTCCGAGACAGGAGGCTTTCTTTGGTAACAAATAAAGGAATACTGAGCTGTTACGTGGCATCTGTCCTTCTTTACGGCAGCGACAGCTGGGCAGAGTATTCCGAGACAGGAGGCTTTCTTTGGTAACAAATAAAGGAATATTGAGCTGTTACGTGGTATCTGCCCTTCTTTACAGCAGCGACAGCTGGGCAGAGTATTCCGAGACAGGAGGCTTTCTTTGGTAACAAATAAAGAAATACTGAGCTGCTACGTGGCATCTGCCCTTCTTTACAGCAGCGACAGGTGGGCAGAGTATTCCGAGACAGGAGACTTTCTTTGGTAACTAATAAAGGAATACTGAGCTGTTACGTGGCATCTTCCCTTCTTTACAGCAGCGACAGGAGGGCAGAGTATTCCGAGACATGAGGCTTTCTTTGGTAACAAATAAAGGAATATTGAGCTGCTACGTGGCATCTGCCCTTCTTTACAGCAGCGACAGGTGGGCAGAGTATTCCGAGACAGGAGGCTTTCTTTGGTAACAAATAAAGGAATACTGAGCTGCTACGTGGCATCTGCCCTTCTTTACAGCAGCGACAGGTGGGCAGAGTATTCCGAGACAGGAGACTTTCTTTGGTAACTAATAAAGGAATACTGAGCTGTTACGTGGCATCTGCCCTTCTTTACAGCAGCGACAGGAGGGCAGAGTATTCCGAGACATGAGGCTTTCTTTGGTAACAAATAAAGGAATATTGAGCTGCTACGTGGCATCTGCCCTTCTTTACAGCAGCGACAGGTGAGCAGAGTATTCCGAGACAGGAGGCTTTCTTTGGTAACAAATAAAGGAATACTGAGCTGTTACGTGGCATCTGTCCTTCTTTACGGCAGCGACAGCTGGACAGAGTATTCCGAGACAGGAGGCTTTCTTTGGTAACAAATAAAGGAATATTGAGCTGTTACGTGGTATCTGCCCTTCTTTACAGCAGCGACAGCTGGGCAGAGTATTCCGAGACAGGAGGCTTTCTTTGGTAACAAATAAAGGAATACTGAGCTGCTACGTGGCATCTGCCCTTCTTTACAGCAGCGACAGGTGGGCAGAGTATTCCGAGACAGGAGACTTTCTTTGGTAACTAATAAAGGAATACTGAGCTGTTACGTGGCATCTTCCCTTCTTTACAGCAGCGACAGGAGGGCAGAGTATTCCGAGACATGAGGCTTTCTTTGGTAACAAATAAAGGAATATTGAGCTGCTACGTGGCATCTGCCCTTCTTTACAGCAGCGACAGGTGGGCAGAGTATTCCGAGACAGGAGGCTTTCTTTGGTAACAAATAAAGGAATACTGAGCTGCTACGTGGCATCTGCCCTTCTTTACAGCAGCGACAGGTGGGCAGAGTATTCCGAGACAGGAGACTTTCTTTGGTAACTAATAAAGGAATACTGAGCTGTTACGTGGCATCTGCCCTTCTTTACAGCAGCGACAGGAGGGCAGAGTATTCCGAGACATGAGGCTTTCTTTGGTAACAAATAAAGGAATATTGAGCTGCTACGTGGCATCTGCCCTTCTTTACAGCAGCGACAGGTGGGCAGAGTATTCCGAGACAGGAGGCTTTCTTTGGTAACAAATAAAGGAATACTGAGCTGTTACGTGGCATCTGTCCTTCTTTACGGCAGCGACAGCTGGGCAGAGTATTCCGAGACAGGAGGCTTTCTTTGGTAACAAATAAAGGAATATTGAGCTGTTACGTGGTATCTGCCCTTCTTTACAGCAGCGACAGCTGGGCAGAGTATTCCGAGACAGGAGGCTTTCTTTGGTAACAAATAAAGGAATACTGAGCTGCTACGTGGCATCTGCCCTTCTTTACAGCAGCGACAGGTGGGCAGAGTATTCCGAGACAGGAGACTTTCTTTGGTAACTAATAAAGGAATACTGAGCTGTTACGTGGCATCTTCCCTTCTTTACAGCAGCGACAGGAGGGCAGAGTATTCCGAGACATGAGGCTTTCTTTGGTAACAAATAAAGGAATATTGAGCTGCTACGTGGCATCTGCCCTTCTTTACAGCAGCGACAGGTGGGCAGAGTATTCCGAGACAGGAGGCTTTCTTTGGTAACTAATAAAGGAATACTGAGCTGTTACTTGGCATCTGCCCTTCTTTACAGCAGCGACAGCTGGGCAGAGTATTCCGAGACAGGAGGCTTTCTTTGGTAACTAATAAAGGAATACTGAGCTGTTACGTGGCATCTGCCCTTCTTTACAGCAGCGACAGGTGGGCAGAGTATTACGAGACAGGAGGCTTTCTTTGGTAACAAATAAAGGAATACTGAGCTGTTACGTGGCATCTGCCCTTCTTTACAGCAGCGACAGGTGGGCAGAGTATTCCGAGACAGGAGGCTTTCTTTGGTAACAAATAAAGGAATACTGAGCTGCTACGTGGCATCTGGCCTTCTTTACGGCAGCGACAGCTGGGCAGAGTATTCCGAGACAGGAGGCTTTCTTTGGTAACAAATAAAGGAATACTGAGCTGTTACGTGGCATCTGGCCTTCTTTACGGCAGCGACAGCTGGGCAGAGTATTCCGAGACAGGAGGCTTTCTTTGGTAACAAATAAAGGAATACTGAGCTGTTACGTGGTATCTGCCCTTCTTTACAGCAGCGACAGCTGGGCAGAGTATTCCGAGACAGGAGGCTTTCTTTGGTAACAAATAAAGGAATACTGAGCTGTTACGTGGCATCTGCCCTTCTTTACAGCAGCGACAGCTGGGCAGAGTATTCCGAGACCGGAGGCTTTCTTTGGTAACAAATAAAGGAATACTGAGCTGCTACGTGGCCTCTGGCCTTCTTTACGGCAGCGACAGCTGGGCAGAGTATTCCGAGACAGGAGGCTTTCTTTGGTAACAAATAAAGGAATATTGAGCTGTTACGTGGTATCTGCCCTTCTTTACAGCAGCGACAGCTGGGCAGAGTATTCCGAGACAGGAGGCTTTCTTTGGTAACAAATAAAGGAATACTGAGCTGCTACGTGGCATCTGCCCTTCTTTACAGCAGCGACAGGTGGGCAGAGTATTCCGAGACAGGAGACTTTCTTTGGTAACTAATAAAGGAATACTGAGCTGTTACGTGGCATCTTCCCTTCTTTACAGCAGCGACAGGAGGGCAGAGTATTCCGAGACATGAGGCTTTCTTTGGTAACAAATAAAGGAATATTGAGCTGCTACGTGGCATCTGCCCTTCTTTACAGCAGCGACAGGTGGGCAGAGTATTCCGAGACAGGAGGCTTTCTTTGGTAACTAATAAAGGAATACTGAGCTGTTACGTGGCATCTGCCCTTCTTTACAGCAGCGACAGGTGGGCAGAGTATTACGAGACAGGAGGCTTTCTTTGGTAACTAATAAAGGAATACTGAGCTGTTACGTGGCATCTGCCCTTCTTTACAGCAGCGACAGGTGGGCAGAGTATTCCGAGACAGGAGGCTTTCTTTGGTAACAAATAAAGGAATACTGAGCTGCTACGTGGCATCTGGCCTTCTTTACGGCAGCGACAGCTGGGCAGAGTATTCCGAGACAGGAGGCTTTCTTTGGTAACAAATAAAGGAATACTGAGCTGTTACGTGGCATCTGGCCTTCTTTACGGCAGCGAATGTGGGACGATTTTCTCCAAGATGAAGAAGTGACTCGAGACGACGGAGATGTGGTTCTACAGAAAGATGCTAAGAATATCATGGTCCGAGCGTGTGAGAAATGATAAGGACTTAGAGAGGTTTTAAACAAGAAGCAGGCTTATATAGCTGAAGTTTCTGGGACACATAATGAGGAAGGAGGGCCAGAAGTATCTGATACTTATGGGTCGAGTGAGGGTAAAGAGAGACAAGGACAAACAACGCATGACATACCTAGCGGGCTTAAGCAATGAGGTATAGAGACTTGATCGCTTACATCCTTAAATGACATGGCACATAAAAAAAAAACCTTGCTTCCTAAGGCGATTATCGCCTTGCTTCGAATTAATTGAATATATCTATCTATATATCTATTTCTCTATCTATGTCGACACACACACACACACACACACACACACATACACACATATACACATACATACACATACACATACATACACATACATATAAATATATGATTTATTTTGGATTGAGTTCCGGTGCCTTCTAAAATCTGATTCTTTTCTTCACACCCATTATCCCCTTGAATGTTGTTGACATTATCGTCTTGCTTGGGGCGAATTTGTTGATAAAGAAATAAAAAATAAAAATCTGTATTAATCAGCTGTAACAAAACCATTCGACGGAGTTAGGATTTTTCTGTGACATAGTGCATTCGTGAAAATCTGCCATCGTCTTTAG
This sequence comes from Acanthosepion lycidas, assembly GCA_963932145.1. Lineage (NCBI taxonomy): Eukaryota > Metazoa > Mollusca > Cephalopoda > Sepiida > Sepiidae > Acanthosepion > Acanthosepion lycidas. Next base: position 19,324,182 of record OZ010595.1, on the reverse strand, counting down.
TATAAGTTATTGTAACGTAATAGCAATCTCTGTAGAATTTTCATTTCCGTTTCAGTGCCCCCTGCGCCAAATTTATTCTGCTGGAGAAATTATGCTTTTCCCGCTTTCTTGCTTTAGTAATATTAATTGATGTTTTCTAAATATTATTAAACACTATCAATTCGACGTGATAAGTCACATTTTTCGGGTTGTGACCTGTCTTCTTAAAAGAGGGAATGGAAAAAATTAGAGGTGAAATTTGAATTGCGTTCTTATTTTCTTAACTGTGTTTGCATTTCAAACATAAATTTAATAGGATTTTATTTGTATCTATATTAAATCTACATAAAATATTTCCTATTCTCGATATGAATTATCATCTTTGAATGATATTAAAATAAACTATAAAATATCGTTTGCTCAATTTATGTAAGGGGGTAATTTCTAGTTTTTCTTCTTTATAGCGTTTTCCTTCAGGACGGAGGAATTATGGCTCTCCACTACTTCCTGTTCTTTGTAGCCCTTAGTAAAATTTGTCTTTTTTCTATTTCTCCAAAACCCTGTTGTACCAACCACTTACACACGTTCCTCCTTCATAGTGTACCTTTACGGACTTGGTGATCATGGCACTCCACAATTTCCTGTTCATTGCATCCCTTAGTAAATTTGATTTTCTCCATCTCTCTTGAATCCCTGATTTGCTAAACATTTACACAATCAGCTTCTTATTCTTCGTCGTTCTCCTCTTCTTCCTGGTTCTTCTTCCTTTTCATTTTTCTTCTTCTTCTTTTTCTTCTTCTTCTTCTTCTCCTCCTACCTTTTCTTGTACTTCGTCCTCTTCCTTCTTTTCCTCTTCTTCTTCTTACTCTTCCACCTCCTCCTAATTCTTCTTCTCTTTTTCCATCTTCTTTTTCTTCTTCTTTTAAATTTTTCTTCCTCCTACTTCTGCTTCTTCTTCTTACTCTTCCTTCGTTGTCCTCTTCTTTTTCTTGTTCTCTTCTCATCCTATTTTTTCTTCTTCTTCTTCTTCTTCTTCTTCTTCTTCTTCTTATTATTATTATTATTATTATTATTATTATTATTATTATTATTATTCTCTCCGCCTCGTCTTCTTTTCTTCTTCTTCTTTTTCTTCTTCTTCTTTTTCTTCTTCTTCTTCTTCTCTTTTTCCATCTTCTTTTTCTTCTTCTTTTAATTTTTTTCTCCCTTCCTTCTTATTCTTACTCTTCCTTCTTTGTCCTCTTCTTTTTCTTGTTCTTCTTCTCATCCTATTTCTGCTTCTTCTTCTTCTTCTTCTTCTTCTTCTTCTTCTTCTTCTTCTTCTTCTTCTTCTTCTTCTTCTTACTCCTCCACCTCCTCCTCATTCTTCTTCTTTTCCATCTTCTTTTTCTTCTTCTTCTTTTAAATTTTTCTTCCTCCTACTTCTGCTTCTTCTTTTTACTCTTCCTTCGTTGTCCTCTTCTTTTTCTTGTTCTCTTCTCATCCTATTTCTTCTTCTTCTTCTTCTTCTTCTTCTTCTTCTTCTTCTTCTTCTTCTTATTATTATTATTATTATTATTATTATTATTATTATTATTCTCTCCGCCTCGTCTTCTTTTCTTCTTCTTCTTTTTCTTCTTTTTCTTCTTCTTCTTTTTCTTCTTCTTCTTCTTCTTCTTCTTCTTCTTCTTCTCTTCCTTCTTCTTCTTTGTATCGTGTTCCTTTAGGAACTGGACGATTATGGCTCACTGGTCTTTTGCAGCCCTTAGGAAATGTTATTTTTTTCGATATCTTTCCTAATGCCCCTGCTGCCAAACATTTACCCAGTTTCGCTCTTCTTCTATGTGTCGTCTCTCTTCTAGACCTGGACCATCATAGCTCTCCAAAAAATTCTCTCCTTTATAGGCTCTCAACAAACAATTGTCTTTTTGATATTTTCCCTAAACCCTCTACTACCAACCATTTGCATAAACTTATAAAGCGCTGATTTCTTCTGTCCTTCTTTCTGCTGATAAATATTTGGACTTTTTTTCCATTTTTTATAAATTTTGTCATTGCTCTCATGTACTGTCCATGGTATCTTTCAGTAGACATTGATTTATTTTGCGTAAAGTTTTTTTGTCTTCATTTGTCAAGAGATGGTCCAGATTTCCTACACTATAGAAGTATCAATATTCAATAATAGTTCAATACACTTTTCTTTATTTCCAATAAAATTATCATGTTTTTTGCATACCTTTTGGAAGGCATTATTTGCTATTCCAACGCACCTTCGAATTTCATGTCTCTCTTATTTCCACTGCGCAGTTAAAGATATTTGAATTTTGACACTTATAATTTTCGTATCTTCAATTTTGTAAGTATAATGGTTGGCTATTTTTCTCTTCTTAGAAATACATTCTGTCTTGTTAATGTTGAAATTAAGTCAGGTTTTGCTTTCTTTTGCTAAGTTTTGTAAGGATTCCTGTAGTTACCATTCTGAAGTTGCAATCAACTCTCTGTCATAGGCATACGTATTTTTTTTAAAGATTATGTCCGCTAATAATTGATCCTGATCAGTGTTCTTATTTTCTCGGGATTACAACGCCAGTCAACATCGTCTCTCTTCCTGAAGCTGTTATTTTATTGCTTTTTTTTTCTCTTCAGTAAATCCTTCACATTCAATTTCACACCCAATAACCCTATGCGTATACTGGAATAATCGAATTTCTTGGACATGTTATTTTTGTATAATTCTTAACATTTAGAGATTTTGACACTAAAAATCTGTTCAAATATCAAATCGTTCGAGTTTCGATCCCTGCATAACGAAATCGCATGTATAGCCACACTGATGAACCGTAATGTAACGAAAGAGTATGTCTATTGATGACTATATTCACCCCTTCTCGTAGTTTGAGCAATTTTGAAAAAACGTAATTTATGGGCTGCTGCTATGAATTGGGAAAGCAATCTATATTTATTGATAAATACATAACATCATTCGTTTATCATGACAAAAAACGTAAATTTTAAACACTGTCGTCATTGTGATGTGTGCTCTAAAAAATTCTCGCTGGACACTGCGGGTCTGTAGGGGTCCAACTGGACAGCATTGTATTAAAAGATGCAACGACAGAGCGATGTACTGCACTGGTAAGTTAGCGCTCGATAATGAAATGCACGCGTAACTTGAGTTACTTTCCAAAATGTTAAAAACTCTCGCTGTTCTGAACGATTAAATATGTATAGGACACGATGGAATCGCACTGGATAATAGGTAATATATAGGTACATATCTATGTCCTAGCCTGAGAGGCACGTAATCGATCTGGCATCACATTTAAAGCCGTACAGTTTGTTCGATTATCACTGGGTGAACCATACTTAAATTAGGTACCCGACATAGCTTAATGGTTAGCAAGCTTGTTTTGCTAGAAGAGTTATGGGTGCCCCATACTTTAGTCCCCATGGCACATCTAAGGTACACTGAGGAAATCACCACATTGAAAGCCGTATATAGTAGACCTTGTGCAAATTAATTGAAACAGTCACTTTACGTTCTTTTCTTTCACCATACGGTCAGTTTTAGACCCCACCGGAGTGACAGGGTGTTATAGATTTCTATTTTTTCCTCGGATTAGGTCCTTTATATTGGTGTGCGGTAATATGAATCTATTTTCGGGTGTATGATGAAATTTGTTTGGACTTGAAACATATTGCATCAATTGTGATTGCCTCAGATTTTCATTACGCCAAGACACTATTGTTTCGACTGTCTATTAGTTGCCCTACGGCAATGAAGCGTACGAAAATTGTAACGCTGCACAAACACACTGGCAAGCTTTACCAGTGAGCAATTAAAAGTACTATAGACTGGCTGGAAACCATCTTGATTTAAATCCTATCAAGAATCTGTGTTAATAAAGAAAGGAAGGATTTCGTGGAATGAACATACGAAGTACTTACATGCGCATTGCGTGATATTTCCCTGGAAAAATACGAAAAAAAAGTAAGTAGTAACGGAATTGTTTTGTTTCAATTAATTTGCACAAAGTTGTTTATGGATCTTTGTGTTGCCGCCAATTGTTTATCAGCTTGCTCTTTTCACGAACAAATAAAAGCTCCCCAGGTCCTGTTGTGCCACTAAAATAGGCTAAATTACAACATCTGAGCTTATCATTAATTTAACAAAGAGCTCCATACGTATGCTAAATTTTGATAAACGACTAATTTTTATCCTCTTTCGAAGTAAAATCTTCATGAATTAAAAAAAAAGTGTAAAAACGTACAAAAAAGTTACTATTTACCCTCACTTTTCTTATGCTGTCAATAAGAAAAATAATAAAATTCCTCTATAAAATGTATTTTATACCCACAAAATAGAACTATTAATAGTTGTGTTTAGAAATTTCTTTTGAGGATATATAACATTTTTAGTGGAAAAGCAAACGGATATTTAAACTGGGTACCCGATTTAGTAGATTTAAATATCTAATAAAATTTGTTACCGGATTTAAATTAAAACATTCACCATCTATTCTTTGATTCATAAATTTTGAGACCCCTTTCTACTTTCCATCAGCATGGCTGATGCTGACCTCCAGATGAATAATTCGTTACGTCTTTTCAGGTTTATATTCTCTGCTAAACATTAAGTGGAAAGACTATATTCAATCCATTCCTACGTCAGCTTCTTTAAAATTAGTCGTGTTTTTTTGTTTTGTTTTTTTTTTTTTTGTTCACTCCAAATTCTATGATACATATCTGTAAATCTACCATACGTATACGTTTAGAATATTGCTGACATATTTGGTCGGGTGTCCTGTTATATATTTGGAGATTCTTAATAAAATCCAAAGAGAATCTTCCACATTATTGGTCCGAAAATGGCGTCTCTGCTTCAATCATCGCCGTAAAATGGCTTCCTTGTGTGTGTGTGTGTTTTTTTTTATTATTATGAGCGAATTATTCACATGAGCTCTTTAATATTCATTGTGTTAGTTTTTAAAATTGTTGTTTTATTTCCCTCCCCACCTACAAACAGAGAATTGTACATATGAGGATTAGTTAGGACTTACATAGAGACATTTCGGTATTATGGTGGATGTAGTGAGAAAGGTAAGTAAGAATGCGTTGTTGTAGTCTAAGGAATTTGTTGTATGTTTGGGACAGTGTTTGTAGCTAGCTAAGTTTATCGTTAAGACAGAAGAAAACCGTCCTTTTCTCATTCCCCTTTTTATGGTCTTGTGCCACATTTCTCTACATAGCAGTATAAATATCTCCATTCAATATGGTAGCTAGATTTATGAATTTAAGCTCAATACTAGACTGGCAACAAGCTTTCATCAATTTACAATGGAATTGCTTAAATGTAACCGTAAGTTCTATGCTTTCAATTTATCTCTTTGCACTTTTCATTTCAGGCTTCATTCTTTTCAGTTAACTTTAAACTTCAAAAGTTTAAATGTATTGTTAATCGTTATCTACTGTTTTCCTAATTACTTTTCTATTGCTCTAGCTCATTATTAATGTTTCTGCTTTCTAATTCTTTCACACCCACTAACCCCACATCTCTTATTGCCTTTACTGTCTTGCTTGGGTTAAATACGATTAAAATAAAATTAAAAAAAAAAAAATTGGGTTAAATTTCATTCTTTTACCTTAATTAATAAGCCTGTGATGCGAGGATTAATGGCCGGTCAATGAAGACCAATTCGTACAATAAACAATTTTCGGGTAGACTCCGTGGAAACAACCGCATGTAACATGACGTACCCGACTTGTGAGCAAAGGCAGCATTTTTAAGACCAACAAGCTTTCAACGATACGGAGAGAATGTAGGTTATATGCGTCCGCCGTTTCTTAGTATGTTTTAATTCGAGGCGATAAAAATAATTTACATTCTTGCAACTTCCTGCTAATTTTTTTTTTTTATCTATATCTTTTTTTTTATTTTACACAAAGAATTTTTAGAAATATAATTTTGTCTTAAATATCTTTTGCGTATATACAGATGATATGTATTTATATATCCTCCTGCAACTATGGATTAAATACTATGCGTTGTTTTTTTTTTTTTTTTAATAAAGGATACTATATTTACTCGCAATGAAAAACAATTACAATCCAAAATAAATTTCTTCATAGCTAACCGGCAAAAGATTTGATAAAACATATAAAAGAAATCAATGAAACTTTCAAGAACAGATGACTGTTTTCATATTACATGTAATTGAATATACACTATTGCATCTTGAAAGAGATCTGACCCGCTTCTTATTAGGATTTAGGCATGTCCAAAATTTCTCAGCGACATCTTTTGTTTCTCATTCAAAAAAGAAAAATCAACTGGTTCTTTATGCCGAATGTGTTGGTAGCATTAATTAGTAATTTGAACAGACACTCGATTTTAATTCTCAAGGACAGTAGATTCCTTCCAAATGCTAAGCAAAGTATTAAAAAAGAGAAAAAAATTCATGGCAGACATGGCAGTGAATTATGGATGATTTCAAAGATATCGAAGAGACTTGAAGCAACCGTAAAGTTTCCATAACTTCGACCGATCTTAAATGTGAATTAAGTTTAAGTGTCTAATGATTTTTTTTTTTTATTTTTCTTTCAGATTTAACAACTTAAGTTTTTGGCAATTTCAACAATGGAAAGATTAAAAATCAAACAACGTGTAAAAGTTATCGAAGCCTATTAAAAAAATGAGTTGAAAATTAATCAACATACGTCACAATGATTCCGCTAGCAAAAAATGCACACCAAACAGTGACCTTTTGTGAATGCAGTAGCTTTCAACAATCTTCGGTGGATTTTCATCAGCCCAAATGCGACGATTCTATTTATTAACGAATCCACTAAGATGAAAATGGGCTTCCTCACTAAAGGATCTTTTGGGAAAAATCTTCATCGGCTTGTCTTTGCTCCTACACAAAATTGACGAATGTACGGCAATCCAAATGGTCAACAAGTTTTAGTTTTTTGTCAGTTGAATTTTGTAAGCGTGTAGTGACAAATATTTTGTCAAAATTCGACTTAACTTTGTTCAATCCCTGTGTGAGACGACGAATAGAAGTGTCTGGATTTTCGACAACATTCTCGTGCACTGCTGCAATATTTTCATCTGAACGGCGTAAACGTGCACGCAATGGTGATTTTACAGCTGCCACCAACTCTGTTTGAATTTACGAACAATTTTTCCAATTGCACTCTCGGTTAGTCGATTATGTTGACCAAAAATGTACGCGAAATGCATTTCTGTTTGAACATGCATTTTTGTAATAGGCTTCGATAGCTTTAACAAGTTGTATGACTATTAATCTTTCAATGGCTGAAATTGCCAAGGACATAAGTTGTTAAATCTGAAAGAGAGAGAGAAAAAAACATTAGAAGCTTAAACTTAATTCATATATAAAATCGGTCCAAGTTATTAGAACACACTCTACAAAAGGATGTAGGGAGCCATTGACCAAACATGCGAGCAACGACGGATATTTAGAAAAAATAGAAACAAAAAAGACAGTGCTACTTAAGTTCAGGAAGAGGGAATTGAAATTTCTATGGTGTATGATGAGGAGGGACGGCTCGTAAAATGTGATACTTACAGGGATAGAGAAAACCAATTCATAAACTACCTAGCGAGTTTAAATAAATGGATGGCGGAAGAAGGTTTAGGACGGATAGCAAAATGACAACATTTATTACGAGCTATAACGGAAAAGAAATTGCATGATCGCAAATGACCAGAAGAGGCAGGATATATAAAATAACACGTGTCTTTTTATCTACATCACAATTGTAGATGCTGCAATTTAATTTTGATAATTGATTTTAAAATATCCTGTTCTGATTCGTTAATGTTTTTTTTTTTTTTTTTTTTTTTTTTTTTTATGGAATATGTTTAATACGGCGAATATGCTGGAAGAATCGATTGGGAATTAAAACAGATATACGATTTGACATCTTACGATTTGACATATTCTAGGTTTTCTTAATTCTCGGGGGACAAAAGCTTTCTCGAAGATGTCAATGTACTTTTCCTATTTTTCTTCGTTTTACATGATTAATATTCTGCATGTAACAGTCTAATTTTAATGAAGAATTTTTTTTTCTAATTTATATCCGGATTTTATCGATGAATTCTTTAAGGATGGTTTTGGTATTTGGAATATGTTGGAATCTTTGCTGAGAATGACGTTCTGCGTGAACCGAAAGGTGATAGTTCGGGTGAGTATAGTACAAGCGGAAGTACTTCCGTTTCCAGCTGCACGTATCGAATTTACAATTTGCCACCAAATATCAAAGTGGAAACTCAAATGAAACAATTTTAAAAATCGTTTTCTTTTTGTTTTGTTTTATCTTGAATTTGAGACCAAACTTACCTCCAATTTATCAAACATAAAAATTATGCTGATCTGCTAATTTAAAACAGTTCCATATTTCACCTGCAAGCTTAGCCTTTATGTCACTTAATGCTATTTAAACTGTGGATCTCCACTGCTATTAGGTTGGTGCAAAAATAACGTCAATTTTTAACGTTAAAAATACGTCAAAAACCGACATTATTTTTGCACCAACGTAATACCTGTCTCTTTTAGCTGTGAGCGACTTTTGCTTGTTTTTTTCCAGTTATGCCATCCATTCACACCTGATTATTATTTTTAAATAATTTCACCCCACGCAAGATGCTGCCATTAAGACGCACTTGGTTACTCAGAGTAGAAGAAAATGCAAATGAGGATATGAAACAATGAAAGGATAGGATTTAGGAAGGCAGAAGATTGCGATTGCCTTTAAAATTAAAATTTGGAAGATATGTATTAAGTTGGCAAAAGAAATAATGACGTAATAATGTCGTTTTTTGACCTATTTTTAAGGTCAAAAAACGACATTATTACGTCATTATTTTTGCACCAACCTAATACATGGACATAAACCTACACATTTTTCCAGAAGTGAAAAGCTTGAAAAAATGTAATTATTAGAATATTAGGTTGGTGCAAAACTAATGCCGTAATAATGTCGTTTTTTGACGTTAAAAATACGTCAAAAAACGACATTATTACGTCATTATTTTTGCACCAACCTAATAGAAATTACTTCTATATCTAGGAAGCTCAATAGTAAAAAGAAGGGACCTAATTGCCAATTGAATAGTACCCTTCGATTAAATACGTCAAAGTGCGGAGTAGCAGAGGTCATTAGAACAACTGCCATGAAAACATTACCAGAATATAGAGACGGAAATCATGTCATGTTTGGTGCGGGGGTGACTGGAATCGAGATGCCAGATACGGACCAATAACATTAAATAACATTCTTTGGGTTGCATGAAGAATTTCAAGAGATATCGCAAGAGCATAAGACCAAATATAGCAGCAGTATTTAATGCGCCAGTCGCGGTGTTGGAAGTCTTGGACGACCAATTTGGGCATGTTTAAGCCCTAACGACTTGAATCAATGGATGTCGCAACAGGGTGTAAAAGAGATAATAAAGAAACAACATGTTTAAGAGTTAAAAATGAAAAGAAATAATGGATGAACATGACTGCCAAAGTCCTGAAGAAACAGAACACATGTAAAATATTGGTACAATTTCTGGAATGGAATATCTCCGTTATCTCTAACGCCCACTGCCATACGCTTTTTGAGTGCAGCATAGTAGTCACAGGCCCTCTGCACCGCTCCAGTAAATATTGACACCCACCCTTGCTATGCTGTCTCTTTACAAGAGCCAGACCAGGCCAATAATGGAGTACTCTTTTCATATTTGATCAAGAGCTGCCCATAACTCATTCTTCAATCTTAATAAAGACAAAAAGTATCTCCGTGTCCTTGTGGGTGACGAATTATTCTCCAATCTCCAAGCTCTTTCCCACAGGCAGGATCTAGCAAGACTTCCCTGTTACAGTTATTTGTGTATATAGATATGTAACTAGGGTATTTATCATGTTATAGAATATATAATTGTGGCACAAGGCCGAAAAGGGGAGGGGTAGAGGCTGGTCAACACTAACTATCTTATACCTAGCTAATCTGATTCACGACCCATTCATACATTACACTTTGCTCATTTACCACAAGAACTTGTCCATCACCAATCGATCGTTCATGCACCATAATACCACATTCTCACCAGGGGGTCCTAAAAAAAACGCTCCTCAATCCATAAAAATTTGTTGATGAAACACATGCTATACATAAAATTCTAATAATGATAGAATGAGAGGTGGGGAGATGAACCCAATAATAACTAAAAGTTAACACAAAATACAAACTAAACATATGTTAGTAGGCAACCGTCCAACCCTCAAAAATAGAGAGGCCTCTGTATTCTGCCCAAGGGACAAAATCAAGAGACGCTCTCGCTAAGGGAGTGGGAAAAAGGATAAAATATTATGCAGGAATGGGAAAATATAAAGCTGACCCAGTCGAGATAAAATGAGGCCAAAACAAACTGGAGAGGCTGGGAATCTCAACTTGGATCATAACCAAAGAGTAGCCGGGTTACAGGCCAGGAACAACACTTACTCACATTAACAAGGTACAATGAAGCTTGTCTAACCTAACCAAGGGGAGGGTTCCACAGGAAGCCACTCCGATGTGCAATAGGTTGACCTAGAAGAGAAAATCAAGGCTAGCCCCGGTCACACGAACCAAGCTCGCCTCTTTTATCCCACCTTTCGCTAAAGACTGTCGAATGCAATCGTTTTCTATCAGATCTAATCTTCATCTTGAGCTGATGCTCAAAGAATTGGATTAGATGCTGATGAGAAAGACGGTTGCCCCGCAAGACTTCCTCCTTTCGCGTCGTCCAAATCACCAATCGAGCCGTGGCCAGCAGCGTCAGAAATACCATTCGTTTCACCCCGGAATACGGCGGCGACACATTGCCACACGCGTATGCGCGATCAATGGACACAAGCTGTTCGGGAGCGAGACGAGAATAGAAGGTTAACCAATCAGAAGACGTAGAACATTCAATTCGTCTTGTATAAAGGCGGCCATTTTGTTCACCCTACCCGAATGACCAGTACCAACTTGTCAGGCGAAGATGAACAGAAGGAAGTACTACGCTCTGCTACTTCGCTGCGATATCCACTGCTAACCTGAGCAACGCTTTCCTACTGTCTCCGAAATATTGACTGCTAACCTCTAGATTCTATACTCGAAGACGACCCTCATCTGAATAACATTCCCTGCTCTACTCTATCTCTACTTCCACGGAAGTGCTCGGACGAACTGTATTCCCTAGACCCGCCAATTCACACCTTACGAGAAATGATAAGTCATTCCTCTTACATAGTAACAAAACACCAAGATTCCTTCCCTATTTCATCGGTGAGAAATAAGTTCTACTCAGACATCTAATCTCTGCTTCGACTCCCGAGATAATGTTTCCTTGATCACTATAAATTTACGTGTACATGGACCTTGTAAAGATTGAACCTTGCAGTAAAAAGAAAAATGCTACAGTGCAGTTGCTTTACTGCGATAACTGCGTGATGTCAAGGAATGCCTGAATTACCAACATTATATTTTCCATGTCTGCATTCATGGTTTTTGCTCGGACAGTGTAATCATTTGAGAGATGAAGTGAAGAAAATTAGGATTATTATTTCGGCTAGTTTTCTTTTTCTTGGAGACTATAAAAGAGCAAGAATAAGAAAAACTGCAGAAGCAACATAAATATGTCTACAATTTCCAAAACTTTGCGGAAATCATGGAAAGGGAAACACCTGCGTCATCTTAATTATGCTATCAAATCCATTCTCTTCCATTCGTCTTTTGCTGTTAGAGCTTCTTAAAGTCTGTAAATGAAGAAATATATCTTGCATTCACAGTCCACTGCTTCGAAACTCACTAAAACTAAAGATATTAATGCAAACGCACATATCACACTCAGGTGGACACGATATCATTCTCTAACAAGCAGAGATAAATTGCGCGCGCGCGCGCACACACACACACACACACACACACATATATATATATATATATATATATATATACATATATGACCTCCATGAATAGACAATTTTTTTTTATATCTATTACTCATGATAACAGTTAAAAGGGAAAAAAAAGAAAAACGAGCTAGCTCACCGGTTTCGAACCTCGCTCAACAGAGATAAATCGAGATTAATAAAAAAATATTTAGCAATAAAAATATGGATAATATGTAGAAAATAAATATATATATATATATATATATATGTTTCATACCTTATTAAATCATACCTTGCCGTTGAATGGATTCATCCCGAAAACCAATGGTTCCGCCATATGCGAACGCCTATTAAAGAACAGAGATTGTGCAGCCAAATTTAGTGTTGACTGGTTCAGTCTGAAGTCGGACGTCCGGCTGATCGGTTAAACTCTCTGCCTTTGGGCAGGGAGGAACCCGAAGGAGTCTACGCCGAAGGGCGCAGTCTCTTTCGGGGAGGTAAACCGACCCTGAACCCGTTAAACCGGCCTTGTGCCACATCATGCCCTCGTGGAGGGTGACTAAATACTAGTGTTGACTGGTTCAGTCATAAGTCGGACGTCCGGCTGACCGGCTAATCGGTTGATCGGTTGAACTCTTTGCCTTCGGGCGGGGAGGAACCCGAAGGAGTCTACGCCAAAGGGCGGAGTCTCTTTCGGGGAGGTAAACCGACCCTGTACTTGTTTATAGGGTTCAAATGGCATGTTTTTGGCCGAGCCTACTGGCTCGGAGATCCCGCGTTAAACCGGCCTTGTGCCACATGATGCCCTCGTGGGGGTGACTAAATACTAGTGCTGACTGGTTCAGTCTGAAGTCGGACGACCGGCTGACCGGTTGAACTCTCTGCCTTCGGGCGGAGAGGAACCCGTACGAGTCTACGCCGAAGGGCGGAGTCTCTTTCGGGGAGGTAAACCGACCCTGAACCCATTTATACGGTTCAAAGGCCATATTTTTGACCGAGCCCACTGGCTCGGAGAACTCACGTTAAACCGGCCATGTGCCACATGATACCCTCGTCGGGGTGGTGACTCAATACTAGTGCTGACTGGTTCAGTCTGATGTCGGATGACCGGCTGACCGGCTGATCTTTTTTATTCTCTGCCTTTGGGCGTCGAGGAACCCGAACGACTCTACGCCGAAGGGCGGAGTCTCTTTCGGGGAGATAAACCGACCCTGAACTCATTTATACGGTTCAAAGGCTTGAAGATCCCACGTTAAACCGGCCTTGTGCCACATGATACCCTCGTGGTGGGGTGACTAAATACTAGTGCTGACTGGTTCACCGTGTTGTCCCAGTCACACTCTTTATTTCATCTAAAGGTTCTGGAAGCACTTTAAATCGGGTTCCGTAAGCTTTTTTTGATAAAAAACGTAAGTGTTTGTCGGGGCTCGCTGTCATTTGTCTCTAGTTCTTTTTGCTATTTTTTTTTATTGTACATTTTTCTGTGTTTAATTTTAAATTAAATCTCCCGTTGAAGCCTGATATCGCCCGTTTTTAATATGTCTAGTAATATTAAGTTTTATACTTTTATTTCGATCATTAAATTTTCTACCTACAAAAATATCTTTATATATATATATATGTTTTTTCTTTAAATTAATATATATATATATATATTAATTTAAAGAAAAAACAGACTACTTTAATGCTCCATTAGTTATAATTTATTTCACCAGGGATTTCATTTCTATCTGGATCTTCAGACTTCACTTTCAAAGATGAAACGGGAAATGAATTTGAAATTTACACTTTTGACGGGCAATATTAAGCTTACATAAGTTGACATAGAGGGTAGTGAGGAATAGTGTGAGAGACATGATCAAGTTTAGAGAGGGAAGGTATATATATATATATATATATATATATATATATATATATATATATATATATATATATATTATATTTTTTTCATATACAAAAAACTTTTATTCCCTACAAAGATCCTCCTTCTTTTTGGCGTATTTCAATTCCAGCTCGACTGGTGAGAACTAAAATTGATTATGAAAAATGCTACTTGTAGTTCTACTTGTATCTAGCCCTCTTTTGGATTAATGTTATCAACGTTAGAATATATATATTATTTTCCTTATCATTGCATCGTATATATGTATATATATATATATATATATATATATATATATATATATATATATACATATATATGTGTGTGTGTGTGTGTGTGTGTGTGTGTGTGTGTGTGTAAAAGACAATAGGAAAACTGTAATTGTTGCCTACGCGTTTCGTCCCATTTGTACTTTTTCAAGGCGAAACGAAATGACTTTATTAAACAAAGTAAATAATAATAACAAATCAAAATGTCCTTAGCAACCGGAAGAATTTAGAGAACGCTATTTTCATACTGTTAACTGAAATTACGTCAATTACTGTCACGTGTGGCAGTAAAATGATTGTTTGCTATTAAAATTCCTCTGCATTTTATTAAGAAGCTGAAGTTTATATATATATATATATATATATATATATATATATATATATATATATATATATATATATATATATATATATATATGTATATACTTTTAGAAAAAAAAACATTGTTCGCTATTAAAACTAGCAATTAATATACATAAGATAATACAATTTATCGTATTTCAATTAAATTTTAATCGGATTACCTCAAGCAAGGCAGTAATGCCACTAAACCTCAAGGACGTACAGGGGTTGTCAGAATTATGAAAGGGCACAGTAACGATGAGCAGGAGGAGAAGAGTGTAATCAGGACAGAAGATAGTGATAGGTGTTGCATGTAAATTTTTGCAGATTAAAGTTGGCTAGTCAGCATCGAGCCGGAAGAGTGTTCCACAATCTAGAAGTGCGAGTGAATAAACTGTTAGCATAGATCTTATTGATACATCTAGCCAGCTAAGCTGTAAATTGATGAGATCTAAACGTCAGTCTAATACTGAGCTTAAATTTATAAAGTCTAGGTAACACAACGAAGAGATCTTTCCAAGTATTTCCGTGAAAGTACTTATAGAAAAGACATAGAAAGAAAACCTTACGGTGGTGGGCAAGTGACTGGAGCTGAGCTACCAGGTCAGGGCTAGTAATATTGCAAATCCGTCCTTGGATTTTATCAAGGAGCTGAAGGTAAAAAGCGGGAACACCTGGCTATATGTGGTAGCAATATTCTAATAATGGACGAATTATAGATTTATAGATAAGTCACATTCTGGAGTGAAAAACTTGTCTCGCCCGACACAGTGAACTGATTTCCTTAGCAGCTGACCTAGCAATGGATTCAATATAATCTTTCTTTTTTAAATCAGCAGAAGAGCACGAGAAGGTACAACGAGTTGCTTTTTCTGGATGATAACATCGACCAAACTGACTGAAGGTAGATGATGATTAATAAGCAGACGTTTAGTTTTGGAAGCGTTAACATTAACAAACCATCTTTTGTTCTAGTTAACTACGGACTTTAGGCCGTTTCGGGCATCGGCTGTCATCTTGACCGTGTCAGATTGATACGAGTTACAATCGAGGCAGTAGTAGATTGTTATGTCGTCAGCGTAGATACCAAGTTGAATAGGACCAAGGATGGGGCCATGGGGTACACCAGCGTTAGTACGAAAAGGGTCTAGACGAGAGGCCGTTTAGGATAAATTCCATTTCACGATATGATTGGAAAGACTGGATCAGTTTTTAAAAAAAGTGTCTGGAGAGTCTGTAACTTTTCAGTATGTGGAGAAGAACTGAATAGCAGACCCTGCCAAAGGCTTTTGAGTTTTTAAGGAATTTCTGCTAATAATGTGACAAGTATTTATCTGGAGGCATAATTGCTATTAAATTACATTATATATAACAATGTTCAATAATTATCGAAGGCCGACTCGCTTCGTATTTTTCAGTCGCTTATTGTCGAATTTTCACAAGAATCTGTAAACATGATTTAGCAAGTGTCTTGACAATGTCCAGATATGTGATAGAAGAACGCGGAGAGTTAAACGTAATTATATCTAATTTAATAATAATAGTCATTATTATTATTATTATTATTATTATTATTATTATTATTATTATTGTATACGAATTCTGATAAAAAAGTATCGGAACTTTTGCTAAGGTAACGGTCCTAAAGCGCATAGACTGAAGACGCTTGGCACATATTGACCTTCTCAAGTGTACAAACTCATATATTTCAGGCTTGGTTGACTTGCCTTGCTTGGAATAAAGTTCAGGGTGTTGATTTATACCAAAAAATCAGAAGAAATAGATTCCTTCAAAAATACTATTGAAAGCTAATTCAATGAGTCAAATTGTTATTGCAAATACACTACTTTCTAATTCATCAAATGTAGATTTATGACTAGAAACAGCTGTTTTCCTCGAAAAACTATATTAAAAGAAAATTATTCAATAAGGCAAAAATATATTGAAAGTGCTGTAATTACGAAATATTCTGATGTAGATTTATGACTAGAATCATACATTGATTTGTCTCAAAATTTCTTCTTTCATGAGCCGTGTTTCTTCAGGACGTAGGTGATCAAGGCCCTCCACATCTTCATATCCATTGTAAATCTTAATAATATTTGTCTTTTTGATATCTCTCCTAAACCCTGTTCTACCATCCATTTCCTCATTCTGATCAAATATACACGCTTCTTTCCTTTGTTCCTCTTTCCTTCAATCTGTAGTGTAACTTTTCTTTTTGTTACCATTTTCTCCAAATCTTCTTCCGTCATTCTTTTTACAAAACTCAAGCCTCAGGTCTCATCACGTACTCCAGCAGTTTCAATTGCTTCTTAACATATTTCAAAGTATATAGATTTGGCTGGTAAACTTGAATTTAGCAGCGGAATTATTGATTGACCTACAGACGGATACGCATTTAAACATGCAGACAAACAAACTTTCATGTGTATATGCTTTTGTAGTCAATTTCAATGACTTAAGAAATATATTGTTAAAAAAGATGGTAGGGTAGAAATTCCTACCAATGTCTTCTTACAGAAACATATTTTAGAAAAGCTGAAACATTCTTCTTCTGTTATGTCCCGTGTTCCTTGATCACGTCGACAATCATGGCCTCCCACAACTTCCAGTCAGTTGTAGCTCTTAATAAGTTTTGTCTTTGCTATTTCTCCCAAACCCCGATCTTAAGTACTATTTTTTCTTTTGTTTCCATTTTCTCCTCCTTGCTCCCATGAACGGTTTATGGCATCCTCAGCATCTTTTTGTAGATATATTTGTGTTGCTTCAAGTCTCTTCTTCATCTTTGAGGAGATTGTCCAGCATCCGCTGCCATCGAGGAGGACTGTTCAGTACTTTTTTTTGTTTCTAACGATGTTTTTCCGTCTCTTAATACTCTGCTTAGCTTTTGGAATGCGTATCGTACATCCCGTGTTAGAACAATTCTCAGATATTTAAATGTTTTTAATTGTTTGATTAGAGTATCCCCGATTTGTAATTTGCATTTTGGGCTGATCCTTTTGCTGACAATCATGCATTCTGTCTTCTTGTAGGTTATATTAAGTCAGTTTTCATGCTTTCTTTGATGCCTTCTGTTGTCGATTTTTTTTCCGTTTCATGTAAGGTAGGGTACTCTAAAGTACCTCAAAGTATGTGAAAATATATAGAACGTGCACTACTTTCAGAATTTTCTAAGGCTAATTTATTTCCAGAAACAAAAATCTGTTCCCCACAGAACTGATATTAGTATTTATTCAATGAGAGTACAATATATTGAATGGGTTGCCATAAACGTTATTTTTTATCAAAAGTTATGCCATGAATCATGCAACATGCATTCATTCTACATAAGACTAAAATGTTTATCAATGAGGCGAAAATATATTGAATGTGCACTAATTTCGAAATCTGCAAAACTAGATTATATTCTATTATCGAACAGCTTAGATCCCTTACACAATAACTAATATTAAAAATTAATTCAAGCAAGTTAAAATTAATTCATATGTTGAATTATATCTAAAATCAGACAACATTCATCTCTTTTTCACAAAACTACTGTTACTGTTATTATTCACATTATTCTGTCTATTGTCCTCATCTTTGTAGCCATATTTATTACAAGGTTTCTGCCCTTCAGTATCTGTCTATATTTCTGAGATGAGGTATTATGTACACATCATCTCAGAAATATAGACAGATACTGAACGGCCGAAAGGTTGTAATAAATATGCCGTCTAAGATGAGGAAAATAGTCCGAATAATGTAAATAATGTACATAATACCTCATCTCAGAAATATAGACAGATACTGAACGGCCAAAAGGTTGTAATAAATATGGCGTCAAAGATGAGGAGAATAGTCCGAATAATGTAAATAATGTACATAATATCTCATCTCAGAAATATAGTCAGATACTGAAAGGCCGAAAGGTTGTAATAAATATGACGACATAGATGAGGACAATAGTTCGAATAATGTAAATAATGTGCCTAATACCTCATCTCAGATATATAGACATGCTACAAAGTAATTCAAGGGGACGAAAATCTATTGAAAGTGTACTACTTACTGAATCTTCTAATGTTGAATTATGTCTAGGATCGGACAACATATATTGCTTCTCCACAAAATAATATTTCAGGGGTAGTCAAAGTCACATTCAGATGCTGGAGAGCAGAAGACATGAGAAAAATTTACAAATACATTTTTTTTTTCATACACATTTTGTTAAAAAATTTTAATATAAATATTAAGAAGTGCATAGAAGCAATAATATTTATTTATGTATGCAGTTTTTAAACTATTCATCCTAAAGGAGAATGGACCAAGAAGAATCAAATGAATGGATCAGTAATGAGATTATTGTCATGATGCAAAGGAGACAGAAAACAATGCCAATACATGGGATGGAATAAGGGGAACTCCACAATTAAAGAAAGAACAAATGCAGGCATAATAAATAAAAATGACTCAACGAAAAATTTGCAGACATAGAGAGCCTGAATATCACAGATAAAGGAGATCTGAATATGAAATAAACACGGAACGCTCATATTAGTGAAAGAAAAGTTCTTCAGCGCGGGAACGAATATATCAGATATACTTCTACAATGAAAGAGAAAAACCGGTAATATACGCAAATACCGACTAGCTGGAAATATTAAAAACCAAAGTGAACGCTATACTGGCCAAATTGAAGAGAAACAAAGCTTCATGGTCAGATGGAACAGTAATATGGATGCTCGCATCCTTAGATGTTTTCGGCGTACACATGATTACAAAAATAATAAAGGAAATCTACAACACTGGTGATATACCGAACGACCTAAAAAGATCTATTTTCATGGTACTGTCTAAGAAACCAGGCGCAAACGAATGTGAACTCCACCGAACAATCAGATTAATGAGCCACATATCAAAACACATCATCCGAATTCTGATGAACAGAGCGTGCAGTAGAATCAGTAGGATAAGAACAGTGCGGGTTCGTCAAAGACACTGCAACAAAGAACGCGATATTTATACTTTGAAATTTATCCGAAATAGCAATACAAATGCAGAATGACGTAGTTCTGTGTTTTATAGACTAACCAAAAGCGTTCGACAAAGTACGCCACAAAGATCTGTTAAAGCTGCTCAGGGACCTTAACATATTCGGGAAAGAATTAAATTAGAACATAATTAGAATTAGAATAATAACAACTCTCTACTGACAGGAAACCGCCTGCATATGGACAGAAAACAGTTAAACATATATACAAAAATAGAAACGGACGTAAGGCAAAGATGTGTCCTCTCGCCGGATTATTCAACCTATAAAATGAGGCAATTCTAAGAGAACTGGAAATCCTAGCAGGATTCAGTATTGGTGGATACAATCTTACTAACATAAAATATGTAGATAGCACATTACAGACACGGAAATGAAACTACAAAAATACAGGAGGTAGCGAAGAAGAGCAAGAAGAAGGGACTAAGTATAAGCTACAAGAAATCCGAACGTATGACCATCATCAAAAAGATGGACCCAACATGCAATTTACAGGACAGGGCACACTAGAATCAAGCAGGTGCAGCAATTTAAATATGTGGGAGGTCTTCTAACCGAGGATGGAATGATGTATCACTGAGATCCGTAAACGTATATCCAAATACGCATTCTTAAAGCTAAGCAGAGTACTAAGAAACCAGAACTTTTAGTTGGAAACAAAGAAAAAAAAGGACTGAACTGTTACCTGATATATGTCCTCTTGTATGACATCGAATCTTGAACAACCTTCTCAAAGATTACGAAGAAACTCGAAGCAATGGAAATGTTGTTCTACAGAAGGATTCTAAAGATACCACGGGCTGAACATGTGAGCAACAAATGGTTTTTGGAGAGAATGGAAACAAAGATTAAACTTGTACTTAACACCAGGAAGAGGCAGCTTAAATTTCTGGGACCCGTAATGAGGAAGGCCGGCTTGGAAAATCTGATACTCACGAGACGGATGTGGAGAAAGAAAGACAGAGGAAAACAACGCGTGACGTACAAAATGGGCTTAAGAAAGTGGATGGCAGAACAGGGCAGGGAAGAGATAACAGAAAGACAAAATTTATTAAAAGCTGCAGGGTAATGGATGAGGTGGAGGGGCATGATCGCCTGCATCCTGAAGGGACACGGCACATAAAATGTGAGGATTTGCATTTCTGAGACTTAAAATTATATATGTCCAGGGAATTTGCTGTCGGAAAAATTCTTTTATCTCTCATCATTCTTTCCCTCAGCAATAAAGTAAATTGCCACTCCCAGATTTCGCATGACAGACTTTAAATTTTAAATATTTTTAGTAACCATGAACATTTAACTTACATTTTAATCTAATGGGTTTTCACCCAGTAAATAATTATGAAGCTTGAAACTTTGCTTATTTACATTTTATATCAACCGTGTTGTGAAAAGGAGTCCAGTCAACATATTTCCACGAGCTGCTTAAAATAGCCGAAATAGCTGACTGAGTTACCACCTTTGAAATATGAGATTATTAAAGCCAATTGACAGAGAAATAGAAAGAAAATGAAAAGCGATAGCAAACTAAACGACATTGGTTAAGTTAAACGTCTGAGTGCGTTAGTTACTTATGTTTTTAATTCACAACTGAGCGTTTCTATAACTTTAATGTTTTCAGTGTTTTGCGTCACTGTGTCGTGCCAGAAATTTTTTTCTTGTCAGAATTCATCTTGCACATTTACAAATCTACCATTCGTCCGTGCATCTGATACTGCTACCACATCTGGTCTACTGCTTCTGCTATTCACTTCGAGGTTCTTGACCAAACCCAAAGTAATGTAATCGATCCTGACCAGACATCTCAACTTCAGTCAGTTTCTTGTGACGTGGCTTCCGTCTGTCTTTTCTACAAATATTTTCGTAGCATCTGCTCTGACGAGCTTTTCACCTGGTACCACGAACTCCATGAATGTAAGAGTATCACTAGATTGGCATCGAGGTCCCACTCTTTTACTCTTGAAATAGTTAAATGTAACCTTACAGTTTCTTTTCACGTACTTCCAACCTGTGTAACTCCCTTCCGTTTATTTTTTTTTTCTTGAAAAATTTAAATTCAACGTCAATCGCCATATTGTGTCTTCTTGAATCCCGTTCGTATTTTGTCCTTTCTTCAATCCTCGCCATACTCAGTATTTTCTCACACTTTTACTCTTCGTAAACCTGATTCTCTCTCTCGTACTTTTTCTCTCTCTTTCTCTCTCTCTCTCTTACTTTCTCTCTCTCTCTCTTACTCTCTCTCTTACTCTCTCACTCTCTCTCTCTCTCATATATATATATATATATATATATATATATATATATATATATATATATAAGTGTGGTGTCACGAATTCATCTTGAAGAAAGCAGCGTGGTTGGGGTGGGGGGAGAGATACCAAACCTGAGAAAGAGGCGAGAATTCTACTTCCTGGCATGAGAGGTTATATTAGTTTGTTGAGTAAGTTCCATAGATCCTTTAATTATTAGCATTATTCAGCCGGATTCTGTAATTGCAACATCCACCGTTAAACGAAACAGGAACCGCGCAAACATTTCAAGAATTATTGCTTTTAAAGATAGGCTCCAAGAGAATGTACAATATTTCAAATGCCTAGGTCACTACTTAAGAAAACATCCAAACCGCCATATTATCTATTAAACCAAACTTATAGCAAGTACCACAGCTCAATTCCTGTACTCTCAACTATTATTTATTTGCCTATTGTGTTTTGTTATTAGGCGGCTGTCTTTCATTCGATATTAGGGTGTAGGGCTCTTCTGACCATTATTCAGAACCCAGCTAAATGATAGATGATATTTGTTTGAAAAAAAAAAAGTGAAAGAGATTTAAAATCGATATTTCCTGTGTTTCATGTCGTTGCAAATAAGGAAAATTCAATCGAAATTCTTCACTTTGATGTTTCCATGTATCGGTTCAGACGGCGACTGTAGACGGATTTTTTTTTAATAGGCTGAAAACGAAGATAGTAAAACGTCCCCAGTTCAACGAAAAACCTGACCAAGAGATGATCGCTTCTGGTCAAGTTGACTGCAGGAAAGAACTCTGATATTGTTAAACGAAACACCGAAATTGCAACAAGAATGAACATCATGAAGGAAACATTACGATGCAATGTAAAAGTATTTGAGATATGTATTAGAAAATATATCATTTACTTTGATACTTTCTAACTGTTATTGCATAATTATACACATGTTCTTTAATATATTTATTCTTGAATGAAAGAAGAAATTGTTATTTACCCCAGTTATACTATAAGCCGCACAAAGACTAATAAAAACAAATTTTTAGGATCATACGCAACATGGGGTCACTTAATTGAACTTGAAACCTATCAGGCATGAGACTGTATTATAAGGTTCTTTGTTTAAAGCAGTGCTTGTAAAGAAAGTGTGTAAAGTGTGGACGTCAAACCAGAGTTTCCATCAGTGACCATGTACAGCAGTTTTTAGTTTAGAACAACATTCCCCAGGTTCAACATTCACTATATTCCCTAAATTCTAATCACTGCCACTCCATTTGAAAGGAATAATATTTCAATACGTCCGGGAAATCCAACAGAATATGACGAGTCGGCTGCTTGTTACGCACAAAAAATTCCCAGGAAGTCTTCCATCAATGGAAACTAGTTTTAATTTAGTTTTTCCTTCCGCTTTTGCTTTTAGGCGTCACAGGGAGACACAGTCGTCTGTTAGGAGCAAGGCGAGTCGCATGGAGGAGATATATCGTGTGGGCTCTGAGAGTGACTGTCAATGAATCGCTTCAACGTCTTTTTGGTCTGCTTCTCGCTCTCCAGCCAGAGAAAATGAGGGCGCATGCTTCCAGGGCTGGTTAGTTGATAGGTATACGAGTGAGGTGTCCGACCTACTTGATCCTCTGTCGTTCGATGTGTTGCATGATTGCTATTGCTCCTACCATATCTCTTATTGCTTCATACCTGATCTTGTCTCGCTTGGTCTTTTTCACTGCTTTCTTCAGGCATTTCATCTCATAAGTGATCCGTTTACTCTCAAGGGTTTTTATTAGGGAACATGTCTGCCAATAGTATATTATCCTTGGGAGAAAAATAGCATTAGTGAGATTTGCCTCAGTGATCATGGAAATGCTAGGATGTTTTAGAAGTGGATCATGTTGGTGACTGACTGCGTTGACTTTCTGAAATCTGATTTCAAAGAAAACTATTGTCGATAAAGTGTTTGGCTTCTGAAGGGGAATCTTCGTAGGTGCTTAAATGCTAAATAGGTATGTGTTGCAGTTTTCTTTTTGCAGCAATTATCCCAGTCATTTTCTGTTTGGCCTCGTAAGTAATCCTTAAATAAATATTCGTTATCGTAAAAATAAATAATATTAATTCTAATTCTCTTACTGAGCGACAATATGAAAAAAAACAAAAAACTGTTCGCCCGTCTTAACTTTGAATAATGAACAGAGAACATTTTATTTCATTTTTAACATAAGCAATGTTCAATATATTTACTTACTTCGAAATACTGTCTATTTATTTTGTTATAGTTGCAATTATAGTGACGACATTTAAGCCAAACATATTGAAATTTTCTCACCCCACGTATAATATTCATCTAAAATTATGTAAGGCAATGATAAACAAATGTCGTAACATTTTGACATTGATCCAAAAACTTAAAACATAAAGACCTCGGGAGGGTGACATTGTGGATAAACGAATTGGTAGAACATGTGTTACTGTCAGTTAGTAGTCGCAGGTTCAATCCTAATATCAAGTCGAAACACACTTCGTTAGCAATATCATGTAATATTAATTATTAATAATAATAAATAGCACAATAGACCCGATAAAAAACGATCAACCGATATCCAATGTCAGTCTAAGCAATGCTGACCTGGTGATGGGAAGAGTGTATTTCACCGAAACGTTTTGTCTTTAATAACATCAATCAAGAATTATCAATAAAATTGAGAGAAATTCTTAGAAATAAAGACTATATAAAAAAAAAACATGAATTTGTGCATAGGAGGCAAACACGACTTATGAAGGATCGTATCTGACCTGATGATGGGAAGAGTGTATTTGGCCGAAACGTTTTTTTTTTCTTTAAAAACACCAGCAAAGAACTATCATCAAAAATTAAATAAATTCTTATAAATAAAGAGCATATTAAGAAAATGAATATGATCATGGGAAATAAATGCGACTTATGAACGATCGTTCTGTGTACACGGAGCATTTTTTAAAAAAATTAGACACACAATCGCCATGACGGACAACCGAGTTGATTGTATACTCCTTCTTGAATCGCATCAGATGAGGGCCTAGCCTCAAGTTATCCGTAAACTACTAAGACACTCACAGCCAAACGGTTGACGCGCAATAAATCCCTCGTCATGCGCTCAAGGAAAGTTTCGAAGCAAGATTGGAGCGTGAACAGGCGGCCTTCTGCGGATATAAAATCTGTTGGAATATTCATGGACGCCGCACTGTCTGCAGCGACAATGACCAAAATATCAGAAGTTACCCACGTTTTGGCTTCTGTCCCGGGGAAATACTACTACACCTCGCGAGGACAACAACTTTCATAATACTGACACAATGATTGCTTATGTTCCTTGATGGAGGTGATGCCAACGCTGCTCCATACTTGGTTTTAATGTTCTATGAATATTATATGCATTTTGGTTTAGAATGATTCTAGGAATTAACTGTTACTTCTTTTTGACGCGTACAGCAAGGGGTCAGCATTCTAGAGCACATTACATGTCAAGTAATGACATAACGAAATAACTAATAACTACTACAACGCAAAGATGATATTTAGCTGTTTCAATGTTAATATATACTAATGTATACATAGTATACATTAGTATATAAAATATATCATAAAACTGGTATATTGACCATGACTTTTATAAAAATGAGCATGATGTTGGCAAACTGAATTATTTTAAATTTAAGTTGGGACATAGTTAGCAAAAGGTTGGCGACCACTGGCCTACAGGTTTTACCCTACTGTGGGAGCGAAGGGTTTTATTCTATCATGGAGACTGAAGGATGTTATAATCTGACATGGAAGTGACCAGGAATATATTCTTTATATAGGACAGCAGAACAGCAACGGAAATCTTTTGCAACAACCTTTGTGTTGTGAAAAGAAGATATTTAGCTCTTTTAATTTTAATATATACTAAAGTATACATACTAAATATTACTATATAAAATATATTATAAAAGTGTTATACTAACCATGACTTATATAAAAAAAAATACGCATGATGTTGGCAAACTGAACTATTTCAAATCCCCAAGTCGGCACATAGTTAACAAAAGGTTGCCGACCCCTGACGTACAGTATTCACCCCTACTGTGGAAGTGGAAGGTTTTATTCTATCATGGAGACTGAAGGTTGTTATATTCTGGAATGGAATTGACCGGGAATAAATTCTTTGAATGGGACAGCGGAATATCGGCGGGAATCTGTTGCAACAACATTTGTGTTGATTTCTTTGACTGCGCCATACTTTAGCGTCAGAAGTAAATGTTCACAGAGATACAAACATGCTGTTTTAGTTTTTAACCATTTCTATCACGTTTAAAATAACAGGAAACACATTTAATCTCAATTTAGAATCTTTGTCTGTAATTGTTTCCAGCGCTGAACAAAGTTCCAAAAAAAAATATCATGTCTTATTTTAGTCGCTATTGTTTAGCAACGATACAAGGTAAGCCATTAAATTATTCACCCTCAAATAATCAATAGCAGCTTCGATTATCGATTTCAGATTTGGCAGACTTTCGTTTGCAAAATTATTTTTGTAATTTATAACAAATAAATGATCTCATATTATTTTCTTAGGGACTGTTTCGTTTGGCTAAAAATAATATATACTGCGCCCTCTGGTAACCTCTAGTAACAGCGAATGATATTCGAGAATCACCTTATAGAGCCTATGTCACAATTAGATGTCTTCTAAATCGTTATACCAAGACCTATGTTAATGGGTTTAATCGTTTGCGCGTGATCGGGACACTATCAAAGAAAAGCAGACCCCCAATATCTGTGTAGATATGTCTAAGCAATAAGAAAATGAGTTTTTATTCGGAAGAATGAATTCAGAAACGTAATTTGAGAATGTTTATCTTTTCAAAGAGAAAACCTCCACACATCAATCGATGTTTTGCTCCTGGTAGGCCTTTTCACCGCCCATTACATGAATATACATCTTCTATTACTTGTGGCAAGGTGCTTATTTTATGTCAGTCGAATGGCTTTCAGGAACGAAGAAGTTACCATTGGAAGAGTTCGTTGATGCTATTTTCTCACATTCTTTAACTCTTATTTTAACCACTTACTTTGTCTTCTGTTTCACTGTGTGCGGTACCGGTTTTATCGAAATTCTTTCCATGAAAAGATTTTCCGAACAACTGAATAATTATCCCCAATGTTCATCAAGCATGCTATTACATACATACATACATACATACATACATATATTCATATAACTAGTGTATCAAAATACATGTACACAGATTTGTGTCGGATTTCACATACAAAATCAAGGACAAATGTACACATAAACATATGTACGCAAATGATTCGTTTTTGAGTTATTAAATTTAACATTTACGGTAGACAATATTAAATGTACAATGCACGATATCGTCGTCGGCATCCGTCCGTCTCGAGAGATGAAGGAGCAGCGCTAAGAGCCTAGGTGGGATATATGTATAACTAGGGGTGTCCGGACGTCTATTTCTCCATTTCGGCCTTGCTAGCAGAGTCCAAAGGTTTAGTATAAACCAATATAGTTTGAAACCAACGCGGCTGCAGAAGCTCTCTGATTCCTCGGTGGAGTAATGGATAGCGGCTTGGAATGCACTATATAATCCAAAAATATTTTTACAAATTTTATGGCAGATCGCTGACGCCAAAACAAGGTAAAATGTTTATATAAACTTATGTCAAAAAGGCCATCGTTTTCTATCAAAATAGCAACTCATAACAAATGTTCAAAATGTCCTACGCTTGCTTCCATAGACGTGAGACCGTTTCAAATACTCTCACACGTTGTCAAATGGTTTTTCAGGCACCCATGGCACGTTGATGAAGCGTCTTTGCATTATTAATGTCTACTGCATGAAGCAATAGTTTTAGGTTGCCCCGCAAATAAAAATCGAAAGGAATGAGGTCGAGGAAACGTTCCGATCATGGAACTAGTTCTTCCTTATCTATCTATCTTTCTGGGCAGATGTCATCCAGTGCAACGTGAACAATGTGACTAAAACATGCTGGAGCGCCGTAATCCCTGAACCACTTGCGTCTTCATATCGGCAGGGGTAGATATTCTAGCACGTCTGGGAGTATGTTCTGCATATATTGTTTTTAGTCAGCTACTGTAAGACATCCTATGAGAATATATGAACCTAACAGACAGTCAAGTACAGTTTCAGTACACTGATAAACTGATGCTGGTGTCTAGCTTGTATTGTACTATGGGTATTCCAATCCCCCCACAGATGTTGATTAAGTAAATTTGTTATTCCATCTCCAAATGTTGCCTCATCCGTAAACAAGAGTGAAGAGGCAAACAGATCGGTAGTTTGTGCAATAAAACATGACTAAAATTTCTCTCGTGTTGAGTGATCGGAGGACGAAAGAACCTCCACACTTTGCAAACGATAAAGATACAGGATCTGCACTTTAAGTACCCGCCATGATTCTAAGGCCACTTTTGATGCTACTTAGATGGCTTCTAGAATATATGCTTCGTGGTCAGGCTTATGAGTGGATCTCGGTATACCTCAATCGATGTTTTGTGGTTATACGGATCCTATCTAAGTAAAGTGACAATTCACAGTATCAGTGGTTGGGTGAATTGGTTGCTTTCGGACTGGAAATGCAATCCCTTATAGCCGTGCAGCGTCACGTCCATTACATTTCGCGAGGTCGTATAATTTCTGACTGACCAAGATATGAATACGCTTTCATTGTTAAACGAAACACTTCTCAGTTAAGTACTTGTTTAACTTGATGCATACGTTAAACGTTGAAGAGAGACAAGCCATAAATGTATACGAATGCCAAATGTAACCTATTCAAAAGACTTATAGTCGGACCGATTTAAACGAAGAATTTGTATTATTCGGTTCTGGCTGACGACTTTAGTGTCACATCAAATGTTCTTTTTTTACTGATATTTGAAAGGTTTTAACTAAGTCAGAAAATTCTTGAGCCCCATTCTTAAGACCCGGATTCAGTCATGTGACCATTTCCCAGAAAATGTTTGAGTGGTCATACGTAGAGCGAAAAGGAACAACTGACAAAGTCTATAATGTGATTAAAATTTCAGTTTTCATCCATTTCAATGCCTGAAGATTTAGTTTTAAATGTTCAAAATTATTTTTTAAAGTTCTGTAAAAATATTTCTGGGTAATATTGTTCATTATTTCATTAAACATGTTGATTTTTTAAGGGACATTAAAAAAAAGCAAAACACTCACTGCTGTGCCTAATATTAAAATTAAATGAATCTATTATTATTTTATTTCATGTATTAATGTTGGTGTCATTTTAAAGTAGAAAGGTCAAACTTTATCTTAAATGATAATTTGGGAAATTAAAGCAATATAAATTAATACAATATTAATTTCGTTTACGTCAAAATTACAATTTTTTTAACTTTTCCAGTCATTAATCTACACCATTAATGTCTACCTCCATTATTACAGGTTGACTATCAATTTACCTTAGAGAAAATGTCGATTGCAAAATGACCGGTGATAGGAAGCGACATATTTTTACATAAATTTTTACAAGCATTGCCAGCTTTTTTCGCACATGTGTTAAGTTCACAAAAAGATTTAAACACGGCTAGATTGGGGCAATTGGCGGACGAATTCAAGGCACTGATAAAATAAGCACGTATAACCTAATTCAGGCGACAGAATTACATACTAAAACCTCATCAATACCTCTCCAAAAAGGGACAATTGCAATATAAAAATTGTAGATCCCACATTTATTATGCTAACGTGGGGCGTTCATTTAAACACTGGTAAAACAAAAAAGAGACTTGATACAACAGACAATTCCTCGTCAATCTGCACCAGCGCCAAACGAAGCGGAAACTAATTGAACGGACTGCATCCTCTCCCGAGTCTGCTATTAATAAAGATAATGTTGGGGTAAAAAATAATCATTAATAATAGGGAATGTTACCAATTTATTTATCATTCCACAGAGCTACGTTAAATGTTTCTCAATGGAAGCAACATCAGTTTCTCTAACTACGGTTCAGGCTCTCATATACGCTGCTACGAGCAAATTAAAGCATAGAAAGTCCAACCGACCTTTCGACCATCTTTTCTGTGTAAGTTCGTGGTAGCTGACATTCACTGCACCCTAAGAGGATTCGACTTCCTAAACAATTATGGTTTATTCATAGATTTCCAACGATCATCTATCCCACAATATCGTGTTCAATGTAAGCTAAAATCATTCAACTTTGTCGTAAATAATAAAACAGCTGATTTCATTAAAGGCTTTATAAACATATATTTCAACATCATATCCCCACAAACAACACAAACAAGGATATATGCAAGAGTATACCATAAAACTTATACAGGTTATTATGATCCTTCCAGTGACAAGCCTAGATGTCTATCAGAAGAGAAAACACGGGCAGTTAAGAAGAAATTTTCAGAATTGCAAAACAATGGTATCATTAGACTTCTAATAGTGAAGATGTGGTTTAAAAGCCAGATAAAAATTTCAGACGCTGTGGTGATAACGACTCCATCCAGAACATTAATTCAATTGCTGATAAACTAGACAACAAAACTAGTTTTAACAAAATCGATCTGGTATTAGCACAACATCAAATCAAAATACACCCAGATGATATAAAAAAAAAAACCCAGCACATTTCACTTCTCGGATTGCACGAATACAAACACATGCCGTTTGAACAAAAGAATGCAGCTTCTACATTTCAAAGATACATGGACAAGTATTTTGAACATTTCGATTGTGTATATTTTACACATTTACGATATACTTATTTTACGAGATGATTCTTTTGCGGATATAAACGATGTTGAAACTGTTATATAAAAAATCCTACATGATAATAATCTTAAACATTCAATAGAAAAGTCAGCATTTGATGTGATTTCAATCGATGTATAGGGTTATAATATTAACTCTGACTTTATTAGACCTACACAAAATAATTTTAGTACCTGTCTATATTTCTGAGATGAGGTATTATTTCTGAGATGAGGTATTATGCATAATATTTACATTGCTTGGACTACCATCATCATCTTTGTTGCCATATCTATCACAACGTTTCGGTCGTTGTACGCTCTGGCCTTCTTCAGATGCTTGGAAAATCGAACTGAACTCTTTATTTCGCTCGCTGGGGTAGACTGTTTTGATTCATGTGCCATGTCTAATGGATGTCAGTTATCAGTTATCGCCTGTTAATTCTCCTCTCCAAATTCTCCTCTCCAAATTCTCCACTGCCTTAACCATGTAATGAACTCACACTCTTTGGGATCTGACACTGGATCTAACTAACGCTTTTATCCACTGTGCCATGTGTCCTTGAAATTCCTTGAGAGCCACTTACTTCTCACCGATGAAAAGGAATGAGAGTGGTTTACTTTAGCGTACATGGCATGTAAGTTCTTAGCCGTAAAGGCTACAACTCGTTGACCAAAGGAATGTTGGTCATTTGAAGCCTTTCTATGGAAATAACGGTATGAGCAACGAGATGCTTGCCTCGTTTTCGATAAAATACGTCTGTAGAGGTTTGAACGGCCTCAATTCAACCCGTACTCTTTATTACTGACAAATGTGCTAATAAGGAATACGCAAACAAGAAGAAACGTTCAAGAAGAAAAGTTGCACAAGTAAATGGAATACATATATATATATATATATATATATATATATATATATATATATATATATATATATATATTATATATATATACTAGCAGTAGAGCCCGGCGTTGCTCGGGGATGTAACAGTAAGAGATAGATCAAATATCGACCATCTTAAAAACTGAAAAATAAAATTGACAAAGATTATTGTTTAAGGTTGACGGACACGCATGTCTTGATTAGTTTTTTGGGGTTTTTTGGTTTTTTTTTTTACGAATTGGTCAAACCCAAACTCAAACAAAAACATTGTTTTCAATCGTTATGAATCTATCGATTGAATAGAATTTTACTACAAACAATTGTATTGTAAATGCATTTTTTAAAGCATTCTGAAGGTAAAAATAAAGAAAAAAAAGTGTGCAAGACAATAAGAAACACTACCTGCCAAAAAAAAGGGAAGTTTTGCTTAAATCGGTTGAAAAATGTAGGAAATCCGATCCCATATATAAACGAACACACACACACAAACAACCTGGGTTTATAATAAGTATAACTCGATATGATTTGTCCCCCTTTCATTCGGGCGACAGAATCGTGTTTTATCGTGTTTTCAAAATGATTTCGTCCAAAAACAATTGTGTTTTTCCAATTTTTGGCGCTGTCAGAACCACCGTAAGTTAATTTTACGCAGTCCTGTTAAGTTTTGTTGGAATCGGTTGAAAAATGTAGGAAATCCCATCCAATATATAAACGTACAGACACACACACACACACACACACAATCTGCGTTTTATAATAAGTAAGATATATATGCATAACAACAATTGTACACACAGTAATTCAATTGTGTTTGAAAAGCTGAAATTTATTTATCCTTTGAATTTAGAGTAAGGAAAATGTTCCTGTTCAATAAACTGTGGAGTGCATTAAAAGGTGTGTACGTTTAGAGAACTTTAGTAAGATGCAATGTGACTTGTAAGAGAATTAAACTGTTTGTTACGCTGAGTGTTATGTTAAGTATTTCCTTCCTTGTAAATGAAATAGTGAATATTCATAGATATTCGTAGATGTTCGTACGTACGTGTATGCGTGACATGACATTTCATAGTGTTTTCCCCTGAGGGACAAACGCGATCTCTCCACTGAACTACACTGATGTGGATCTGAGAAGACAAGCAGGAAAAAGAGAAAGAATGAAGATGCGTCAAAGTATTTATAATTAATGTGAACAACGTAATAGGCTCCAGAACACATAACCAGATTTTGTCGGTCAATTAAATTTCAATACAACTGCGTAGACGTTGGAATGTTTTTCATATATATTAGCCAATGAGAAGTCGGAGAATTATTCATGGCTTCTGTGATTGCTTTGGTGTTTGCTTTGTACAAAATTTTCCGTCTAAAGAAACTATTACATAGAAAATGCATTGAAATCTTTTTCGACCAATAATATTCGCTGAATCGAAAATAATAATAATATAATACAATCTGATGTGAAATACCCATTTGAAAACCTCTCTGAATATAAGTATTAAAAAAACTAGCTTTACACTTTGAAAGTCTATATCCCTTCTACTGCTATTCAAAAACCCACACTCCATGGTCCTACCAGAAAAAAAAAATCTGGAAAAGTCAACATTCAAGGCTACAAAATGTGTTTGTCCAATAGATCTATTCTTTATTCGACGACATTTTGAAATAGTTCTTATATATTTCGACAACAGGGAAAACTAAAGAGGCCTTCCTAAAACTAAGTAAGCTATTAACATAAACATATTCTTAGAAACAAAGAACAGCTATGTACTGTTCCTCTAGTAAGTAGCGGTGAATTTATGACAACTTACTGACAGGTAAAGAGACTTGAGGCGGTAGTAATGTGGTATTATCGAAGGGTACTTAGAATATCATGGACTGAACATGAGTCACGTTTATGGAAATAGAAACAAAGATGAGATTTCCAATATCAAAAACAGAAAATTTCTCTGAAGAAGATGAAAGATAGAGAGATGTCAAGAGAAAAATACCACGTACGACACCTAAGGATCTTGTGTAGATTGATGGTAGAACGGTGACTGATGAAGGATTGTAAAGGTATACATTTTGCTTAGAGATACAAGAGGTAGGAAGTTGCGTAACGCCAAGGTAGCTCACAGCCTGGAGAAGCATATCACATAGAAGAGTGAGGTTGGGAAGATCAAGAAGAAAAACAAGGTATCGAAAAGCTATCATATGAAAAGGTAAAAGGCTCCCTATGATAAAATTTAATATTTAAATTAAAAACTGCTAATTTCAAAATCAAAATTTAATCGCTATTAAGTTTACAACTATAAAATTACTGAGGAGAAAAGAAGAAATATATATGTTATTCAATTTATTTCTTCATTGAAGTTACTTTAGCTAATTTTATATCCTGTCCTTTGACAATGTATACATTTTAATCCTAAGAGTGTGTGAATGGGGTCCTAAACTCACGCGTAAAAGAAACGTAATCAGATTATGATATATAAGCACCCAGACATATTTATATATATATATATATATATACACACACAAAAAGAGACGAGACAGAGAACATCTCTACGGTCGTTCATGAAAAAAAAGGGGGGAGGGGGAAGTGGAGGGGGAGAGGGAAAGCAACACACACGTACATACATACACAATTAAAAGTGAATGCACATTCAATGCACATAGACAACCATAAATACATGCACACACATCCACAGACATTGACCCAGACAATCGGATAGTACAACCAATAAATATTTAAGACTGAAAGTGTCATTACACAAATGCTAACCACTTATTGAAATATAATTTAAGCGAGCAAATATACAAAGATAAAAATGATTAAAAATAATATTGTTTAATATATTAAAATAGTGTATGTAAATATAAAATCGGACATCAAAGTCAACACCCATATATATGTATATATATATATATATATATATATATATATATATATATATATATATATATATATATATATATATATACACATATATATACACACACATACATATATACATATAATAATTTTCCTTTACACACATATATATATATACCCACACACATATACATATATATATATACACACGTACATACACACAGAAATACATACATATAAATACATAAACATATACATATGTATATATCTCCATGATAACAAGTATACATACACATACATACATATATACACATATATACCCACAAATATACACACATATATGTGTATACATACTCACATATAAATACATATATACACACAGCAATACACAAATATAAACATATATACCCACATATTGTGTGTACGTGTAGGTATGGAAACTTGGGTATGTCATTACGGCCACATGAGTTAGTATATATAAATATGGCCGACATTTCAAATACGTAGTGTTCAGTATAATAATAATATTTAAAGTAATAAAAATATCGGAATGAAAATAAATCCTTTATTTTTTAAAATATATACTCTCGCACATACATGCACCCACATATATTTTAATCATTTTATATATATATATATATATATATATATATATATATTCAAAAGGCCAGAAAAGGAACTCTCAGCATAGAAATTACTGATACATCAAGATCAAACTAATTATACATTCTTGCTAGTACTGTTCTTTAACTAATAAAGTTAAGGCAGAATATACGATACCTAATTAGCACAATTACCAGACGCAAACACACACAGACACAGACACACACCAGGCAATTTTAATACAGATTTTTCTCTATAATATTTATCCATAATTTATTCCAGACAATTGTAATAAAATTTTTTCTCTATAAAAGTTATCCATAATTTTCACATTCAATGTTAATGCAGTTTTTTTTTCTTTACAACATTTATCCATAATTTATTCAGATAATTGCAATACATTTTTTTATAACACTTATCTATAATTTATTCCAGGCAATTGTAATACAGTTTTTCTCTCTTTATAAGCGTTATCCCTAATTTTCTCCCAGACAATTTTAATAGTTTTTTTTCTTAATAACAGTTATCCATAATTTCTTCCAGGTAATTTGCAATAGAGTTATTTCGTTGTAATCGCTATGAATAATTTCTTCCAAAAGGTTGTAATATACTTTTTCTTCATAATAGTTATCTATAATTTATTCCACACAGTTGCAATAGTTTTTTCATTATGAAAGTTAGTCTTAATTTCCTCCAGAAAATTGTATTGGAGTTTTTCTTCATAACAATTATCCATACTTTCTTCCGTAGAATTTTCAAACAGGTTTTTTTTTCTTACAGAAACTATAAATACAGATTTGTCTTGTTCATAAAAGTTATAATGAAGGGACTGTGAAGTAATTGATAGCGGATGAGACTGAGGAATCGCAGAGCCGAATTCGAAATGCATTCAATGCCGTTCTAGTAACCTTGAGAAAGGTATAAATCCATCTCTTTTCTCAACAGCTATTGGTGAAATAGCATGAAAGAATGGGCCCTATACAAGTCTAAGATTAGAATAACTTTAATTCAAACCATCTGGTGCCTAGTAGGTTTCATCTATTTAAATCCTGAAAGGATAGTTTCGATATCACCGGTGTAAAGGGCCTAGACATGCTATTATAATGCTTCGCCTTGAATGACACCATGAGAGTTCAATGGTTAGCACAAAGGCCAAAAATCCGCTCACTCAATAAACAATGATGAATACTGAAGAAAAACGTTAGTAATGAGAGAAACATCAAGAAGTGTAGAATTTAAATTAAAATTTTCATTATTGTTGGACTTTTTTTCAAATTTTAAAAAAAACCCATTTCTTTCTGAAAAATATTCTAATATACACAATTGGTATAAATGAAGTAAATTATTTTTATCATCAATATTTAACAATAGAAATAGCGCCATCGATTTTTGTACAACCCTATTGAAAAGGTGATGGCTGGAAGTAGATGACTTTTATTTTTTTTTAACAAGGATCCATTCGTTCAGCTGTCCAGAAAAACAATCAATCCCCATCTTCATACATACATATATATATATATATATATATATATATATATATATATATATATATATATATAGGGAGGGTGAAGTGAGAATTGAGAGAGAAAGTGTGCCAGTTTAGCCAGAAGACTGAATGAGCAAGTCAGGTAAATGGGCTTGCTATTGATCTGTCAATCATTATTGTA
The DNA here is from genome assembly GCA_963932145.1 of Acanthosepion lycidas. Taxonomy (NCBI): domain Eukaryota; kingdom Metazoa; phylum Mollusca; class Cephalopoda; order Sepiida; family Sepiidae; genus Acanthosepion; species Acanthosepion lycidas. Next base: position 19,287,732 of record OZ010595.1, on the reverse strand, counting down.
TATCAGCAACAATTCGAACTTCGATAAGTGTCCAAAGCGTCTGATGTATGTCATAGCAAAGAAGGCAATATTCGTCTGTCCACTTAGATCGGTCAACAGAGGATGTCCTGCATCAACAAGGAGGACTTCTGTTGGCCCATAGCCAATCTCAACTGTCATGACGTTTAAGGACAACACTAAACCGGGGGGATGCTGTAGAGAGAACGTCTCCTTTAAGATTGAAATATTGAATGATAACAGCGAAATGTTTTGACCTAACACGGATGGACATTCAAAGATAAGTATACGCCTGTGATGACAGATTTCCTTTATATCGCTAAGATTCTCATTGAATCTTCGAAGAGATCGTCAATAAATTTTCTTGTATTTTTTCAAAGACAGTTCTTGAAGGATTGATTATGAAATTTGAATGTTTCGCTGAAGTTTTGTTGTTTTTTCTAGGTTGTAAAAAAAAGCAAAGTTCATGAATTTCTATGTTAGTGAATGGAAAAACATTATAAATAATATATGCGCTGTTGTATGGTTTAAATATTGAAAGATGTGTCGAAAGATATTTCGTTTCTAAAACACGAATAATTATCTGTAATATAGCAAATCGATTTCTAACACATCCTTAGGAGTTAAATAAATTTAATGTTTTTTTAAGTCCGTTTAATGTCCAGAGTTCTTAGGAATCCTGTTTCCAGTCCGCTTTGAATTGGCAAAGAAAAAAATTTGTTAGAGATTTTAGATAATCATAAAAGCAAATTCCTTTGAAAAGCTGACCACCCAAAATCTGAAGAGTTTTTCTTCTTTTCCGGAGCACAAAAGGACGGATAGGGGTCGAAGGATCCCAGCCAGAATTCATATATTGAGTCAGTCAGTGAGGAATTCGGCACTCAGGAAAAAGGAATGAGGAGTAAGTCAGCAGTCACTGAGACGGTTGAGCAGTGAATGTAAGGGTCCTTTTTCCGTGGCCGGAAGTTAGTGTGAAAGCAGGAGTTCACTTTCACAAATCCGAAAAAAAATCTGATCGCCGATTAAGTGAGAAATAATATTGATCGGTACTTCGAAATTAGTGTCTTGAAAAACATTTGTCTTTATTCTTTGTTGAAATCGATCATGGTGAGTGAGACAAACCTTTGAACAAATAGTGACCCTGGTGTATATGAATGCAGCAGACCTTGGATGCCATTACAGCTTAGGAAGTGAACTTTGGAAGCCATCGTTAGAGTAAAAACTGCTTCCAAAATTCTCCTTTTTGAAAACAGACGACCACTCGCAATTAGATTTTCATATAAAACTTTTTCTCTAAGAACTGATTAATACGATTTTATAGATTTTTATCCGTCATTTTAACTAAATCTGAAAATCAATAATTATATATTTTGATATTTAAACCAAAAGTTCACAGGATTTCGGACGTTGTAAACTCCGGACTTCAGGTGTCTGTTTTATAATACGCTTTGCTATATAGTCTGGTGAATTTATTTTGGTTGTTACACTCAGAAAAAACTTCGGCCGTTGTACACTCCGGCCATCTTCCGCTATCTGTTTCTATAGGCTTTGATATTTGGAAAAAATGCTAATTATGTTTGTTATTTGAAATCTTCGGCCATTGTACACTCCGGTCTTCTTCAGCTGCCTGTTTTCAAACTCGGTAGTTTATCTAGGAAATTTTAACTGAATCCTTTATTCAATGAACGGGATTAAATGTTCTCATTCCACTTTTAATTGTTTAAGGAAATTTTAAAGTGTTACATGTATTATGCCATAGTGTTTCCAAGTGATTGGTTAAAACATATCGGGTTCTTGATTGGTCAGTCAATAATAATGAATTTGCAAGTGGGTATTTGAAAAAGTTAGGACTTTCTACAAATGTGATCTGCTACAATTAAGCTAGATGTATACAATTGCACGATTTCAATTTTCCTCTGATTTTGTCCAATCTCCAAGTCGTAGCCTTTTATGATCCTTTCAATTTAATCAACAATCCCACACGTGTAATCATTTATCTTAAAATGATCACATTTTAATAGTTGCTTTTTCTACCTTTGAGTAACGAAGTTAAGCAACGTCGAGCGTTGTCAGTACCTAAATGGGTAACCTCTTGGGAATAGCAGGTGCTGTAAGCTTGGATCGGTGGGTGATGTAATGGATACTAACTCAGGTTTGTTAATCGGACAGCTAAGTTCCAATTCCTGTTGGGTTCATTATATTCCCTTGGGCACAAATATCCATGGGAAAAGGTATCAATTAACATCATCTACCTAACAAATCTGGGTTAAACAGTACTACTTTATAACTAAATTATTATTATCTCAAAAGTGACATTTACAATAAAAAGTATAGCTTTAAATAACCTAAGATGCAGTCGAGTTCGCTATATTTACTAAAATCATCCAATATATTCTGTCAAAGTTTTTAGTCCTTTCTCCTCGTTTTACTTTGCCATTTTTTCTTGGTAGTCCTTCAATTTTCTTAATGTATCTGTTATCATCATTATGTCATTTTCATTCATTACACTACTAATATTGCCCCCACTGATACTAAATCTTGGTAGGGTGTCCAGTTACTTTAAGATAGACTCGTTAGAGTAATAACTAATTAAAACATTTTCTGTAATATAAGGCGTCTTTTCAGTCAAGCAAAATTTATTCATTTATTCATGAATAACCAGTTATCGGTGGACAGTTAATGAGGAAACATTAACTTAAATCTCCATCTAGTATCACAGTAAACCCGCAGATTCCAGCAATGGCGTGGTTTGGAGAATTACCATTTTCTTAATTCTCTTATTTGCTATATCCCTTCAAAATGACGGTTAACCAACGTTTGATCTTTACAATCGTTCTTTTTCATTACGCTTTTAAGCAATCTTACAAACACAGTGGGCATGTTGCTATCTGTTTGCATTAACAGTTATACGTCCATTATTTTCTGGGAAAGTTAGCTCTCTTTCCTCCTTATGTGCTACAGAAATGTTATTTGTCTCTTTCTGATTGTAAGTGTTACGTGTCCATTTCATATTATTTTAAAGGTCCTATTTGTTCAAATTCTCAGCAGTCGTAGGTCAAACTATATTTCTGCCGCTTCGAGTTTCTTCCAACACTCCCTTGTATTCATTTGTATGATGATAGACATGGAATTGTAGTTCGACATTCTCTGTTTTCTCGGTCTAACCACAGACGAGATCCTCCAATTTTGAGGTTTGCCTATGTCAGAGAAATGCAGCAGTTGATTTTATTGAGGGTAACCTCCATCCATGCATAGCATAGGAATCCAGTAAATTTGCTTTTTAAGCCCGGCAAAGAAAATCTATTATAACTTTCTCAAATCATCAAAATTCCGTGTAAATATATATGCTGGACTCAAAAATAACGCCCAAATTTTGATTAAACCTACCGTTTTGAAATTTTCGACAATAACAATTTAGATTCAGTCGCGTTTATTCGTGTGTGATTACCGGCCTTGTTTAACTACATTCACTGCGGAACACTTTACCCGCGGAGGCGTTTTTAACGGCCTATTTACTTCTTTTACTGATCTTTCTTCATAATATATGACGTAATTTGCTCCGTTAAGATAGGCTTCGAGCAGATATGGCTGTTCGAGGAAAATATTGGGAAGTTTGTAGTTTAAAAGCAGTAATTCGACCTTGCTAACCAGACCCTTCCTTCCTAGCTGGTATATCACATCAGGTGATATATATATATATATATATATATATATATATATATATATATATATATATATATAGATAGATAGATAGATAGATAGATAGATAGATAGATATTGGCCATGTTCAGAAACTTTCCCGGCAGCTTTTCATTGTATTTCTGCGAATGATCTATAAACTCAGTAATAGACTGGTGACGTGGTCTCATAAATTTAAAGTTGAGTTGGCTAAATTCTAAGCTAACATTTTCTTTTCTCGCACTTCACGTCTGTGGATCTCATATTTGGTTCCATACTTTCCAACTCTGCATAAATTCAAATACAATGTCATTCTCTTGCTACATTTCTCCTGATTAATCTTCCTCTGTTCATGCTCCTTAGGAATGTCTCTTTTTCTAACTCTACCCTACCCAGTAACCCTTTGTATCTCAGTGACTTTGACTTCAATGGGGTGAACTCGATATATATATATATATATATATATATATATATATATATATATATATATATATATATATTAGGTTGGTGCAAAAATCCTACAGCTAAGACCCTTCAGGCTACGCACATTGTTTTAGCGAACTACCTGAAACGTCAAATGTTTAGTGCCGATCTAATTTTTAGCTCTAAGGATGGGAAAATATGTTTTGTTTAAAAATGATTCTAATGAATTTTTACGTTTATATCACATTCTGGTACGTATCCTATGCTATTGTAAAACACAGTATTACTCATCTGCCATGTAGATACTTTAAACCATCTACTGTAAACATTTTAAAACATTTGTGCAGACATTATTACGTTATTATTTTTGCACCAACCTAATATATATATATATATATATATATATATATATATATATATATATTGATGGATATTTCATTAAATAATATAGACATGGTTTGTCTATTTTCATATCGTCTGATAAGCTTACAAACATTACATATAAAGAAGAAATAAAGCCACAATATTCATACAATTTTTTTAATCATATCTAAGCTTTCGGCTTACATAAGCCATTATCAAAGATGTCAATTACATTACAATATATTAAACAATACACGGACAAAACAATAATGATAGTATGTTTTTGTTTACATGGAAGATTTCCATGTAACGACAAAGTCATGCATCCGAGTCGCTGTAACCGAAAATCTAACTGCAGCTCATGACGTCACTCATGACGTCACACATGACCACGCGAGAGTGAAAAACAAATAGTATTAAGTGTGGGAAACCAGTTGTATAAACCTATAGCTTCTGTTATTAATTATAGACATTTAAGTATATTTGTAGAGATTTCATAGCTTATTTTGTTCAGGTTAGGTTTCAATTGTTTTATGTCTATGTTTTTATGTCTTCAAGAATTTTTAGTTTTTGTTTATTGTTTTCATGCTTAAGTGTCGTTGTGTTTTCAACGAGGATATTCCAGAATTGTGTATGCGGCCAGGCATGCCTAAAAATGTTAGAGTTATCATTCAAATGTAGTGTCAAGTGTTAATGAACTACACAATACAGATAATTAGATTTGTGCCACATTCTAACGTCCTCGTTTTGTAACTCAAGATTTCGGTACCCCTCTTTCAGAAGGACGTAAAGTTAATTATTTAATCGTCAGTTTTCTTCTTTGTTATTCTTTTCAGTGTGTATTCTTACCGAGTCTGTTTTTACGATTATGCTGTCCGATAATAAATGACGGATGGACGTCTAGTTTTGTTCGGAGAATCTCACTGTATTTTAGGATACGCCGCTCAGGAATCTTATTCTGATCTTACTCTTTTGTGGATTCCGAGATGATTTCGGTCTCCAAGGAATGACAAACGCAATAATTAAATATTAGAAATAAAATGTATTTTTACAATCATACAAAGAGTAATACTGTTAGTAAGTTTAGGAACGTTGTTAGTAGCAAATACAGATAGATATATACAGTCTCAAAATAGGACTTCCTTAGAGTCTACGTGCTTGTAACTGACTTCTACAAGAGGTTACCTCACACTATCTCCGTTCGTATATTATCTCACTCTCCGATAACCGACTGCCATACGACTACTACCTCCCTCACTGACTGTAACTCTGGGTATTTAACGGCAGCAGTCCAGGTACACTTATATGAAAAAGGGGTGGACCTCATAATATACTCCTATTTCTGATTTAGAACTCTCTCTTATTTTTACATATATACCAACGGAACTAAGGCGATCACGTTTCTCCACATTGCACTATCTCTTGTTACTTTAAACATAATCTGACACATATTGTCGTGGTCTATGACCAAGAAACCTAGTTTGCTCGTAAATTCCCTCTAACCATTCTTTCTTGAGTATGTCTTTTGTGTGTTACATTTTTCAACCTTTCTTTTCTCATGTCTCCTAGAAATTTAATTTAGGAATTTAATCTGTTTCTTTCTAATTTAAATATAATTGCTTTTTTTCTGCACACAGTATAATCTATTTTTATTGTAATTCTGGCGATTTGTGACCAGCAAATAAAAAAAAATCTATTGCAGTTTATTTTATTTCAAAGTTCCATGGGCACCATCTATTATCGGCACGTCGCTTACAATTCTGTTTCATACTTTCTCCATTTTAAGAGCGCAGTCAAGAAAACCGTTTGCTTAATATTATGGTTCAATTTATTTCTGTGGACAGAGACATATTTACAAGGCGATGTGGTTAGTTGGCTCATGAAGGATCCTGTTTATTTATTGAGATATTTTTATCATTATATATTATAATAAAACCGAATAAACGTAGAAAGATGCGACTTCAAGTAACGATACGGTTGCGTTCACTTTCGCCCCGCCCAATTTTTGGTTTCATTATTTCAACCCAAGCAAGGCAATTATGCCAATAAGGCGGGGTGAGTGAGGGGGTTAAAGAGATTAGGAAGACATTCTTAAGGAGAAAGTTCAATAAGAGAATAGAACACAGAGAGACAGAAGGTGGCGGTTGACGTTGCAATTAATAATTTTAATATTCTAGGTAGCAGGAAAATCAGAAACCGCTAGTTCACAAGCGAGAACATTTTTAAGAACAATTATGGTTCCACCTAGATATTTCAACAGTAAAAAGATAAGTACTATTGCCTGTCTAGTATTTCACTGAAATTGGTAGAATCTAGATACCAAGCGGTAAAGCTCATCACAACAATTGTCATGGAAATGTTAACAGTAAGGACTGAAATCTCACCACATCAGTGAGAAAGTGACTGAAGTCAATTTTCCAGATTTATTGAGCCTTCTTTGATTTTTTTAAGAATCTCGTGAGATATATCAGACGAGATATGGCAGCAATATTCAATGAACAGATGAAAGCACAGTGAAACGATTTTTCAGGCAGTAGACTTAGCAATTGATTCAACAATGATCCCGCTATTCATACCCATGACAAACGTCTTGGTATATGTATGACGGCTTCAGTTCACTATAATATATGATTTAAATAACAGAGTTTAATTTGGTTTGTTTTACGGCATTTCAACCTCAATGGGTTATTTAATACCAACAAAATTTTTAATTGATGGTAATTTTTTTTTCAAACATGTATTGCTATTAATATTTTTCATTAAAAAAAATCTATTTCTCATAATAGTTTTTTCAAAAAAGAATTGCTGGTCATTTTTTGTTTGCCTAAAATATATTGCTGATAATAATGTATTAATCGTAATAATTTATTTTCTTTTACAAAGTATTTCTGGTATTAAGACCTATTTTTATACTTTCATAGTATTTTGAGGGGGGTTAACTATTGCCCATAGTTGGGACCCTAACAGGTGCCACCACCCCGGGCCAGGGTGGAGCTGGAAACTCCTGCAATTAAGAGGTGGTTCCACGCTCCAAAAAGCCTCATGATCAGAGGCCTTGCTGTTGGACGTAGTTTATCGCAATACCCAGGACGCGCATGTAGTTTAACGTCATACCCAGGAGGTCAAATAACATAGAAGACTATTCTCTTGACTTGAAGTGGCAACTTGTCTAGGAGAAGGAAATCTGAATACAAATCTCTCCTGAAGTTTTACGTTCTAATATTAAATACTCATTTGAGAAATTAATGTAGAAAAGGAATTGACCAAGATTTTAAACCGCGTCGATTCGTAAATGTATGATTTTACTCTTAACAAAGTTTTAAAAAATGACTCTTTATCCAATAGCCCATGATTTACCGTAGAGCCAAACTGGCTGATTCATCAATAAAAGTGTTACGCGTCTCCAAATGAGTTTGAAGCGATTGTACCGTGTGTCAGCGTCTGTCACTTCCTGTAATTTTGATGCTCCGTCCAAATGCAAATTGCAAATCTCGACTGCCATATTCGTTTCGCTGAGTTGAAATAGTCAATAACTGGTCTATAAATAACGCTTCTATCACAGGTTGTTGATTCAGGTTCGCTTGTCTGGCGAGAGAATGAAAAGTCAAGAAGACCGTGGGCTGTTTGTCAAGAAATATTGTAAATATACTACGAGCGTTTGTTTGAATATCGGAAAAAAAAAGTTCGATTTATATGTGGACGAATACCGAGTGCCGATCATTAGAGACTTTTACAAAAGATTTTAAGATATTAGATGCGAATAGATATACATTTAAAGGATTCAATAGAGAAAATATATAATCATATTGCTCAGGCCATAATTTAAATACACATACGCTCATATACATACGCATATATATATATATATATATATATATATATATATATATATATATATATATATATCTATAAGTGAATATTGAAGTCAACACTTAGAAGCAACAGACTGTTTCATGATAAACGCAATCATCGAGTCTGAATGTTGACTTCAATGTTCATTTTTATATTTACATACGCTGTATCTCTGATAAATAGTGGACATTGAAGTGAACACTTAGAGGCGACAGGCTGTTTCATGCTAGAGACAATTGTTATGATAAATATAGCACACCTTAAGAGCATATATATATATATATATATATATATATATATATATATATATATATATATATATATATATATATATATATATATATATATATATATATATATATATATATATATCAAAGGATGGGATCATATTTAGTAAAATTTCCCCCCATCATTTATATGCCTATTGGGTAATTGATTTCTTAATACCAACTGTTGATATTTTTTTTTCATATCATCATCTTTGTTTTATATTGCCGCCAATTCTGTTTCTAAGGAGATGTCGACAGGAAGGCGGCTAAAATTCTGTTCTTAAACGAGATAATTTTGTATCTTTTTTAATGATGAAAAATATGATCCTTGTCCCTAATATATATATATATATATATATATATATATATATATATATATATATATATATTATTTAATTAACTGTCTTGTTAATATCATTTGCAGACCTGAATTTCGACAGTAATTTGGACTTAGCTAACCAGAAATTTCTCCAATTTCAGACCGGTAAATGCAATTAATTATGTTAATTAAAAAACCAAGCCTTTACTTAAATAAAATACATCCATAAAATTAACGTATAAACTGAAAATATTTTGCATGACTTTCGGACTTGATCCATTTCATAATATATATATATATATATATAGAGAGAGAGAGAGAGAGAGATAGATAGATAGATAGATATTGCGTTGATTGCGTCTAGCATGAAACAGTAGCCTCTTAGAGGCGACAGGCTGTTTCATGCTAGACGCAATCGACGCAATATATATATATATATATATATATATATATATATATATATATATATATATATATATATTGTGTATAAATCTCACATGTTATAATGTCATAATATTTCATATTTCAGCTGATATTAATAAAATCTATAGGTGTAAACTACACGTTCATATAATCATTGGGTTATCAATACAACCCCAACTATTTAGGAGCCTGCACAATTGTATCCAATTTGACAATATATATATATATATATATATATATATATATATATATATATAGGGAGGGTGAAGTGAGAATAGAGAGGGAAAGGAAAAGACCGAAAGCTGTGTGCCAGTTTAGCCAGGAGACTGAATGAGCAAGTCAGGTAAATGGGCTTGCTATTGATCTGTCAATCATTATTGTATATCAGCAACAATTCGAACTTCGATAAGTGTCTAAAGCGTCTGATGTATGTCATAGCAAAGAAGGCAAATAGTGGGTATTACATAAATCGGTCTACGCTTGTGAGAACGGAAAAACTTAGCAAAAAAAAAAAGAAAGAAAAAAGGGATCTTTCCAACAGGAATCAAGAATTCGTCCACCTTTGTAGGACAAGCAACGGTTTAATCCTGAGTGATTTTCCCGCGCGTCTACGAAGGTTATAACCTTTCACCTTCGTAATCTTTTCCCTTATAAAGAAAATATATTTCTTCCCTAAATAACTTAGATTGAATCAAACACTGGTGTCTTCTACATATAGAGATGGTGGTTTCTTCAAATGTGTGGGAAGCAATTCGATTCCTTCCTGAGTTATCATTTATTATGATTTTTCGAATACGCAGAGGGATCCACGTGATAAATACTGTTTCAAATGTTACCTCTATTTCAAATACACAAATTCATTATAATAACTTTTAAAATAAAGAATATATCCTGATTAAAATTAAATCCATTGAAATAGGTTTCGGTCACGAAACTGAGCAAATAGAGTCTTTCCAGAAAGTACCTTAGTGAGGAATGAACGCTTTCCACTAAACAGGAAAGCATCGTTACCCAACTGTGACGTTCTTTGTAGTTGAGTGGCAAATCATACCAAAACAAAATGGTGATTTCTCCCGCAAAGGGAGACTCAGTTTCAGTTCATGTAGAACAACTTTTCTTTATTGTAATACGAATGGCTTTAAGTAAAAATAAAATGGGTCGTCTTTTTCAGATACGAATATCTAATATAATAAGATTTTAGCATTAAACATAAATTGATCCTTTAGAAATTATATATATATATATATATATATATATATATATATATATATATATATATATGTATATATATATAGAGAGAGAGAGAAAGAGATAGAGAGAGAGAAACAGAGAGAGAGAGAGAGAGAGAGAGAGATATTGAACGATAAAAAAGAAAAAGAAAATTTTCTGACACACTGGGTTGTATATTAATATTTTTTTGTTTTATTATTTCAGGTTCCTCGACTACTTTCGGTCGGTATGACCATCACCAGGAGTCAATGATTGTTTCTGAAGAAAGGGAACTTTATCTGTAGTTTTCATTTGTTTTTTATAGTTAATTTTGGTCAGACCGTCTTTTTACAAGTTTTTTTTTTTTTTTTTTTTTTTTTTTTTTAGATAGAGTATAAGAGATAACTGACTTTAAAAATTCCCTCCTTGGTCATTTTCACAATTTCACTGGTTGTGGCAGTGAGATGTCTGTGCTAAGTGTATGTTATATTTTAGTACTTTGGGAGTGTGTGTGATGTGTGTATGTGTATATATGGACGCATGTATAGGTTTGAGAAACGAAAATCTCATTAGCATGTCTGTTCTGCGTTGGTGAGAAATGTGCGTAGGGCGTAATTCAAGTTACATATTAATAATATCGATGTTGTTAAATTTCTGGTTAATCCCGTCTGGAGAAAGTGTTTGAGGCGCTAAATTCATTTGTCTTCATGTTCCTCTAATATTTTTCCAAAGTTATCTTTACTGTCTATTTCTATGTTTCAATTATTGTGAGTTTTTTTAAGGCTTTAAAAACCATGTTTTTTTTATTTATTTATTTATTTTTTCAGACGGAACTGTTGTTCTACACTTAATAGTCTTTCGTGGGAAACCGACTTGATCAAATTACGTTTATTATTAGGTTGGTGCAAAAATAATGTTGTTTTCTCACATAGTAACATATGTGAGAAAAACACATTATTTTTTGCACCAAGCTAATAATTATTCTTTAGCGAATGGGCCATCAGGTTTTCCCCACAAATTTGTCTGGTAAATTGGCTTGCTAAAAATAAATCTCCAGTCACTTGAAGGTGACATCTATTGTGTAACGTACAAACGGAATTCATATATGAAATACTTGGTAACGAATCTAGGATGTGTTTTCTATGATATTTCCTCGGCTTCTTTTATACTTCTTTAAATGGCTGTTATATACGATTAACTCAGTCATTTAAGGGAACATGACTTTTCACAGCTTCCTCTGTTTTCCTTTTCTAAATCCCTTTTGAATATGAACATACCGCTTTGACTTTGTACTAGCATTCATTCACACACATTTTTCAGTGAAGAACTATATTTTATCCTTTCTTCTATGTTTTATGAATATTAAATTATCTAGTCTTAACGGTACCATTACTGGTAACATCTTTTTTTCTTTCAGATGATCTGTCTATGCTATTCACAGAATTTGTTGATTGAACCATATCTCTGTTTTATTTAAGTCGGTTCTGTATATGCAAGCAGATTTCAAGCTCTCATTCTGATATCGGAGATAACACATTATACATCCTTGTGTAAATTAATTGAAATAACCGCTTTAGTTTCATATCTTTCAACATACGGTCAGTTTTAGTTTAATGATTTCTATTTTTCTTGAGATTAGGCCATTTGAATGGTGTGCAGTAATATAAACCTATTTTCGTTATGTATAATGATATTTATTGAGGCTTGAAAAATATTGCGACATCCGTGATTGCATCAGATTTTCATCATGTCCAGATACTATTGTCTCGACTACCGATTAGTTGTCCTTCGGCAATCGACTGCGATAAACGTTACTCCAAGGAAGCGTACGAAAACTGTAATGCTGCACGAATACACTGGCAAGCCTTACCGGTGAGTAAATGAATGTAGTATAGACTGGCCAGGAAACTCTCCAGATTTAAATCCAATGGAGAATATGTGGTCAATCTGCAAGGAAGGAATTTGTAGACTGAATGTACGAAATACTAACATCTGCACTGGGTCATGTTTCATTGGAAAAATACGAAAAGATTAAATAATAAATAATTATCTGTTTTGTTTCAATAAATGTGTACAAGGGCGTATAACAGTTTAGATAAGGTGCATAATACGAATAATACTATTAGAAATTCAATACAATATATTTTCATGTTTATTACCATCAACTTCAATAAAGCTGTAGACTATTTTTACAAATGTTTTTAGCTCAAACCAGACAATAAAGCTACTATATCGAACAGATTACTGAGCGCGAAAGTGTATCAGAAAAAAACAAATCAACAAAACTACAAGAAGTCAAAATATAACGATTACCGTTGAGTTTAAATTGTTGAAGGTCAAAGTTGATTTGAAATGAAGATGCCGGGAGATAGTTCCACAACCGGGAAGTGAGAAAAAGATACACTTAACGTAAAATCTTACATTTTCCTCTAAAATTATCACCTGTAAAATGATGAGGTCTTCCGCATAATCTAGTTCTCCGCTTAAATTCGTAAAGTCATCAGAACAATTGACACGAAAATATATATATAGGTAAGGCAGATGCGATCTTAATTAAGTGCGATGGGAATGTGATAGAAACCGCGATGTCAGACCAAGACCAATAACATTGCAGGTTCTTTTAATTTAATCAACAATCTCCAAGAACATAGAAAAAAAGCGCGACCAGATGTGACAATAATATCCCAGACTTAGACGAAAGAGAGGTTTATAAAAGTGTAAGATTTAAAAATAAATGTCTAACACGACAAAGTGAACCATCAATCCTAGCGGCGGACCTCGAGGTTGATTCGACATAATGTTTCCACTTCATATCAATGGCAAATATTTTCCCAATATGGTGCAGTATGTAACTCTGCTGGATGTTAGCCTCCGCCATGCCGATGGAAGGCAAAAATAGTTTATAATTCTATTAAAAGAGACTAGTTTAATTTTGGAGACATTAAAACTAACAAGCCATTACCTAATTTTATTTCCCTGATTTTCAATCATTCTAAATTCGTTTCAAGATTATTTGCTGCTGCTCAATGTGCTTTAATGAAATAATTACGGCAAAAACAAATCTTTTCTCTATTAAAACAGTTCCTCTATTGTTAAAATTTATCAGTACATAGTACCTCCCAACTCGTAATTCCAATATATGACGATACAATGTCAGCCGGTCTGGAATATTATATTATCCTGTGACCATTGTGCATGTTCACCCCTTCGTTACTTCGCAAGACCATTACGTCCTGCCAATACCTCATAATAAATGACTATTCCTATTTGATCGACCGCTTTGACTTACGAAAAGATCCTAAGGAAATAAGGGAAGAAAAAGTGAAGCCAAAGCATCGGATTAAGCTAATGAGAACTGATACTACACTTTGTACTCAGCCAAAGGGGCCGAGAAGTGATTGTATTTACTTCCAGCTCCACAGTGATAGCATTTGACACAAAATAGGTTTTATGTGGGGAGCCTTGATTCCAGTCAAAAGGCCGCGAAAACATGGTGACCATGATAATGAAAAAAAAAAACGGATTATTTTCATACACACAGTATCGAGAAAAGGAAATAGAGTAAAGTAATCGCCAAAATACCATAGATAAAATAACATCGTCTGTTTAAATAGTTTTAATGTATTATTAAGAAAAGGTTATGTAAAACGGAGATTTAGCTACAAATAAATAAATAAAGATAAAAGAAAGAATGAAATGTTTAATATCGGCATCCAATACCTCATAAATAATGGACAGTTTTGATTCCGTAGAAAAACAAAAGTCAACGCTACTTGGTTTCAGTGAGAAAGTGAACGAAAAGAAAGAATGAAGTTTGAAGTCTTTCAATGAAATGAAAACAACTGTCAATTTCAAAACTTTGCATTTGCACCTACTTCTTCAAAAAAGGATTAGCATTCTTATTCTCCAGAAAATCACTGACGAAAACAGTTTTTCCTGTCAAGACAGTGACGTCCAGGAAAGGCCGGATGACTACTAGCAATAGACTAGATGACAAATTGGAAAGTCAATTGACGGTGAGGAGAGACCAAAACTTAAAGCATTCCTGGACTAGCTACCCGGTATGCAGATCAAAACTTGGCTATAGACACAAATAAGAATAAATACACCCAAGGGATCCCGAGATGGGGTGGGGAGAATGAGATCCCTATAAGGACGGATCAACTGGAGACGAACCAAGCCTCACACCCACGGACAATGATTATGACTTGCCCTTGCGGGAAAAAATGCAAGAATATACGCGGCCTAAAAATCCATCAAGCCAAAATGAAATGTCAATTGGAAACTAGCCAGTTGCAGTGCACAGGAAATTCTCCTGATGAGACGCAGGAAATAGAGGGCCGGAAGCTCACCGCAGAGCCCTGTTCTTCCAAGCAGAGGCAAAAGTATCCCCAGAATTACCATCTGAGACATTTCAGAAAAAGATCAAATGGCCTGCGGCCGTAGACAAAAAAGCTTGGCACGACTTCGATTTAGACGTCAGCGAAATACTAAAGACAATTTCAAAAGGCTCGGTGGATACCCGTTTAAGTACTATGTCTAAAATCATATTTCTACTAAAAATCAATTCTACGCTACCGAGAGCTGAAGATCGTTTGATCGGCTCAGGTCAAAGCTTAAAAGTGAGAGGCAACCATACATTACATCCTTTTCTATCATAGTTGTTACACTGCACAAATGAAACATGAATTACAATCAGAATTATCTAATCAAATGCAGCAATCGATGGACCGATTAAGACTGGAATTTGACACAAAACGAATTCAACAAGACATAGTGAGGTCATATAATCAGAAATAAGAGATAGTGAGGTCAGGACAAATATAGAAACACAAGCGGTTGAATGATCATGTTATATGTTACAAGAAAACAGTCTGTCTGAAGCCCAGTGGTTTCTCAAGGGGATATTTGGCATTTGGGGAATATTTCCTAAATTATATTTGCTATATCTGGTTCGGAAATAGACAGTCCCCGGTCTAAATATGTCCTAATTCAAAACATTTGTAAACACTTCCACAGTTTCAAACGAATATGTTTAGTTTGTGGAAAACATCACTTGAAGTTCCGGTTTTCCCTCGGATTTATTGAAAAAAAAAAAGACTCGTCTTTTTTTGTACATCAAAAGAGAACTTTCCGCCTTTGAATCCCAGACATAATGTCTGGATTCGAATTTGATTAGTTGTCGAGTTACCTCCTCCTACTTTTCGAAACCGCTACTAGGGGACGCTTTTTGACACTATAAATACTTCGCAATAATTATTCGCAGCCTCTTCTTAATTTTAACGTCAACATGTAAACTTCTTTTGCAGAAGAACGCGATTATAACGCGTTCCCTTTTTGGGAAGCGCATGAACAATACATACACACACAGGTACGTACGCACTTTTACTCACTTTGGAAAAAAACGTTTCCACGTTTATTTTTTATACACATTCTTATCTTTGTCACTTGTAACCCCTTATTGTTAATACATTATCATTTGTTTCTACATATATATATAGGTTCTTGTTGTTTGTTTATATTTCTTTAAGTGGGGTCACACTCCGACTCTGGCATGTCTGTGATGGGCATTTCAGGAGAGACAAGTTCCTATATTCTAACGAATAAACCAACTCGCAACAAGTTATTTACGTAAATAATTCTTTTTATATCCGAATCAGATATTTTTTCAATCAATCAGTCAATCCTCTAACCAATCTGTATTTAGGATATTCCTATCGATATTAACCAGGACGTTGGTAAACATTTCTAGTTTCACTTACTATTAGGTTGGTGCAAAAATAATGACGTAATAATGTCGTTTTTTGACGTTACGTCAAAAAACGACATTATTACGTCATTATTTTTGCACCAACCTAATATTTTCACTACAATGTAAGCTTTTATTAATGCGACCAAATCTTAATTATTAGATTTATTTTCTAATATTTCTTTAGTCCGACCAATGCTTCCCCCGCGTATTCCCATTAGCATAAAAATAAAAATGGTTAGAAGAGAAGGATGTTTTTTTTTCAGCGAACCAATAGAGGGGGGTGGCTCTGAAGGATTTGGAAGTCATACCAGGATTCATTGTTTACACCCACAAACTTAACAACATAAGATATACAGTTGACATTGTGTTGATAGCAAAGAACGATAACGACATGAAACATTACAGAAGATAGTGGAGTAAAGCGAAAAGAAATAATTAAACATCAATTTCAAGAAGACGGGTTTATGGCCAACAGTTCAACATGAAAATTACAAATTGGGTGTACAAAATTAAGCGATGTATGGGAAGTATTTTAACGGAGGATGAAAAATGTGGCACCGAAGACCGAAGCTGCATTGCACTAAGCAAAGCGAAATATTAAGAAACAGGGAAATTTCGTTATAAACGAACAAAAGAATCCCGAATTGTTATGTAATATCGGCACGCTTGAATAACAGTGAATGAAGGAATATCTACCCAAAGATTAAGAAAAGATATGAAGCAACAGAAATATAGATCTAGAGAAACATTACAAGAATACCATGCATAGGACATTTGGGCAGCGACGGAATTTTGGAGGAAAAGGAAAAAAAAGAAGATCCATATTATTATGTCATTCTGTTCTTTCTGCGTTATACAGGAGCCTTGTAAAAAATTGTCGCCATACTGTATTTTATGTTCACGCACGCGGATTGTTTGCTTTTTATTGTGTCGACTGCGCAGTATAGTAAGATCAGCTGGTTACCGTCTGCGAGAAAGAGAGTCTTATGACGCAATTCGTTCCGCCATAAATTTTAAAATGGTTGTACTGCTTGGAATTCACGCCGAAATCTCTAATACGAACATTTCAGAGTATTTGAGTGATAACCTGTTATGGTCCAGGTCTTTGTACGACGCTGATGGTCCAAGGTAGAATCAATAAAGAAGAACTCGAACACGGATATGGAATAACACAGATATATTAAGTAGAAAGTGTTAGTATGAATAATCAGGTTTAGTAGAGAGAACAATGTAGTCTCGATCAGTATCACTATTCCAATGTCTTGCAGTAATTGTCTGAACGCGACACTGTTTCGGACTGCCTCTGATTCGACTGACTGACTAACTCGCTCTGACTGACAGACAGACTCCTGACGGACCTCACTCCAGACTTCAGACTGAACGGTATTTAGTCACCCCCTCCACGAGGGCATCATGTGGCACAAGGCCGGTTTAACATGGGATCTCCGAGCCCGTCGGATCGACCAAAAATATGCCCTTTGAACTCGTACAAACGGGTTCAGGATCGGTTTACCTCCCTGAAAGTGACTCCGCCCTTCGGCGTAGCCTCGATCGGGTTCCTTCCCGCCCTAAGGCACAGAGTTCAACCGATCAGCCGGTAGACCGACTTCGGACTGAACGGTATTTAGTCACTTCCCCATGAGGGCATCATGTGGCACAAGACCGATTTAACGTGGGATCTCCGTGCCCGTGGGCTCGGCCTAAAATATTCCCTTACAATCCGTATAAACGGGTTCCGGGTCAGTCTACCTCCCCGAAAGAGACTCCGCCCTTCGGCGGAGCCTCCTTCGTGTTCCTCCCCGCCCGAAGGCGGAGAGTTCAACCGATCAGCCGATCAGCCGGTCGCCCGACTTCGGGCTGAACTCCATGCTTCCGCGGAGTATTTATTAAGTATGGAATAGTCCATTATGTTATTATGGGTAAGGTCCCATAACACAACTTGAAGACAGGGTTAAGAATTCTGAAAGATTTGGATGATATATCCATTCAACATCATGGTGTTTGAAGTGATCACTAGTGATATCGACGTTATGCCTTCATTCATCCTCCCATAGGGCCTTGGACAAAACACGGCGGCATACATCAAGTACATTGAAGAAGTGCAACCCTGGGACAAGAGAGTGGCTTCTGGAAGACACTATGTCTGGCAACAGGACTTTGCATTATGTCACACAAACAAGAGAATCCAATCATGACAGCCAGACAATTTCTGTGATCACATCGCCCTTTAGGTCTAGGCACATAATTCCCCAGACAGCAACCGCCTTTATTATTGTGTAGGGCGCAGTTGTAACAGTAAAAATGAACTGAAGACAAGGATTATGGTAGCATTTAACAAATTAAACAAGGAGACTGTCCAGAAGAGATGCAGGAGATTCCGATGTCGTTTGAAGGTCGTGATTGAAGCCAATGGCGATTTTATTGAATAAATTTACTCTTTAGTATTTCAAGATAGGTTTCTATAATTTTGGTAGATATATCCGTTAAAATGCGATCTCAGTGTTGTTTTAATTTTTGCGTAATGTAGACGGCAATTTATACATCGCACAGTGTATGTGTTATTCATTTTAGTCGTGGCCTCTTGGAAAAGTTTTAAGAGATAAGCACCAATATCATTGCAGATGTTTCTTTGTATTTTATCAAGAATCTCTAAATACATAGCAGAATGACGAGACCAAATGTGCCAGGAATATTCTATGCAGAGACCAATGTGTAAGATAGATTCTTGCGAGAAAAAAGCACGCCACAAACAACTTTTATTTCAGCACGTATTGGATATGATTAAAGATAATCTTTAGACTTCATATCTCAGGAGAACGTAAGCCTGAAAAGGCACAATGAGTTATTTTGTTAGAGATTATCATAAACCATCCTTATGGAAGGCAAAAACTGTTCAATCAAGGGAGACAGCTTCGTTGTGGAAGCTTTGAAACTAACCAGGCATTCCTCACCCCAGATAACAACCGATTGTAAGTCATTTTTTAGATCACCTCCCAATTCGGCCGTATAGAATCCATCAGATTTACAATTAAGACATGAGTAAATAGTTGTGTCATCAGCAGATATACCGACGACAGATTTGATGATATTAGTAAGATCATTGATAAATGTTTGGTAATGCTTAGGTCCGCGGATAAAGAGTAGAAAGACACCAGCATTAATGCTAAATATCAAGATGCCAAATCCCGTCAAAAACATTTAAAATAGCCAAAGCACCATGTCAAGCTTCAATATTCTTAAATAAAGCTCCATAGAATCATTAACACATCAACAGTTATTTTACAGCGTCGAAAGTCATATTACTTATCTGAAAGAAGAGACTGCTAGGCGGGAAGCTTAACCAATTAAGAATTGATTAGTGCTTATTCATTAAAAAGAAGCGATTGATCGCGTATTCCGAGACCCATCAGGTTCGTAGGGTCAGCACATGTACTGCAGCTGCAGTAGAAGAGGTGTTTCTTTGGCAAGAAAACCTGACGCAGCCCAACCCTCTCCAGGCCGGTATTGATTGCAGAGTTACCTTCTCCAAGACCGGTTAGTATCTAAGGCTATAGAAGTTAATCTTTTCTGATATTTACCTCCAGCTGAGAGGTGGGAGAAGAAGTTGATTCATACCTTTCCCAAGGGGACGGTAAGTGAAAGTAATGGAATTCAAACTCGGCTCTCCGATTCCTCAATCGGGTCAGCTATCCATTACTTTACTGTGCTCCGCCGTAGATATCACTAATTAGCGATTCAGTTCTAATGTCAGGTAAAGGTACACCAATTGAATAAAGACTAGAACATTCAAGACAAATCATTCCATATATCAGCAGAGAAAGTTAATGCCTCAAATGGTTTGAGCATAGGAGCATTAGAATTCTCTTATTAAGCAAAGTACAGTGATAACTCGGCTTTTCGAAATTACGTCGATTTTTCTTAAATATTATGTGGAAAAATACAACTTGCTTTATGTCGTTTTATTCGATTTCAAACGTCGATCGTCAATAATATCAGAAACGTTAAAGCATTAAAATAACAATGAACCCAAATAAAATCATATTCAAATAAATTTAAAAATAATATATATATATATATATATATATATATATATATATATATATATATATATATATATATCGATGGACGGACGGTGGAGTAATGGATGGAGGAATCGGAGAGCCGAGTTCGAATTCCAGTCGAATCCATTACATTCACTTACGTGCTAATACCCTTGGGAAAGGTATGAATTCTCTTCATCTCCCTCCAGCTATGGGTAAAATAGCAGGATACACTGGGTTCTATAGACTAGCATGGCAACTGGTCTAGGAGAATTCAAATCCTGCGGAGGTTCGTTTGGGGACCTTGTGGCACTTAGTGCATCAGGTCTCTGTATTCGTCCCTTTAAAAAGTGTGTGTGTTCTTGCACGAAACCTTCATCACTATAATCAAATCTCATGTGCCGGTGCCGGGCTGTCGGTTTCCTGGAAACTGATATGCTTGACCCTCATACGTCGAATTTTGACCCGACTATATATATATATATATATATATATATATATATATATATATATATATATATATATATATACAGGGTGTTTCAAAAAGAATACGCCAAAATCATCACGTGATGTGTCAATAACGAAAAAAATTACAAACCTCTAGCATGAACACATGTGTTGTATATACATTCAAGTTTCATTTCATGTTCTATAAGTGCTCAATGTGGCCACTACCGGCAGCGCAGACAACATCAAGCCGATATGAGAATTCCTCCCAAACGAGCCTCAGCATGTCATGGTCCACCGTGTTGATTGCAGCTGTTATTCGATCTTTCAACTCATTGGTACTTGCTGGAAGTGCTGGAACATAAACTTGGTCTTCAACATACCCCCACAAGAAAAAGTCACCACAGTGAGGTCCGGGGATCTGGCAGGCCAAGCACAGAGAGCAAAGTCTTTAGCACCTCTCCTCCCAATCCATCGCTGAGGCACGTTTTCATTCAGATAAGCCCTAACCCCGAGATGCCAATGGGGTGGTGATCCATCTTGCTGAAAAATGAAGTCATTCGAATCTGCCTACATCGTGACAATGGCGTTTGTTTTCGCGTATTCAAGCACGGAAAACGCTTTCTGCTGAGGAGTCGCCATTTTGATTGATCTTCCCATAATTCAGCTGCACCAGAAGTTATACTAACGACAGCGGTGAAACTTTGATCAAACTTTGATAACTACTCTATCAAATAACCACTGATTCAGTCCACTACAATGCTAAAGACCTGAAAAAACAGCGCAATGATTTTGGCGTATTCTTTTTGAAACACCCATATGTGTGTGTTTAAGAGGCAGCCACACCCTACCTTACCATAGCCTGATTTTGAAAGTGGCATAGATTTGATTCAGAGGTTATCGATGTAAACGAATACCCTACTGTCCGTTATTAATAGTGATTTAACTTTCCCGCAACCATTACAAGGAATAATATCACGATTGTGTTTATAAAACTAGCAAATTTCAAAATAAGATATTCCAAGAATCGCTTGAGAGTGATTCAGAGATAGGGATTTTAAATTCAATTCTATAATTAAATTTAATGTTTAGTTTCTGTTTTTGAAACTTAGTATTAGGTTGGCGCAAAAATAATTTCGTTTTCTCACATAGTAACATATGTTAGAAAACGAAATTATTTTTGCACCAACCTAATAATACTTAAAGGACATCTGTGTATGTATTTCTGGGTATTATAAACCTAATGCCTTCGGCAACCTTTTTTTACCAAAGACACTTGGCACAATGGATAAAGGCCTTGGTTAGATCCAATGAGAGTACCCAAAGAGTGTGAGTTCAATACCCGGTTAAGGCAGTGTAGAACTTTCAGAGGGAAAATTAATGGTAGATAACTGATAACTGCCATCTATTAAACACGACTAGTGGAACTAGAACAGTCTACCTCAGTGAGTGAAATAAATGGTTAAGTTAGACATTCCAACCACCTGAAGAAGGTCGGAGCGTACAACGGCCGAAACGTTGTAATAAATATGGCGACAAAGATGAAGACAATAGTCCGAATAATGTAAATAATGTATATAATTCGTCATCTCAGAAATATAGACAGATACTGTTTAGTCTCTATTGAATTGTATTGACTACTGTTTTTTTTTAAATAAAAATAATTAATAAGAACACCGGATTATAAATCTTAATGTTCCTCGTAATTATTTTAATACATACATACATACATACATACATACATATATATATATATATATATATATATATATATATATATAATAAAATCATCAAAGACAAAACAATTAGCATAATAAAGTGTGTTCATATTTGAAACTCCTACCGACAGGCGGCGCTCGTGTGTTATTTTCCGCACCAAAACCGATTTAGAATTCAGACATGTTTAAATCTGTGCTCTGCCTATGACGTTCTTTCAGTTACATTTCAATTGTGATTTAGAATAAATTTTTGTCTATGGCTCCGAAGAAACTCTATATCGCTCAAAGATAAGGTTAAAATAATTATTTTATTCTGAATATTGAATGTACAGGTCATAAATACTGTAACAGGTAATGGGAATACTTATTTGCGTTATATTGTGTTGTGACCTCTGGAATCAGTTAACAACGTAGGGTGATATATATCTGTATTACAGAGCCGCCAGTATTCTCAAGATCAAATTTGTTAGAGGTTATACGAAGTCACATACTGCCCCCAGATAAATACTAAGCCACTTTGCAGACACATTTATATTTATTACGAGTAGTCACAAATAGGACTGTTGTGAGCTGAATGATTATTATATTATGGGATATAGCGGCCGAAAGTCAAGTGTGAACCAAAGAGAAGATTGTGGTTTCATCTGGTACTTCCGAAAAAGTACAAAAGCATTGATGTCGCTTTTAATCAAAGAAAACCCTTTGGCAAAGTGGAAAGTCACGAAAATAAACCAAATCACTATACTGGTAACAGTTGGTTAGTTGGTTTTGTTTAGCGGCATGTCATGGGTTATTTGCTGACGAAATCGAAATATTTCTAGCGCAATTATATTCCTTCAACTACAGATAAAATATAGTTTTGATAATTCTACGATAAATACATATTTTCGGTAATTTGTTTTCATATAAAAAATGCATTGCTGGCAATTTTAGTACAAAAATGTATTTTTAAAGGTTCATAGTGTTGTGTTTTTGTTTAGGGATTAACAGTTTCCTCAAATCTTCGACCCTCACAATTACTACCCACATGGTCATTGTGGCTCTGGGAACAACAATAAGAGGTGTTTCCACGGTCCGCTGATCAGAAGCTTTGCAGCCGGAAGTATTTTATTGTCATACGCAAGACTAACAGTACACTCGCTATATATATATATATATATATATATATATATATATATATATATATATATATTTATATAATTATTTATGTAAAAATATGATTCCGATGCTACATAAGACTTCTCATGTTTCAAAACAAGAGCCGAAAACTTCAATATAATTATTTGAATTAAATTGAAGTAAAGTACTAATCTCTGTTCCATCTTCAAGCGAAATTTTTACTGGAATAACTTGTTCCTGAAATTACGCGTTTTATAAGCATATTCATTATTGAAATCAAGATTACTATGGTAACGGCTAGAAAAGGGGCGTAAAGGTTAATAATTTGTATCAATATCAAGTCAGGGTAAGGTTGGGGTGTCTATATTTAAAGTTGAAGATGACATAGCCTAGTCTGGTTAAGTGTCTATGTAGATTTATTTATTATTTTATTTTTTATTTTTCTGAAAAAAAAAAAAACTGTCGTAAATCGCTAACATTTGTTTTTCTTTTTGACGACTTTATAAAGGGTTTTTTTATAGGGCATTTAATGTATTTATTTAGACTATGGAATTTAAAAATTATTTTATTGTTTGTTTTTATGCTAATTATTTAATGCGAACATTTGATGATGCCGGCAAAAAACCGTTAACTCCTAAGTCTATTGTTTAATAGATTTTTATTATTTAGAAAGAGAATGAGAAAGGAGAAAGAGAATGTGGTTTTCAACGCCTTGATTACAATTGGTATTATAAATTCAAGCTCTGATACAGTAAGTTCTGTTCACTTCACACGAGTACAATTGAGAAAGATATGACTGGCTCTCCTCCCTGTATGAAGATAAGTCTCTCTTTCCATCTCTCTCTATCTCTCTCTCCCTCTCTCTCCCTCTCTCAATTTCTCAGGGTCTGTTTTATTAGTATATTTAACGTAATTATTCTAATAAACTTTCATTTTGGGATACTTTTGACGTCAAGAATGTTAGCGCATAGATAAATTGGTAACAAAATCTCTTAATTCCACTGTTGAAATTAATTTTCGTCACCATAGGTCCTAAGCTAATAATTTTTCACACACACTTCCTGTCAAATTCAATGTCAATCATCATCTTCAGTCTCCTTGCATCTTGTTTTTCTATTGTTCTTTCTGTTTCTTTCGCACTCAATGACCTCTTAAAGGCGTGTCTTGCTTTGCTTGGAGTGAAATAATTAAAAAGATAAATTAACCGATACTTATATTGTATTAATTCCTGGCTACCATCACTTTCAGTTCATTTACAATATAACTAAAAGAAGTGATTCTGTACAGTTCTGAGCCAAACTAGACATAACTGCAATGTATTAGGTTGGTGCAAAAATAATGACGCAATAATGTCGTTTTTTGACGTTAAAAAATACGTCAAAAAACGACATCATTACGTCATTATTTTTGCACCAACCTAAAAACATCGCATTACAAAGTACATAGTTAAAAATATCTAAGCGTTCAAAAAAAATATTTCGTCATTCATATATCGATTTCATTTTTCAAATTTCTGTACGCCTGACAAAATTTACCACCCACCTGCTTATTGAATCCATGTTATTAGATTAAGATATAAATAATTTTCCTTTTTTGCTAATCAACTTTATTCTGAAAATAATATCATTATATGCTTACTATTCCTTTCATACATTTTGAGTAAAATTCTGAAGAATTCTTGATCTTGTTTTCATGAGAGAACTCTTTCCCCGTCAGTTTATTTAGGAGAGGTCATCCTAAGATTATCGTAAGGTTTTACGCAAGGTTATATGAATATGGTGGGTAGGTTTAAGAAGATGAATCGGTTTCCAGGTGCTGTAAGCATAAATGTCCGGGTTCGATAATGGATAATGCCTCTGAAGTATTAGTTGGAGAGCCGAGTTCCATTTCCAGTTGTGTCTGTTATACTCTCTTGAGCACAAATATACGCGGGAAACCTATGAATCCACATTTTCTCACCCAGCTACGGGCTAATTACTCAGATATATTAATAAATTATTATTACCTCCAAAATAAATTCTTACAATCTAAAAATAGTATATGTCTTTAAATAACCTAAACGGGTTGATAACCCGTAAAATTCAAATAAGTCCATCAAGCATAAACATATGTGGTTATTACAACTCAGTTTATGGAAGCACTCCCCAAAATCCTAGATATTCAGGATTTTACAGTTGATTTTTCGGCTCACATGTTTTGCGCAAGTTCGTGAAATGTTTCATATTTGATCCACAGACGGATATGCAATGTAATTGGCCCTGATCTGGCATCTCGTCTGCAGTGATTCTCATAGACGTACCATCGCCTCTCGCTGTCTTTTTTTACAAATACTTTCATGTTAACTGCTCCGATGAGATGCTTTCGCTGGTTCACAGACTTCATGAATTTAAGCGTTCTACTAGGCTGGTATCTCGCTCTCACCCTTTCACTATCGAAACTATTAAATGTAGCCGTCTTTTCTATGCCAATAGCTTCATGTCCCGCACCTCTCGCCTGTGGAACTCCCTCCCCTTTTCATGATTCCCTGATAGCTATAACCTCTAACTATTCAAATGTAATGTCAATCGACGTCTCCAGATGCCTTGATCTATCCCCTATTCTTTTCTGCATCCTTCCACCATCATTCCTATTTGCTTCGCTCCAACTCTCTGTAACCGCTTGCATGCTTTCCGCCTTGGTTGGGGTGAAACGCTTAAAAATATATTTTTATAAATGTGTGGGTGGTGTGTAATGAATATCGTCTCTGAAGAGAAATCGGAGAGCAGAGTTCAAATTACAGTTGTATTCCTTTCCTTCCTTTACGCAAAAATGATTTTGGGAAAGATATGAATTCATATTTACCCGCCAACAACAGCAGAACAGGCTGGATCATATTACTATGTTTAGCAAACATTCTAGAGCACAAAGAAAAAATGGCAACCTACTGTTCTAAAATATTAATACTAGTGACTCATGAAACGGAAAAAAAATGAACGTCAATGTGTATATCAAATATGGTACTTAATTTGATGTGTTATACTGGGTGTAACAGCAGCATTGCCCAAAACTTGTAACACCATGGGATAGTTTTACATCCTACAAAATGATTAATATGTAAGGAAAAACACTAAACTAATTGAGTTTCGTTTTTCTGGCAGATAAAACGTTTAGCCATCTTGACAAATTTTATCGAAATAATCAGTGAAAAACATTTTGAGTTATTCAGATCGAAAGAGAAAAGGTTACAACCGTTTTATGTCAGCCCAAATGTCTTCCCAAATGAGCAATGGTGAGAGAAATAAATATCATGTAGGCCTTCATTAATGCTACCAACATACTCTGGCTTCCATCTTCAAAGTCTATTCAAGAACTATCAAGAGAACGGTGAATAAACTTAAAAAGAGGGAGTAGAGTGAAAAACTGGATCAGGATGTTACAATGGAAGAGGGATGATCATTTCAGCTTACCGCTAAAGTGATCAATTATTAAAGATTCAACTCAATCCCTAAAACGTTTGGCACGTGAGAGAGGCGTTTCAGCTATGACCCTCCAAAGAGAACTTGAAAATAAAATCGTACCTGTGAAGCCCATTGTTACAGCAGGACAGAAAGTTAGAAGATTAGAGAGGGTGATGATCATCTGATATAAGTATGCAAAATCAACCTGGAATATTATATATATATATATATATATATATATATATATATATATATATATATATATATATATTTGAACCTTATTTCAGTCCTTCTTGACCTTCTGATCTTTAGTTATATTTAATGATGAACATGACATTTTCATTTATGATCGAGTTCATCACAATTCTTCTGTCATGCTTGAAGACTAATTGTCTATTGTTGTTGCTCAAAGCAGAGACGACTAGTGTTATAAATACTTCTGAGACTTCCTGTTATATATTTTTAATCATTTGTAAGATACAACGGTTCAAATATTAATCTAAAAATTGGACAAATTTGCTGTTATAAGATTTGGACAGTTTTGCTGTCACTAACGCTATATGCTCACTAGATGAAAAAAATCTGATTTTTACGTTTCAGCCTTACTAAAAACTAGGTGGTATCAATTTATAATTTCCGATGGAATACTGAGATTTTTCCTGGCGCGATGTAAGGTTGCTCTCTTGAACGATCAATATGTTGCATACTTTTAATATCTATAGGCACTGAAGTAGACTTTAGACCTCAATTTGGACAAATACATAGCATACATGGCTAACGGAAATTGCTGGAAATGTGGTCGGCTCATTTTAGCACTTTAGGAATTATCTGATAAATCCTGTTATCTTTTATCCTTACAAGATTCAGATTAGACTAAACATGGAGTTTTGCATCCATTTTCTCTATCCAATTTCAACAGTAAAGAATGTTCCACACAAAATTCTGAAAATTGCAAGCACCAGGCATCCTTCCTTTTTGCAGTACCTATCCTTCTGGAGGTGGCTAGGTTTATTGACCACCGCCTGACGCATGCCAAAAAGAGGAAGTGCCGAGGGGTTTGGGCAATTATTCCACGGCATTGCTGTTAAAATCATTGTTAATATCGACCTTATGCCAAATTCGGTAGCGACGTGAGCTCGCTGAAAATACCTGGCTTCGTTTTGGTCGTTGTAAGGTTCGGTCATTTACAGGTGATACATGATCGTATTTTGCAGTATTTATCCTTCGGGAGGGGGCTAGGTTTTTTGACCTGTGCCTGAGGCATCACCAAAACGCTAAGTGCCAAGGCGTTTGGGCAATTTTTTCACGGCATTGCTGTTAAAATCATTGTTAATATCGACCTTATGCCACATTCGGTAACGACGTGAGCTAGCTGAAAATACCCAGTTTCCTTCAGATAATTGTTACTTTTGGAAAAAACACTAGCAAAGATTATTCTTCGAACAATCCTAGCATATTCAATTATTTCTGAATCGCTATATCTCCTTATCCTCACAATTCCTTTGACCTACCCCTAGAATCATAAAAGCCACCGGATTCAATAATCTTTTACAATTTTCAGAGTATTA
Organism: Acanthosepion lycidas; assembly: GCA_963932145.1. Taxonomy (NCBI): domain Eukaryota; kingdom Metazoa; phylum Mollusca; class Cephalopoda; order Sepiida; family Sepiidae; genus Acanthosepion; species Acanthosepion lycidas. Next base: position 19,259,118 of record OZ010595.1, on the reverse strand, counting down.
TTCTCAAATTTAATGTTATGAAAACGACGTTTTGGTCATTGTAAGTTCCGGTCTTTTACAGGTGATCTATGATGGTATTTTGAACCGAACCGTTTATCTCGTACACCGGAATAGTTCTTGTTCTACGTGTCATGCTTTTCTGGGTGATTTCAGAAATTTCACTTTAGTTACTCAAGTCTCCATGTGTTTGTTCCTCTTTGCTGCGCCTACGCAATGAACTCACAAATTTTTACGTTGGATTTCTTCAGCCGAATTTATCCACTAAGCCATGTCCGAGGCCACAGAAGAGGTGAAGAAAAACTTGGAGACATGATTTACTAAAGAGAATTAACGGAAACAGAGATAAGAAGAAAATGCATGACACGCGAAACTAGAACAACCTACCCACGAAGACTAAATAAAGGGTTCTGTTCGTAATTACAAAAAAAATATTTACCTGAAGACAGCTGACATGTTTAACGGCCGAAGCGTGAATATGCCAATAAAGATGAGGACGATAATCGGAATAACGTAAATACTTACTGTTGTAGCATACCTACGGAGGATAATGGGTATGCAACCATTCTCATAAATGCAGTAGTGAAGACTGCATGTTAGTCCGCAGTTGGAGATTCGTCTCCACCTGCGCTAGACAAACTCTCCGCCTTAGGACAGAGAGGATCCCCAGACGAGGCTATGTCGAAGGGCAGAATCCCGTCTCGGAAAACATCTACCAGACCCTGTTTTATGCGGGGACTACGGAAAATTCTTGGCCGAGCCTACGGATTCTATAACCCACATTAAATTTGGCCTTGTGCCACATCTGACTGCGTTGGAAGGTTGGTAGACATGCTGCAGTTGAAGATTCGTCTCCAGCTGTGCTTGTCAAATTCTCTGCCCCAGAGCAGAGCGGATCCCCAGATGTTGGTATGTCGAAGAGCAGAGTCTAGTCTCGGAAAAAAGCTACCCAATCCCATATTATACGGGGTCTACCGAGGGAAAATTGGACGAATCTAGGGGTCTCGGATACGCCACATTAAATTCGGCCTTGAGCCACATCTGACCGCGAGTGCCAGTTGGTAGATCTGTTGCAGTTGGAGATTCGTCTCCAGCTGTGCTGGTCAAATACTCTGCTTCCGGGCACAGTGGAACCCAGAAGAGGTTATGTCGAAGGGCAAAGACTCGTCTCGGCAAACAGCTGCCCGACCCCATTTTATACAGTGTCGGCGGGACATTTTTGGACAAGCCTATGGGCTCGGATGCCCCACATTAAATTCGACCTTTTTCCACATCTCTGCGAGAGTGTCGGTTGGTAGATATCTAGCAGTTGGAGAGTCTGCCTCCGGGCTGAGAGGATCCCCAGACAAAGTTATATCGAAATGCAGAATCTCGTCTCGGGAAACAGCTATCCCATCTCGTTTTATACGGGGTCTACGGAGAAATTTTGGCCGAGCTCTCGGATACACCACATTAAATTCGGCCCTGTGGCACATCTGTTCCCGTGGAGCCTCTTGGTAGATATCCTGCAGTTGGAGATTCATTGTGGAATTAACTTGACTTACTTCTAGCAGTTGACTACTTCTACGCGACGCTGGCGAAACTTATACGCATTGTTCTTGTCCTAAATATTATTGTTCATTATCAACCATTGTGTGATTATTCTATTCAGTAACCTTCCGTAGGTTACAACAGTTATAATAACTCATTTAAAAAAATAGAGACAAATAATGCGTCATGTCAGTGGAACTAAAATGGTATGAGAAGAGTTAACTGTTCTCCCGAGAAATTGTATGGCCATTACATTCTACCAAAATGATTTTAATCTAATTTTTGTTGGACGTCGTGGAGAGCTAGCACAGATACGACGAAACTGTGCACAGCAATCGAAATGCAATTGTTGAGTATCTGGCATTGACATCTCTTCGGTTCTTTGCAGTAGAACGGTGACTACTAGCTTATGACTTAGTATGCCAGTATATATTGCTTTAAGTCTTCGTTTTTCTTAGAGTTTGTATGTGAGTTCAATACCCGGTTAAGGCAGTGGAGAACTTTCAGAGGGAAAATTAGCAGGAGATAACTGATAACTGACATCCATCAAACTTGGCACGTGTAACTAGAACAGTCTACCCCAGTGATCGAAATAAACGGTTCAGTTCGAAATTCCAACCACCTGAAGAAGGCCGGAGCGTACAACGGCCGAAACGTTGTGATAAATA